>JBBJLS010000032.1:18770490-18806459 GCA_037577275.1 Bryconaethiops microstoma | reverse complement strand
CTCACAGTGGGAATGCACCTACAATGTGAATTTCAGACCCCTCCAAGATTTCTAAGTGGGAGAACTTGCAAAATCGCGGGGTGTTCAAATACTTATGTTCCTCACTGTATAGGTAACAATGGCTTTAAAAATGTGCAGTGATGTGTGGAAACACTAACAAAATTGAAGAAAACAAAGCTGTCATATAACTCCTCTAACAGAACAATGTGCCACCACCTCACATTCAGACACAAAATGTCAGGCGAAAGCAAAGACTCTAGCCAGACATAAGTCTTTTACTACAGTCGCATGTAAATCAGTGCTAATGGAATGTCCTTGCAAGACAATCGCCGCATAAATAGATGCTCCATGTGAAGTGTTTCTGCACTGAAAGACATTCTGTTGAAGCCAGAAAGGGTTACTGTCACTTCTGTCTCATTGACCTTGGAAACTACTGATTCCTATACAACACTAACATACCAGTACATCAGCCAATAGAAATTCCATGGTGCAGTATTAGAAAAACAACATTAAATAAAACCCCACAAAAAACACAGCACATAGAAAGACCACCATCAGGGTCTGTTTTTGTAAAAACCGTATCTTGTCTAATGATTTTGCCTTTTAAAATTTTTTTTTTATTTTTTATAGTATTTGACAATTATATGTAATTAATGAAAAATACCTTCATCACATTACCACACTCTGGCACTGTCTTGATAGAAGTTTACTACATTGTTTGTCATGTTATTGTAGTGTTCTGTAGCATAACATCATATTTCCCATCCCTCAGTTTGACAGAATTTGCAATTTTATATTGTTTTCATTCATCAGTTTTTACCTAGCATGCATTACACAAATGAATCCACTGGAAATTCCTGGGGTGTAAAACCAAATGGTAACTGACCAACTGAACTATAGGCTACTAAATACAACCAAGCTAGGGTGGGTGTAATTTAAGTTGTCGTTGAGCCATTTCGGTCATTTGAGTAATCCACTTTCTCCTTTTGTAATGGTGATTACAAACAGTTGTGGACTACTAAAGCATTGATCTACCAGAAGGTGGTTGTTCTAGTCTTCAGATCAGAAAATCTCACTCTGGAGACTGTGTCACAGATGTAGGATGCAAGCATGCAGCAATGGTTACGTATTTTTTTATTTTGGTCAGAATATCCTATTAACCATCTACAAATGAAATCCATATCCGGCACAGGATATGGGTTTCCCACACATTTGTCTACAACAACTTCCTGGTCATTCCATGCAGTTTGCATGGAGGTTGGTAGTACAGTGTTTTTTTTTAAGTGAAGATCGTAAAAAGTAATGTAACAAATTTAATCTTGCATTTGTAGTCCTAACTGGCGAGATTGTAGAGTGAAGTTTTGTGCGTTTGTTTTGATCATAGGCTAGTAGTCATATCTCCACACTCATGTTTGTTCTAGCTATTCTGTTGTCTGTGGCGCCTCCCTTACTGGCATTGCTTTATTTCTTGTGATTGCAACAACGAAGAAACAAATACTTGGATCATACCAATATTTAATTTTACAATACAAGCAATCTCCAATGATTACACTCTGCTCCGTTTCCTCTTTTCACCAGCAATGGTTTAGTAAGTATTACTTTCATCGGCCTAAGATAAGGTCAGATTATTATTAGTAGTAGTAGTTGTAATTGTATTTGTTGTGTAGTGCCTTTCTTAAACATGGGAAAGAGTGTTTTTCTTGGACTGTGGAGATGTGGGAAAAGATTTGGCTGATCAGTTGGAGAAATTGTAAAAACATACCAACTAACAGACTCTCATCCAAATACATGAAGAAGTCTATTGTGGGAAGTTTTGTCTCGGTCAACCATATCTGATATATATATGTAGGATAAAATTACAGCTACAGATGCTGTTGCTCCTTTTAGGCTCTGCACTCACATGGTAAGGAAAGGGCTATGCATGTAGCCCTTCTCCTTTTGGACCATAAGTCAGTGGTGACTTTTTCAGTGTGTGTAAAGCAGACCCTGTGTGTTTGTGTGTGTGGATTTCAGAGGAGTTAAGGCACAGCATGCCTAACTTGGCCCCACGCACCAGCCTTCGTTCCTTGGAGGCAGTCAGAAACAGCCGCAGCATGGAGGCTAACCTGCAGAGTTCAGGAAACCGCATGTCCCGCCTGCCCCAGTCCCCCACAGGTCGGTACCCTTACCCCGTTACCTCAGTCTCACCTGCTGTCACCCCTAGTCCCTCAGGTTAGATGGATCATTCTTTTCCCTCACCACACTCCCTTGGAACCACCAACACCCATAGCTTAACACAATTCCAGCTTTAGCAGTGATTTGTTGCTTGCTGGTTTAGCTTACAGTGTGACTACAAATAAATAATTTTTTTGTGGAGAACTGTTTTTTCATAGACCTGTTTCCCGAACCTTAGGAAAAAGTTTTTGAATTCTGCCTGCCCAATTACCCTAAGTATCCACTGCTGTCACGTATCCCTTTTGTTGCTTACCTTTATGCCACGCATTACATTTAAACTGACCTTTTTTCAAATACCATTCAGCTCATCTTTAAATAGACTGAATTCAAAATCATGCTGAGATTGAGCTACACATTGCAAGGTGAAAGGGATTGTATGATGTATTCCACTAAAATGTGATTGGTACAACGAGGAGATTTTTGCAGGTTATGTGACTCCCCCTATTGGTTCATTATGAAACAGATTTTTGCTGAATGTTTTTCTGGGTATTTTTTCCAGTTCAGTGTGGAATCATTTAAGTAGTGTATTAGTGCCTTATATAATGATCTTGAAAATGATAAAAAGCCCCAATCAAGTAGATTTTAGTAGCTGAACTGTTTCATACACTAATGAAATGCGATTGATCATAATTATTCAATAAAAAAATTGGCAATTTTCAAATATTAAATGCTAATAGCTACTATTCAAACTACTTAAACTATTGAAATAATTCTGATTGGGGCATTAAAGTGATGCTGTTCAGTCACTTAATCTACCGACTAAAGCTGCTAATAACTGCCTGCTCCCATAGGTGTTTCGTCTAGCCGAATGAGAGGCACTGGCCAGTCGCCTCTCTCGTTACGGGCTCCTATGAAAGCTCTCAGTCCAGTAGGCTCCATGGCTGCGGTGCGACAATCTTCAAAAGGACTCCCCGGACCTCAAGGAGGTTCCACAGTAGGGGTACGGAGAGTGCAGTCTCCGGGGCCTGTTAATGGAGGGGCTTACTCGCCATGCAGGACTGCTGCAATTGGGCCCAAGCAAACCCCAGGCAGAGGCATGGCACCTGCAGGACCTTCCGCCAGAGGCAGGCTTGCCCAGGCTCCTAGGAGGTAACTCTTAATTCTCACATGCACACATGGAATGCACTGGTGCCACATTTTCTTTGGCAAAACTGCTTCTGATATTGGAATTCAGCTGTTAATCTGATACCAGTGCTCTGTTAAAGCACTTGTATTTTGTAGTAAAGTATGTATTTATAAAAAAGTTGTTCAAGAAATGTGAGTATGAGGATGTGTAGAAATGTAAAAAAAAATATGGTTTGTGGTAAATGTACATTGTTAGGATGAAAAATCAAATGTACATTTTTCCCCACTTGTCCCAGATGAGCAAAGACATTTTAGTTTCCAAATGTTGCATCTTTAGAACTCAATAGTTATCCAAATACAAATGGCATTGAGAAGGCTCTTGTAATTAGAGGGATTATGTCCTAAACCAACAAATTCATAATGAAGATCTGGAGGTGGTTTAAACAAGTTGAGAAATTTTGGTGAATTGGGTTTTTCGGGTTAAAATTGACTTCTTGTGTTTGTTAGCAAGAGTAGCCTCCTAGCTCAAGCCATAAAGAATCAACTACCTCTGGGGCAAGTGAAAAGTTGGGTAAGTTTTATTCTATAAGGGGGTCGTGGTCTTCACCATTTCCCCCTAGCATCTTGTACAGTAAGCTAAACCCTATGGTGTCACATTTTACAATGTGATAACTGATTGGTTGGTAACATTTTGTTTCTCTCACTGATTTAACAAAAAGCTTTAATGACGATGAAAAGAATCACACATATGCTAGTGCATTAATATTTATCTTTGTACAGAATATTTTTAGTAGCTGATGGAAGCAAAACTGTCACACTCTGAAGACCTGTTCTGAAACATATTTTGAGATGGCTATATACATCACGGTTAATGTCATGGTTAAATATCAAGGATGATCCTTTGCAAATAAACATAAATAGGGGCTTATGTACCATTGTAGACACAGTCACACACAAACATTCTTTATAGGAAAGCACAAATTATGACTGGGAAACTCATTCAGTTTATTGTATTGGTGCTTCGCTACTTAAAACGATCTGGTCTGTGTGATTTATTTTTATTTTTTTCTTTCCTCTCTAGGTGTATTTTCTTAATGAATTTGGACAAAAACCTGAAATGTAATCCATACTGCTCTTTTGCTATCTTTTTACAGTAGGTCTCTGGGAATGACGAAAACATGTGGTCCAATGATGGACGATTCCTGGAAAGATGGCTGTTACTGAACCTTCTACCTTTTCCCCCCCTCACTCATTCCTAGAAAACACCATCACTGTCACTGCTGCTTCTGAAAGCAAGACAGTAGAGACAGTGTACCCACTAAAGGACCAGAAAGACATATTAACACGCTAAGCCCAGAAAGTTTTACCACAGCATGACTCCTTTTACCCCACTGCCACACAAGCCAGAGGAAAGATGATGCAAAAACTGCAAGATTACAGTTTGCTCCTACAGACTGTAAAATAAGTTGTAATTATTTTTGTTTTTAAACTCAGTCTACATTATTTTTATGAGAATTGGAGAAGCTGCTGGAATTCTAGGCCTTTTAGTTTGTGTTGTCTTGTAATGACACATGGAACATACGTTATTTTAACTACTACGTCGGGAATTGAATTCCTAGACCCTTTATTTCAAATAACTTAAAGTGGCTGCTGTGTTTGAAGTACCAAGAAGGCTATTTAAATTGCATTTTTGAGGCACAACAATGCAATATCTAAGAAGTCCTCTTTTCCCTCAAAGAGTGATCTCAGAAGTGAAAAAAATTGTGATAAAATTGATGTGTATGTGCCAAGGTACTACGGTAATAATTTTTTTCCTCTGTTTGTTACTGTGCTCTTTACACCACTCTTTGATGAATATGTGAATAGTTTCAAATGCCTGTAACATCAAGGAGTAACGGTATGCAAAATACACTAGAGATTATCTGTGTAGAATTTCAAATGGACTGCCTCAGGAAACTGGGACCTGTAGTTCAACAATAAACATAAATGCCATTTTGTCTATTTTAGGCATGGCTGGATGTTCTGCGTGTTTGCAAATTGATATGTAACTAGTATCTAGGGTTATTTGATAGAAGTTTTCAATGCACCTAAATTACAACTTTTTATTATTCATTTTAGAATTTATATTTAATTAAACTTTAGGGGTGAAATTGCACGTTGCATGACATTTGTAGCTAACTTCAACGGGAAAGTTAACTGAAAATCAATGTCAGTAAAGCTACAGAATTAAGTTTATTATGTATTTTACAAACCTAGATGTCCTGATTCTAATGGAGCAGTGGGTTCTCTGACTTTAAGGTTGTTGAATGTAACATGCCTCCGTTTGTAGTCTGTCCCGTATGCCTTCCTCATTTACATTCATGGCATTTGGCAGACACTCTTATCTGGAGCAACTTAAAATAATTAGTTACAGGGACAGTGCCCCTAGAGCAACTGAGGATTAAGTGTCTTGCTCAAGGACACAATGGTAGAAATGGTTTGAACCTGCAACTTTGTGGTCATCAGGTTCACAGGCAAGTGTTCTACACACTAGGCTACTACCACCCCTCGTTACCACTACATCATAGGGTAATGGCAGCTGGTGGCATAGTGGTTAGGGAGTTGCCCCTGCAAGCAGAAGGTTGGGTGTTTGAAACCTGTACTGCCAATGGCACCACTGAGGTACCCTTGAGCAAATTACCCCACACACTGCTCTCTGGGCACCATGCTGATGGGTGCCCACTGCTTCACTTGGTGAATGGGTTAAATACAGAGAGAATTTCACAGTTCACACTGTGACACTGCTTATTAATTACAAAATTGTAAAAGCAAAATCAAAACGTCTCAACATCCTTGGTTGAGCCCCCCATACCTCACATAATGTGGGAAACTCTGAACCTGCAAAAATGCATTTAGTCGTGTCTAACCAGCTAACAAAACATTTTGATGAAAATGCACTAAGTGATGCAGTGGGCAGCCACCAGCTTGGGCCATGGGGCAGCTGGTGGCCTAGTGGTTAGGGAGTTGCACCTGTGATCAGAAGGTTGTGGGTTTAAATCCCAGGACTGCTAGTGGCACCACTGAGGTGCCCTTGAGCAAAGTACCCCACACACTGCTCCCTGGGCGCTGTGTTGCTGGCTGCCTGCAACTTCATTTGGGTGAATGGGTTAAATGCAGACAGAATTTCACTGTTTCATTGTTCACACGTGACTATAGGGGCTACTTTACTTTCAGTTGCTGCTTATTACAAAATTGAACTGTTTCACTTGGTGAATGGGTTAAATACAAATGAAGAATTTTACTGTGTGGTGCGTTCACAAGTGACTATAAAGACTATAAACTGCTTTTTAATTACAAAATTGTTAAAGCAAATTAAAAAATGTCAGCATCCTTAGGCCTATGTTTCTTAGTGTGGAAAACTGGACCTGCAAAAATGCATTTAATGCTTAAAAAGGTGGCAAATTAAATTTTGACGACAATGCACCAAGTTGAGCAGTGGGCAGCCAGTGAGTAGTGGTTAGGGAGTTGCCCCTGCGATCAGAAATTCACTTGGTGAATGGGTTAAATACAAAAGAAGAATTTCACTTTGTTCACAGTTTGTGGTGTGTTCACGTGTGACGATAATACTGCTTATTAATTATGAAACTGCAAAATGCAAGCAAAATCAAAAACATCTGCAACCTTAGGCCTCATGTGTTTCAGATCATATTGTGGAAATTTCTGAACTTGCAAATTGCAGGGGGTCGTGTCTAAAAAGCTGGCAAATCAAAGTTTTTATTAAAATGCATTGAATCGTGTATAAAAAGCTGGGAAATCGAAGTTCTGATGGACTCCACCAGCCCGTGGGTTCTCACTATGGTTCTGTGTGAAGTGACGTAAACAACCAGGGCTCAGGCCGCGCGCGCTCTCTCCCCCTCCCCCCCGCGCTGAGAGCGCGCAGCCTGATTGGCCGAGCCAGGCCTGGAAAAAACATTGCTCGGGGATTCAGAGGATGTACAGGCCGCGGCGGCGCTACCCCACCAAAATAACGACAAACCGCCCGGCACGCATCAACCAGCACCAGGGGCCCGGCCGGCACGCCGGGAGGAGCCTGAGAACAGGTAAAAAAACGTCTCTGTTGACGTTAGAATGGCGTGAGAAGAGGAGCGGCGGGCCCTCTCGGCCTGCCCGGGCCTCGCCGAGCCTGACGGGAGGGAGCCCAGGAGGGAGCAGGGGGCTCAGTTTCAGCTCGGGAGGACTCGAATACGAGACCAAATATAACGCCTACACGACACACTAGAGCTTTAGAGGACCTTACGAGGAACATTTTCATTCTAAATGTGATTTTTATGTGAATCCGACCGTTAAAAGCCCTCTTCTTTCTGCATGGCTAACGCCTCCGATGCTAACTAGCCTTCACTAAGATGGCGGAACTCAAGATGTCGGCTGAGCTCTGCTCGAAAATAAAAACAGGCAGCCGTTCTCCTTCTAGACGGTCTAAAATTCGGGCTCCTGGCTCCATCTCTGACTCTTGATGTCCCTGTTACTCGACTGTAGAGGAAGAATAATAAAATAAAACAAACACTGTCGGTTTTTCGTTAAGATTATGCAGCCCGTTCACGTCATCCCGAGCGGCTCCGTGATGGCGCGCGCCAGAGAGAGAGATTGCCATGATTCTAGCGAGGACTGACTCATGAACGAATCGTTCATCTGAATCGGTTCTTCTGTGTCACTCGATTCCAGTGCGAGTCGAATCAGTCTTTTTTGTAAGCATGCGAAGGTAAAGTGGCATTTGGCAGACGCACTTATCCAGAGCGACTTAGTCATTAGTTGTTCTAATAATTGTACCTGAGGGTTAAGTGTCTTGCTCATGGACACAGTGTGACCCTGCAACTTTGTGGTCATCAGGTTCCACAGGAAAGAGTCTTACCCACTAGGCTGCTACCACCCAACTACGCCACTAGTCACCCCAAAACCTGGTCCTGAAAATAAATTGTTAGTCCCACGGGTGGGAGGTTTGCATCATTTGCATCCTGTAAATTCTGTGGTACGTCGTATAATTAGTTGGATGAAAAGAAGTGTGGGGTTAAACAGGCAAGAAACTAAAATGTGCGTGGCGGAAGTGGGGTACCCCATGAATAAGTTACATGAACACACACACAGTTCACAGTGTGAACAGCATGGAATTCTTTCTCTGCATTTAACCCATTCACCAATTGATGCAGCGGGCAGCCTGGGGAGTACTGCGTGGGGTATGTTGCTCAAGGGGACCTCAGTGGTGCCACTAGCTGTCCTGGGATTCAAACCCACGGCTTTCTAATGAACATGTTTCTAATGAACATGAATATTCATATTTTTCACGGTGTAACCTCAGGTAATAACTCTCCACAT
This sequence comes from Bryconaethiops microstoma, assembly GCA_037577275.1. Taxonomy (NCBI): domain Eukaryota; kingdom Metazoa; phylum Chordata; class Actinopteri; order Characiformes; family Alestidae; genus Bryconaethiops; species Bryconaethiops microstoma. The sequence goes on along the minus strand of JBBJLS010000032.1, from coordinate 18,797,831 downwards.
TATGCTGTACTAATAGGCACATCTTGTAAGGCGTTTACATTTCAGTTCAGTCTGTTGTGCAGAATGGGGCAGCTGATGGTCTGGTGGTTGGGGAGTTGTCCCTACAATCAGAAGGTCATGAGTTTGAATCCCAGGACTGCCCGTGCCTGCGTCACTGGCTGCCCGCTGCTTCACTTGGCGAACGGGTTAAATGCAGTGGGCTGTAGTGTGTTCACGTATAACACTTTATGCTTTAAAAGGCACATCTTGTAAGTCGTTTTCAATTCCATTCAGTCTGTTTTGGTGATATGTCCACACGAAGTCTGTGTTGGTGTATTCTAAAAGCGACGTCACTCACTCGTATGTTTTGAATATTTTTGTTGACTCGCAGGAGTCATTTCAAAGAATCGGTTTGGTAAACTGAATCGAATGTCGCACAGCTACAAAAGATGTGGGAAGATACAGGCAGAGAAAGGAGGAGGGAAATAAATAAATAGATCGGTTTTCATTAAGTAATTGCAGAGGAGTATACTTCACTCGATTGTTTGATGCTTCGTTGTGTATGACAAGAATCACCTGAAATCACTTCTTTATGGCCAGCTGGAAACAAATGTCCCATGTTTTTGGGAGGCGGCAGGCATTACGTCATTTTGGAAATTCCCTCCGCACAGTTTGAAATGACTTTGTGGCGAATAGGAAACACTTTTCCTGGTCATTTGTACGTTATATACATTTATACTGCTACGATCTAGTCTCAGAATGGCCAGCAAGTTTATACAAACTAGTCTAATAATCAGGGCTTCTGGACTGGTCTACTTTTATCCAGCACAGTCTCCTTGATCCACTACTGCTGGAATGACTGAAAACCTGAACAGTTTCAGCTTCAATAGAGTGCAGCATAATGGGACAATTATGTTTAATAATGAACAGTAAATTGATGCATTTTATTTACAGTGCAGTCACTGGTCTTGTGCTGAAGTCCTTCTCTCTTTTTAAGTAGTCTGCCTCCCAGATGACACAAGCACAGTGTTGCTTAGTAGTTGCCACGTTTGGAAGAAATGAACAAATAGTCACCAAATGTGAAGGTATGTTGACAGATGTAATGTAACAAAATTGATTTCTAAATGGGACATTTGTGGGTTTTCTCTCAGATATCAGAAAACAGCTAACCTGTTTTTTCCTTTTTACATTTGGTGAATGTAGCATTGTGAAAAGTAAAAAAAAATGGATCAAGGTGGAGGAGTCTTGGAGCTTCACTCCCAAGATTTGAAAATGCCCCATGCAATGATCATGCAAGACTTTGGTAAGTGAAGGTTGTGAAAAAATTAGATTTGGGACAAGTTGAAAGTAGTAATCATTTTCTAGATGATCATAATTTCTAAGTTTTATAAGTGCATTCCTTATAATACATTTAATTTGTGATTTATAATCACTGTACACCAGAGTGGTTTACCTAGTTATTTTTGAGTCTTTGTGTCACTGTTCTATCTGTCTTTACAGTTGCGGGAATGGGGGGCATGGCACACATAGATGGTGAGCACATTGTAGTGTCAGTGCCTGAGGCAGTGTTGGTGTCAGACGTGGTGTCTGATGAGGGGATCTTGTTGGAGCATGGTCTAGAGGCTGAAGTGGTGGAAGGGCCTGACATTGGCCATGAAGATGTGATCACCTCTGAGGCCGTAATTATGTCCGAGTCCATCTTGGGGGCTGAGGTAGCCATTGAGGAGGCTCTGGATGCAGACCACCATGTCTTGGCTGCTGACCTGATTGAAGAGACAGTCCCTGACCAGGTCTTTGTGACCGACCTTATGTCTGCAGCTGAGGACAGTCCTCTGGACCACGAGTTGGTGTCAGAGGAGGTGATGGTTACGGACACAGAGGCCGTCATCCAGGCACACGAGACCATGCCTTCCAGCGTTACCATTAAGAACGAAGACGACGACGACGACGATGATGACGACGATGATGACGACGATGATGATGATGAGGATAGCAAGAGCACCTCAGAAGACTACCTCATGATCTCATGTTAGTAAATGATGCATGATAAATGGTGGCCTGATGCCCAGCCTACTTCTGTGGCTGTTCTCATTTTCAGAGATTTCTTCTGGCACAGATCTAACATAAGTAGATCTTATATTTAAATGTTTTGACTGTAATTTGGTTCATTAGGTGTTGGCTAACCCACAGGGTCCTTAAGCATAGATCTCCTGGAACAAATGTATATAGATTTGTACAGTAGAACACCAAGTGCACTTGCAACAGATGTTTTTTCTCTCTTAACTTTGCAGTGGGTGATGTGGATGAGAAGTTGCATATCAGTGACACGCCATTAAAAATCAGTACAGAGGATGGCCAGGATGATGATGGACCCAAGGAGGATGAGTTTACCTCTGACGTCATTAAAGTGTACATCTTCAAGACCGAAGGCGACGAAGATGTGGAAATAGGTGATGATTTAAATTATTTTATTGAGATAATCACCCAGCCCTATTTTACCAGAAACCCTCTAAGAATTTCTGCTTTTGTTATAGGTGGGACAGAGGTGGTCGCAGAGAGTGATTTCCCCAATGGGCATGCAGTGTTGGAGCCAGCAAACACGGGTCGGCTGCCCAGGGAAAAGATGGTATACATGGCAGTGAAAGACACAAGCCAAGGAGACGAGGACATGAGTGAGTTTAAGCATAGAGAGTTGGCACCACCTATTAATAACAAGTCTGTACTAATGTTGATAGTTACATTATAGGAAGTGTTATTGCTAGACATTGAAATAATTGTTTTTGTTAGAACAGTAATGGTAATAATGGTAACAGATTTTTGTTTATTGTGTTATTGTTAAACCCAGTTGCTCACACGCATTATACCTTATCTTAAAAACCATTATTTGTTCTGTACATAGATGTTTCTGAGATGACTGACCAGGTGTACATGGAGGTGATTGTTGGTGAAGATGAGGCTCCTGCACTACAGGAAGTACAGTTGGAGGACACGCCATGTAATAAGACTTTTGTTCCTGTGGCATGGGCTGCTGCTTATGGTTTGTTATTTCTCCTTCATTGCATGCAATCATTTGATTCTTAACCCCCTCAAAAGACTTCTAATTTTCTGATGTAGATATTTAACAATACCTTAAGGAAAGGTGTACTGTTGTAAAGGTGTACTGTTGTAAAAATGTTCCCTCACACCAAACCCATGATCTGTCTTTTGGTGGTCAGTGCAAATGTTCTAATTGGTGGTTTCAATATAGGCAACAATCTGGAATCTCGATTAGAGAGTAAGAATGGTGCAGCCACTCCCTACCTGCAGATTACTGACAGTATCAGCACGAGTCGTGCTCTCAAACAGAAGATCAAGAAGAAGAGGAAGGGAGAGACTCGTCAGTGCCAGACAGGTATGAGTCATTGAATTTCAGTGATTTTAGCTCTTGAAGCATGTTTGTAAGTTTGAAAATATTTAAGAAAACGATCCTCTGTTTCAGCTGTAATTATTGGCCCAGACGGGCAGCCATTGACTGTCTATCCTTGTCACATCTGCGGGAAGAAGTTCAAGTCACGGGGGTTTCTGAAGCGCCACATGAAGAACCACCCAGACCACATGTTCAAGAAAAAGTACCAGTGTACGGACTGTGACTTTACCACCAACAAAAAGGTCAGCTTTCACAACCACCTGGAAAGCCACAAGCTCATCATCAAGAACGAGAAGATTCCAGAGTACACTGAGTACACGCGGCACTACCGTGAGGCTAGTCCCCTCAGTCCCAACAAGCTTATCCTACGTGACAAGGATCCCAAGCTCCACAAGTGCAAATATTGCGAATATGAGACAGCCGAACAGGGCCTACTCAATCGGCACCTGCTGGCTGTGCACAGCAAAAACTTTGCTCACGTGTGCGTGGAGTGCGCTAAAGGCTTCCGACACCCATCTGAGCTCAAGAAACACATGAGGACGCACACAGGTGAGAAGCCCTACCACTGCCAGCACTGTGACTTCCGCTGTGCTGACCAGTCCAACCTAAAGACTCACATTAAGAGCAAACATGGCACTGACTTGCCATTCAAATGCGGCCACTGCCCCCAGGCTTTCGCAGATGACAAGGAGTTGCAGAGGCACATGGAGATCTTCCAGGGCCACAAGACGCACCAGTGCCCACACTGTGAGCATAAGAGTACCAACTCGAGTGACTTGAAGCGTCACATCATCTCTGTGCACACCAAGGACTTCCCGCACAAGTGTGATGTGTGTGAGAAAGGCTTCCACAGGCCTTCAGAACTCAAGAAACACTCTGAGACACATAAGGGAAACAAGGTGCATCAGTGCCGGCACTGTGACTTTAAAATCTCAGACCCTTTCACTCTGAGCCGGCACATACTCTCTGTACACACCAAGGACCTGCCCTTCAAGTGCAAACGGTGCAAGCGGGGCTTTAGACAACAGACTGAACTCAAGAAACACATGAAAACACACAGTGGCCGCAAAGTCTACCAATGTCAGTACTGTGAGTACAATACAGCAGACGCTTCGGGTTTCAAACGCCATGTCATATCCATCCACACTAAGGACTACCCGCACAGGTGTGACTACTGCAAGAAGGGTTTCAGACGGCCCTCTGAAAAGAACCAGCACATAATGCGGCATCACAAAGAGACACTGATGTAACACTTCACTCCCTTCCTTCACAACCCGTAAACTAGATCCCAAATTACACTGCAGAACATGAGAATGAATAGAACAGTGTAGCCTGGTAATTACAACAATATTCTGATTATTACTCTTTAACTTGCAGGTGTTTTGTATTTTCAAATAACCCCTAAAACGTAAAACAAAGCAGGGTTTGGTGTAAATGTTTGAAATTAGATAACCGGAGTCAGTTTTATCATTGTCCGTTACATGGCCGCGAGGAAAAAATCTGATCAGCCAGGGTCTCAAAAGTTTATATTTTTGTATCTGTTATGCTCAAATGCTACGAGTAAATAATGTACTCAACATTAATTGGCTAAGTGATGTTTGAAATTGTCTCTGATTTAAAAGAAATGCTCAGTATGGCACTTAACAGTGATGTAGGCTGAACTGTACTCTTTTACCAACTGATGTGCCCAATTTTTACCTAAATGTTTTTTTAAGGCCATCAATATCATGCTGTCAGTTACACCAGGCCACCTGTGTTACCTAAATGGTCTCCGTTAGCATGTATCACACATTTGTAAACATTTTGTGTGTAGTCTCTAACACCAAACAGTACATTTTTTTTTTTTCTTGGAGATTTTTATGCTGATAATATGCTGGGCTGTCCTTCTTGGTCAATAGAACTCATTGTAGTTGAAATGAATCATTTTAGTTGCTGCCTTTGTGAATGCCAGTGCGAGACGTAATGTGTATGTATAATCACGTGTAACACATGTAACTGGCAAACGTGCACATATGGCCAACCATTTTGGATTTCGACTTGCAGTTATGCCTTACCTGTATTGTATTTCTCTTGCACTGAATTCAGTAAATCAAACGTGATTATTTTTTTAAACACGTCTCTTGTACAGTAAAGGTCTGCTTCTACTTAGTGAAGCAAATCAGTTATAGCAAATCCAGAGAGAATTGATTTCTTCCCTGTTTTATTTTTCACTTATAACAAAGTAAACATTCACATACATGGTACCCCTCATTTTTAAATCCTGCTTGACTACAACAATGATGGTTACATTTCTTTTGGTCATTATAGCTTTAGAAATCATCACAAATTCCCAATCTGCATAACCTGTATTCTAGTGGTAATACCAACCCTGATACCAGTCTCGTTCTTTGGATTCTGTTCTTTTGGTGACGTTATGATTGTGGATGGCTAATTTGTCTGACTTTCATGTCATATAAGGGTACTTTATTGCAGGTCAGCTTTACACTGGCATTGTGACATTTCCAGTCAGCCCCATGCTATGCACATTTTTTGTATTTTACTGTTTGTTCAACTTTAGTTGGTGATCAAGCCCTTTTTGAGCTCGGTCAAGAATGTTAGACACATTAAAATGTGCCCATCGTAGGAACCGATGGTTCTTATGTAGCATGTATCTCCTATTAAGTTACCTGACAGCTTGGTGCTTGTAGCCCCTTTAATTAAATCAGTCATTAGTTGAGACACAGCTGTAGCATTGCTTTAGTGGACCTATGCACAGAGTATTGGATTAATTATTAGGGGTGTAATAATGATGCAGTACATTGTAATGCAAAAATGTGATGTGTGCATCATGGAAAAGCTGATGCAGCTTTCTATTAAATATGCCATGTCATTTTGTTTTTGAATGCCAACAGTGGTAGTTATTTTGGAGGGATATTCCACCAGTTCTCTTCAATTCAGTTATTGAATTTGGAGTGTTTCAATGTGAGATGTCTAGCTGAAGGTGAAAGTCTTACTGATTTTCTACACAGTGGTAGAATATGAACTAGACGTCATGAAGTCTACAATGCAGTATAGCTATTTTATATACAAAATAACCAGTTGACCTAAACGTCTTCTGAAGTTTCATGTAAAGCTGATGATGCTGCCATGAATGTTATGTAAAGAATATGTTCAAGTTTGAAAGCCTATCTCAAAACTATTGTAAAAATTGTCTCAGGCATTAGACAAGTTATTTATTTATTACCACTTCGTCTGAGGCATTAAATGCTTTAAGTGTCTGGTGCCTGTCACCACTGTTGTGAACAACTGTGGCTTGGTAAGTTTCTCTACAACAGAGCATTTCACATCAAACCGCTTTGAACCCTTTTTACACCATAACCATTTAATTATGCAGACATTATTTTAATTAGTGGAATTCCCTTTTAAATCCCAGCATATTTAATGGTGTAAGTCACATTCCCAGTTAAAGATCTCCAATCACTAGTAGGTTCTTCAGCGACATGGATCGTCATTTTATTTCATTCAAATTTTGTTCAAATTATGAAAAGTGTGAACCCAGCCTAGAGAATCTTAAATGTTAATACTTTAAGTATGACAGTTTGAACTAGGGGTTCTTAATCTCAGTTAAGAGGATCCCATACGCAGCACGGTTTTTAGTGCTCGTAGTAAAACAGCTTATGAGAGATTTGATGATAACCTGATGAGTTAAATACAGTGTTTTAGGGCAGAAAACCTGGATTAAGAACCATTGTTAGATGCAAGGTCTTGGTTCCCTCTTTTGGGTTGAGTGAATTAATGTGTTTAAAACGTTTTCTTTTGTGTATTGTTGGTGCTTCTACCAATATAGTTTTTTTCTCTCCTCCCTGTTATTTATTTATTTATTTATTTTTTAATTTGAAATGTCCATTTTAAGAAAATCATGTTGCACATTGCTGATCTTTTTATATGGGAGTATTAGTTTTTTTTCCCCCAAAATGAGGATTTAAATCTTTACTCAGCACTCCTTCATGCAGGTCTAATTTTGCAGCAGTATGTTACAAAGACTGAAATACATATTGCTAACAGCGGATAATGTGACGGCCAATATAAGATTACGAGATTGTTAAAAAATACTCTGTTTTCAAAGATAGGGATTAAAACTAGTCCTGGACTATATTTCTCTTTCAATGGCTAGTCTCCATTCATGATAATGTTTAGAACAGGACTAGGCTTAATCCCTATCTGGGAAAACGCTCCTTAATGTTTAAATGCACCGCAGGACCGTACATTACAGTGTACTTACAAGAAATTTAGTAGCAAAGTTGACATGGAATTGCATTTCATTACATCATAATTAATTTCTCCAAGCTTACCTCAAGAATTCAGTTTGCCTTGGAGATGACGGCTTTCTTCCGGTGATTGTCTACTCTTACCTGGTTCTTCTCTCAAAAAGAACACTTCAGTTATTTTCCTTCGTTTCCTTTTTTTACATTTTGAAGAATGGTTTCTGTTTACTCAAAAGCATCATAAAAGAATGCTTGCAATGTTAAATGAGATTTTAGAAAAATGCTTTAAGCTAAAAACAGTTAATACCTTGGTCAAAACGTGGATGAAAAGGTTTAACTTTAGTATCCTTTATTGCTTTTAAACATGACCTTGCACACAGACAGAAGACCACAGTGGGGGCAAACATTGACAGAAACTCAAAAGAACTATGATGACAGATACAAAAAAGAAAATCAACGAAACACAGGGACAAACCACATTTGTTAATGCAACCGAACCATAATGTAAAAACTCAAATTTACTTTTGGAACAAGTGGCGAACTGTAGCATTATAATGTAGTTTATAAAAATAAACATGTCCCATGCTGTATATTTATAATATACTCTTTAAAATATAAATACTATTTATCTCTATAATACATTACTACTATAAATTATACAATACAGTTGTGATATTTTCCTGTACAAAACAGCGATAGATCAGGATAAATCTTTCCAATGCTAGTGCTGAATATATCTTCAAAATGGTTTGAAGCTTCACAAATATCTCATATCCTTTACAATATTTTTTTTTTTACAAGTTAAATTGAGAAGAGTACACATTTGTGAGAAAATCCCACTTCGAAATGTTAGGCCTGTGATCCACATCCGATAACAGTCACTCAGCAACTTGTCCACTTCTTGTGAACTTGGGATAAAAGGTCAGGTGGTTAACATGCAAATGACCAGAACAATGACATGTGAAATGTGTTCAAATCTCATGGCTGAAGAGCAGTTATGTTGATTTTTAAATAGATTATTTAAATCATAAAATTGCAAGAGGAGGAGACGGGTCTTTCAGACAGAAAACAACTGTTGATTTTATTAAAATACATAAAAAACTACTCTGTGGATTTCTTTAATATTCTCTGGAGTGCACAATGGATGACAACACAAGAAAATTCAGTAATGTTTTCAAATCAGGAATATAGGTGAAGCTTATATATAGGGAGGCCTGGAACACTTTAAACAGAACCTTTTTTTGTTTTAGAAAACAACGTTTTGGCCATTGTTACATCTATACATGTATAGAAACAGTTTCATTGTAGTGTGAAGTAAAAATTGTGAAATGCAGTGTATGAATGCGTTCATAATTGCACTGCTCCCTGCTTTCTGCAACTACTGTAGATGTGGTGCTCAAGTAAGCTTGTGTACTTGACAAGAAAGAATGAAAATACGCTGTGCATTCCTATGACAGAGGTGCTTTCTTGTCATCTTACATTTAGGCGTGAGGTGAAGTGTTTGATTTCTTTCATGATGGAGAACACAGCCTGAAAGGAATTTCTATTAGTGTGTTTGGAAATCTGCTACATTGTCCTCCCTGAGCAGGTGTTCCATTCCACCACCTTGTGAGGGGGCCCTAGGGTGTGTTCTTGAGTGTCCTATTCGAACGTGACAATTTAGGCTCTGGTGTAGATGTATGTCCAAACACTGTTTATGATAATGCAATGAGGGAATTCCATGTCACAAAAATCAAAATTGTACAAACAAGCACATCACCAAATAACCATCGCTTTCACTACCTAATTCACAGAATCTGCTACTTAACATTTGTCTCTGCAATATTTTTGCCCGAGGGCATGTATTTGAGATCATGTATTATTCCTCTGCAATATTTGTTACAGTTTTTACATGATTAACCCAGATTTTATTTTAGGTTTTTTTTTTTTTTTTTTGTTTTTTTTTGGAACAATCAAAGATGTTCAAAAACTCAAGTCTTTAGACAACAACAGTGATCAATATGTAAAAGATTTAGGTGTGTAGCCCTGTTGATCATCCAAACAGCAGGGAGGCGAAGGATGGTTTTATTGTTCTCCCCTTTGGCACAAGCAAGTGCAAGGTTGTCAGAGATCCTCTGCAAGGACAATAGAGCGACTTACTGCTGGCACAACTCTGTAAACATGTAATGGACATGTATGTAACAGGGAAGGATCTTTCAAAATGTAAACAAAATGAATAAGAGATGACCAAGGGTACTGTACAACATTATTCATGATGAGCGGTCATATCCTCTTGTGCAAAAAGTTCTACTTGCTGGGCAATGTTTTGATGGAACGAGTAAGTGAGCCCATGTTGGTTGAGGTGGGGAGTTGTGGACTTGCACTCTTTGTGGGCAAGCTGCTAGAGTGTCCCATTGCCTCCTCGGCAGCCCGAAGGAGTAAAGTGTAGTTTACTGCAACCTCTTCTACCTTTCGTAAAAGTTGTAGCCTTTGGGTATCAGATCGTACACCCCTTACCAGCCGAATGAATGTTTGCGTTAGGCTGCACAACACTTGGAAGCTGGCTGTGACAGCGCTTAACATTCGTGAGGGGCTTTTCTCAACACTTGCCACCCGTCTACATGAAGCCCTGAACTCTTTGAAGCGGACTGCAAGTTCTTGTTTATATTCTGCCAACTTTGCAGGAGGCATGCGAGGTTCACCCTCAATCTGGGGACTGTTGGCACACTGACGTAAAATAGAAAGCAGCTCATTGGCATCAAGTTGTGCGTTTAGAAAGCCATCAGGTAGGCAGAAATGTTTTCCCTGCAGGGATTGCACTCGTGCCAAGCTCGTCTCCAAGTTGCCACAGGCGCGCAAGTCAATCTCCTGAGTTTGTGGTTCCTCCTCCTCTTCTTCTTCCTCTCCGCTGCAGTCCTCAGCGTCAAGAACCTGCAATGTCTTGCTGACGACAGGCATAGCTCTTGAGTCCAGTTGCATTCCAGGCAAGACCTGGAGAGGAATTGAATATGACAGTTCATCTTTTTCACTGCTTTCATCAGCTGCCTCACACTTGCGATAACAAAAACAAAATGAACAGCACTTTTCCCTGTCTTCATTGTCTTCACTTGGTAAGCCAAGCAGGAGCTCTGTGGTTCCCTCTCGACCTTCACGTTCTTCACCTTGAATGAAAAATACTCCCTTCTTCTTTGCATCTCCACTTTGAGTATGAATGGGTTCCACTGGGGTTGGGAGTCTTAGTCCTGTAGCTCTAACTCTTTCCATCTCCTTCTCCAAGCTTTTTGTTTTGGTAGATTTTACCTCAGCATAAAGAGGTGTGCTGTCATTGTTGTCAATCTCGCCTATACTATATCTCCGTTGTAGCTTTTTGTACTGTGGTGCTCCAATGCATTCTGAACGGGAGGTACATGTAGGTAAACACGATAAAGGTGTATCTCTGGGTTCTTTAGATTCCAGACTTGTGGAACGGATTCGTGTGGTTTTGATCTCCAAAGTCTGAGGTCGCCTGGTGGCCTCCTGATCCTGTGGTGATTTGGGTTTTGCAGGGGGGGTTTGGGACATTGGGGATTTGGTCCTCTCTCTTCCTCTATGCTCCATTACAGAGCCAACTGGAGTATCAGGGAGACGCATTCCCCTACACATTCTCTTACAGTCGCAGCTACGTCGCTGCTCTCGTGAGATGCCAGGGACTTTCTGTACTGGGCTGGTGCGCAGCTGGCAGGCACATGGAGTACCTGAGGGGATAGGAGATGACCCCTGGGGTAAAAACTCCCCCTGTGATGTTTTAGGCTTCAGCAATTCCTCCAGGAACTCTAGTTCATACTGCCTTACCTTCTGAAGTTGTGCACGCCGCTCATCTGTCTCCCGTCGCAAGCGAGCAGGGAATGTGGCTGAAATCAGATTCCTAATGCTCAAAAATGGAGCACTTCGCTGTGATTTACCTTTGCTGTTTGCCTGCTTCTTACACCCTGCTCCAGGAATAGTTGCACCTTTTTCTCCACTGCTCAAAACATGAGTTGTATCTACTAGGACGGGAACACTTTTAGTGCTTTTCTGAGGTTCAGGAGGGACTTTACTCTTGGAACTGTCTGTTTTGGCCTCAGGTATATCTTTCCTTTCCAATTGTACAGGCATAATAGGGGAATACTTTGCTGGGGGAAGGACTTTAGGTTTAGTTAAGTTTACATCAGATGTTTTGACTGCGCTGTCTTTGTTGCTGGCTAATTGCAGTCCTTTGGCACAGAGTCGCTCATCATCAGTAGGAGACGATGAATGGAACACTACCGCCTTTTGGGCCTGTGGGTCTTTTAGTCGGAGTTGTGGCCCAGGCTCTGGTCGAACTTGACAGGTACAGAACAAGTCATCAGCTGGGAGAAGGGCCTTTGAACTGGAAGGCTTATTGGTCTCACTTGAGGCATTCTCGGCATCTTGGCACATTTTTGTTGGGGAAATCTTGGCAGAAGTAGTTCTGTCCACCGGTATAGGTAAGGCTTTGTTGGTAGATTCTGGGGTTAAATGCCCAGAACTTTTCTTCTTTTCTTTCTTAGAGGTATTTGGGCTCAGTTTGCCTTCTTTAGAACACAGTAGTCTCTCCTCTTTGCTGACCACAGAAGTGCCCTCTTGATCAGGAACTTTCAACTCCCCGGTTTCCTGAGGAGCAAGCTCTGCAGAGCACTCTTTGGTGGGCTCTGATCCTGCTTGGTCTGAAACCTGGTCAGTCTTTACTGCATCTTGGGTCTTGGTTTGCTCCATTGAAGTTCCAGAGGTTGTGGCCCCTTGATTGGGACTGACTTTCAAGGGCATAGTTTTAGTAAGGATCACAGGCTTAGGTGGGCAACCACCACGGATTTGACCCATGGCAAAAGCCCCACCTCCAATTGCCTGTGTTGTGCAGCCAGGGATTGTCAAAGGAAAGTCACGTCTACTGAATAGTCGCTCCTTGTTGATGTGGTGGGCCAAAAGGTAGGCCTGGTTCTGATGCTGCTTCATGGCAGATACCATCTCTGACACATCTGTTAGCTCTGATGAATTAGTCTCATGTCCAGAGTCAAGAGAAGATTCTGGAGTAATGGCTGCCAAAACAATCAACCCTGTGAGAATTGAAAAACAGTAAGAGTCATAAGGGAAGTCCATTACAAAGCCCTAAAACAAAGGAAAACACTGCAAAAACAAATTAAATATATCATTGCCCAATGAGAAAATTCTATAAGCTGTCTTCTACTTTTCAATACAGGAATTTTAAAAAACAATGACCCTACTGAAATGCATAATTTGTTTTCCTTGCCATCTCCTAGTAACTTCAGAGCTAATTCTGGAGCAGGAATTCAAAAATACTTGAAACTGGAAAAATAATATTTTTTCAAAATGGTACCTTTCATCACATTTTAAAACTTTTTGTTGTACCAAAGTTAATTGTGGTTTTAAATCCAATGGTAAACATTATATATGTTAAACTGTATATATTAAATTAATTATTCTAAATTGTATGTCTCTGCTGTCTGGACAAAACCATGTATCTTAATTTTTGTTGTTTTTTGTTTTAATTTTAACTCTGTGCAAACATTTTATTGAGAATGGAGCAATAGAAATTGTCCAAAATTATCAGAAAAAATAAAAACAATTACATTAGCTTCCAGGAAGTCTGGTTTTGGCAGCAACAATATATTAAAATTTTAATTATATTAAGCTCTGTATATTCTTGGATATAGTAATATTGAACTTAATTAGATAAAACAGCTGAAAGAGACCTTAAGGCTTTTGTTTAATCAATGTAAATATAGGCAAATTAATTAAAAGGTGTGTGTACCGTTACCTGTCACAAATTTGTCTTTATTGGTATTTTTCAATATTTTAGATTTGCTTAATTTTTGAAATACATATATATAAAATAAGTAGTTAGTGGACATCTAGCACGTTTTAAGTTCTTGATATGTCCACCTGCTGTCTGTGGAGTCTGTTGATGATGATGAGGGTAATCTTCTGATGCAGCTAGGGCCTCTAGGGCCTGTAGAGTGGACACTAAAGCATCATCCAGCTCCTGAGCATGGTCTCTCACTGTCCTGGTTGTCACATTATCAATTAGTGTCACTGGTACATCCCCTTGACTGATGGCTGCAGGTCCTATAGCTGTGTTGGCAATCGCAGCAGCAGCAGCCGCAGCAGCCGCAGCAGCTTTTTGGTTCTTTTTAGAGTCATCTTCATCAGAGCTGTTATCTCGAAACCCTGGGGGTGGTGCTGCTATTGCAGGTGGAGGAGGTTGCAACTTCCTACCGCCTTCATCTGCCTCCTCATCCTCTTCACTCCCAGGGGGAGGCAGGGCCATGAGGTCAACAGCTCCTCCTTCTCGGGAAGAACATGCATTTGTACATTGCAGAGCAAGCTTTCCAGACACTCCCTTCTCTGATGTCACTCCTCCAGCCTTAAGTTTTGCCTTGCAAGAGTCGCAGAAAAATCTCCCAGTGTGCTGTGAGTTCTCCATTGTTTTGGCCCTGCCCCTGAAGTCTGAGCTGTCATGATTGGGGCTCTCTTGTTCAGCTACCGACTCGGTGCTCTTGAGGGTGGGATCAGACTTGGTGCGTGAGCGGTTCTGCGTCTGAGAGATCAGGTTCTCGTTAATATCCAACTGCTCCTCAGCCTGCATTTGAAGGTCTTGCAGCTGCTGCTGCTCTTTCAAATGAATATGGCAGAGGCCAAGGTGTTGCGATGGTGGCGGTGCTGATGTCTTCTGTGAAGCCTCTCTGGACGGCCCATCTCTTTCCTCTCGTCGACTGCTACTTGACACTGAGGCCCCAGAGCGGGAATGAGGATGGGAGCTTCTGAAATCTGAAGGACAGAATTGTCAGAAGAGTTGAATATACAGGAGTCACATGGTAGATGGGAGAGAGTCCAGATGGCAAAAGCAGAGGCTGTGGGAGATCGCAGAGATGGAGGCAGAATAAAAGTCTTTTGGGATGTCATGAGATGTTGTGGTCATCCTCGCTGGCGGACCACAGTAGATGGTGACAGCATCCAATGTATGGTTGAATATTATGGATTTAATGTTCTCAGGGCACAGAGAAATGAACAATCCTGAATGTCATTTCTGTTAGGTACAGAAAATGACTCAAGCTGAGTTAATTCGAGATGAGGATGGAAGGATCAACAACAGCAGGAAGAAATGAATGATTCCCATGACTAATGCAAATCTCAGAGGAACATAGAGAGCCTGCTACCTGTTCAGCCAATGTTCTGTGATGATTTACTGATCATGTATAGAACAACTTTAGCAAGTGATTTTCTTATATGTTAACACAGCCATCATGGACAAATATTCATATTGCCAACTTAGTATCTTCATTGTGAGATTCAGTGAAGACAGTTTGTACAAGCACAAAAAATGCAATGGAATAAGAAGAGTCTGAGTACTGAGTATGCTACCATATTTTTCTTAAAATCCAAGGAGGTGATTACTAACATACCTGCCTTGATCATATGAGACTGACCAGGGGTCCTGTAGTAGATATTCCTTTTGGGATCGACAAAAAGTTTGTAATAGCCAGAAATCAAACAGGCAAAGTTTGATGCATCTGGCCACTCCATCAACAAGACCAGGGGCTAAACAGTACAAAGAAACAAAGGGACACATTCAATCACAATTATATGGAAGACAAATTTAGCTTGTTTGATTGCTCTGTATCATACCTTAGCTTCAAGAATAGCCACCTCGACACGGGCTACTCCTTGATGTTCACGGAACAACTGCACTTTTGCTACACGGCTGAACTCAGCCAAGACAGTTGTGAGGTTATTTTTTAGGTCAATTACATGACTGATTCCATGTCTAGGGCCCACCAACAATGTAGTGGCTGTATGTTTCTCATCCTTTGAAGGAGACAGAGAGAGGAATGCAACACTGAAAAAAACTGATCAACTGTTCTTTAACCTTTGTTTAATACAAGCAATATTTTTTAAGTCAGATTTACCAGTCCGACGGTGTGAAACAACAATCCTCCAAATGGTGGAAGGTCATTGAGCACCCGCATATACTGCAGCTTTCCTTGAAGTGGGGGCACCTGTAAAAAACACAAGATTACACAGAGAAATTAATTATCCAGTAGGGGGCAATGTATTTCCATAAGGAGATCTAGTCCTAGTTCTGTACTCATGCATGGCCTCTTCTTGCTAAATACATATACCACATGTGCTTCTGGAATATCTGAGGAGATCCTGATGTATCAAAAGTAAATACAGCTTTTGGCATATTTTTATGTTTATTTTAACAGGAAGTATGGATTGTTACATAGAGCTTTCAAGAGACTTGATGTTCTAAATTGATCACTGAAAAAAGGTCACTCAAAGATTAAATACTCAGGGTCTTTCAATCACACTAGTAAGCCTAGTGATCAAAAGATCATGCATCAGTTTCTTCTCAGTTTGTCATATGAGTAATACAATTTTAACACGTAAGCAAAGGTTTACTGATGTTCCTATCGTCGCTTGCTACATGTGTGCACAAAAGTGGTTCAACAGAATTCTCATTTTGTTTTTCTAATATGAACAATATATTAGTATATATAATATATTTGCATACTAAACATTTAGAAAATTGCATTCTGTATACATTTAAAATCTTTCAGAAACCATGAAAACTTTGTTTGTTCCTGGTGGCTTTTCCAGTTATGTCTAATCATTAGTAATGATATGTTTTACTGATTGATGGGCTGATATCACAATGTACAGGATCCTAATGGTGTGACAGCTGACATGTGGCTGATTCTAGATGCATTTGATTTTTCCAGAAAAATCTAAAGGTTTTTTGCAGAAAACATTTCTAATGTTAACCATTAAACCAGTTTCCATTAGGAATTCCCAACAGTCATGTTTTTTTGAATAAAGAAAAGTACAGCAGGATTTGAGCCATTCATACACTGAATTATGTGTGTTCATTTCTTAAATTTATTTTATGTCAGTATAAAGAATAATATAAATACCTCATTTGCATTTAGTCTGCTCATTATTGTCCATAACATTTCAATTGGATAAAAACAGCATATCCTAATACAAGGTTAAATACAAGGTTAAGGTTCATAGCCTAGAAATGAGAGTCCATTAGGTTCTCTGTTAAAGGTGTGAGCCTGGAGAATTTGTTTGTCAGCAACTTAAAACTTTAAATGGCTCCTGTGCAACGGGTTTTCAGTATTGCTGCCGAGATATTTGGACCTGAGACCTTTCAAGTGGCAGCATTCATCAAGTTAAAGAGGTGATCATACACTGACGTAAACAGTATATATTCAAATCTTTATTTTTATACCAGTGTCAGTTATGTACTGCTCAGTCATCAACCATTGCTTAATTTAAATTACCTGTAACTGTATTTCATACATTGACTAAATTTATTCCACTTCCTAAAACTCCCATTCAAGTTCAGTTTTCTGTAGTTATTTAATTCCAATTCCTTGTTAGAACTAGAATTATTAAGTTAATTACCGAATTAATTCCAGCCCTGCCATACAGGTCATTAAAACACCACTATTCTAAGGGATAAAACGTGTTTGGAAAATGATCATCAAAATCAAATATGATTGTTTTTAATGCATAAAACCATGCAAGTGTAGTGCTATTACATTAAAAACCACTTGCCTAATATTGTGTAGTTCCCTCTCATGCTGCCAAAACAGTTCTGACCCACTTAGGCACGAACTTCACAGGACCTCTGAACGTGTGCTGTGGTGTCTGACACCAAGATGTTAGCAGCAGAGCCTAGTTTGTCCAGAACATCCCACAGATGGATGGAGATTGGGGGAATTCGGAGGCCAGGTAATTACAGCTCAGCACTGTGTATGTTTTGTCATGTTCCTAAAACCATTTTTGAACAATTTTTGCAGTATGGCTGGATGCATTATCCTGATGAAAGAGGCCACTGCCGTTACCATTACCATGAAGGGATGTATTTGATCTGCAACAATGTTTAGGTAAGTGTTATGTGTCAAAGCACTTGAATATCGGAACCCAAGGTTTCTCAGCAGAACATTGCACAGAGCATCACACTGACTACTCTGGCATGCCTTCTTCCCATAGTCCATCCTGGTGCTATCTTTTCCGCAAGTAAGCAACACACAAACACACCAGGCCATCTACAAGATATATTAGAAAATGTGATTAATCAGACCTGGCCACCTTCTTATATTTTTTGTTCAGTTCTCATATATGCCCACTGGACTGTGTGTTCGGACACTTTTCTCTCAAAGCCTTTATCAACTTTTTGCAAAGAATCGTCCTCCAGTAAGTCTTCTGTGGGATCAAACCAGGCAGGCTAGTGTTCATTCCCCACACACATCAGTGAGACGTGGGTGCTCATGACCCTGTCACTGGTTCTCCAGGTGTCTTTCCTTGGACTGCTTTGGGTAGATACTAACCACTGCATACCAGAGCTGCCATCATAATTTGGCCTTTGTCAAAATCAGATCCATACACTAGCTCATTTTTCCTGCTTCTAAAACATTAAGTTCAATTACTGACTGTTCACTTGCTGCCTAATATATCCCATTATAATTATAATGATATAATCAGCATTATTCACATCACCTGTCTTGTGGTTTTAATGTTGTGGTTGTAAGTACAGAGAAAGAAATACAAAGGAAAAATAACATACAAGAAAAATGTACGACACTGGTCAGGTTTTAAATTGCTTTGTACATCATGCCACAGTATATAAAGAGCCATGGCAAACCACAATTTCACATTTGGCTTGTACCTTGTTGCCAGTGGGTGGAGGGTTCTGATAAGTCTTCAGCAGCTGGGATAGGGTCTTGCAGACATTCTTTTCCTTAACAGTTGGCAACAAGGTAAGAGGAAGGAAAGGTTCTAGACCCCATTCTTTCCTGGAAAGGTAAGACACATCTGCTGACAAGTTTTGCATGGACACAATAACGTTATAAGGAAGTTTATTTTCTTAAGGCCCAGTGGCAAACATATTTGAATATATTAAACTATGTAACTGCTGATGTACAGTATGTTGTCATAAAAATTAAGGCACATAATTTATATGGGGTGGTAGCTCTCATTGACAAAGAATAGATACATGTCAGTAAAGTCTGATTATAATTGCTTGACATTTCCACAAAATCTTAGAGACTTAC
The DNA here is from genome assembly GCA_037577275.1 of Bryconaethiops microstoma. Classification (NCBI taxonomy): domain Eukaryota; kingdom Metazoa; phylum Chordata; class Actinopteri; order Characiformes; family Alestidae; genus Bryconaethiops; species Bryconaethiops microstoma. The sequence continues at coordinate 18,779,106 of JBBJLS010000032.1, read as the reverse complement.
TCCACATGCTTAAGGGAGATCTTCTGATTGGGTCTTGCTATTGACACTGTGATATAAATGTGGAGGGCTGCCAACCTAAGCGTGACGTCAGCTTTCCAGTCCATTCCAAAGCGCTCTTTAATGACATCGTTTCGGCTCTGTCAGATGAGAAACAGTCATTTCAGACTTTGCATACATAAAGATGAGGACAAATTAAAGGACAAACCATCACATAGATTCTATCATTCTTCCAAAAGATGTTCCCACAATTTGTATTTTAGTCATGATGACGTAGAGTGCAGTGTAACCCATCTGGGTCTGCTCAGCGTTTCTGTATGTACCACAGAGCAGGGCAGGATGTTAATTGCAAATTTTTTGCTGCCCTGGGCAAAACAGAATTTTGCAATCCAAGCTTCAGTCCAGTTATAACTTCTTTGTTGATGAGGGTTTGTGAGATTTTGTTGACCGGGAGGGAGGTATGTTGTTTCAGTAGTGCCAAAGTGGTCGGTTTTGTCCGAATAGTTGAATAGTTGTCCACTTTCTTTGACTTTGACTGATCTTTTTGTGATCCCATAGGCCACAGATTAGGCACAATCAGGGCAAGCAGATAGGAAAGGAAAAATCATGTCTCTCCTTCTAAAAACATGGTACTGTGATCCCGCTTCACAGATCAAGCAATGATTGACAGCACTCTGATTCAATAGCATGGTGCTAGGGCACACTACTTGTTTATTCAGGTTTTTCCTTTAATCTATCATCCGTATATTTGTCTATATTGACTTTTTCTTGCCTGACTAAAACCTTTTACCTGTATGTAGAGGTACTCAAATGCAGCAGGGTCCCTCCTCAGTAAGTCAGCTGGGTCTTTAGGGAAGAAACATATCCGGAACAGACACCTCATCCCCTGGAAGTAGGTTCTGTGTACCACCTGAAGTAACAGAACAAAATGGATTGTCTAAAACATGTAAATACAGTATAAGACTGCATTAAAACATCTTATTTAATAGTTCAGCATTCCTCGGTGGCTATGGTGGAGCATCTGTGTCATTCTTATAGATCAGCATCATTTGAAGGGTTTTCTTTTTAGTTATTGGTTTTCAGCTATTCAAGATTTTTTCCCCAAGTCTTTGGGTAAAGTTACTTTTTCAAAGAGTATCATGACTCAATGTATAACAGAGGCATATGAAATAGCTGACCATGAACAGTATATATAATTGTGAAGATATACTGTGTTTCATCAAACGTCTCAGAGGGAATTTTGTCCACTTGATGACTGTTTTGCACCCAGGCAATTATTCCAGTATTATGAGCTTTCCCATTCATTTTGTGAATGGTCTTTGGTTTTATGCAGCACAAGGGTGGACTCACATGAGAGAGAGGCTGGTTCTCCTGCAGTAGGTGCAGTCTCTGGTTCTGGTCCAGCCCTCCAGACTCCAGAACCAGGGCGAAATGCTCAATGTAGCGTAGAGACAGACGATCTTGTAGCGAGGATATTACATCCTGTTACATGGGCAAGGAGAAAAATCAACATTTAAAGAAATAGTTCATTAAAAAATCAAATTTACACCATTTGATCCTAACATACAAATACAGATATCATCAACATTTGGATGACAGATTTTGATTCTTCAGTCTTTTCTGTAAATACCTCACAAAAACTTCCAAAACGTCCAACTTCCACAACAAGTTCCACAACAGCTCTTAACCAAGCACAGCCGTATTCGACAATAACAGGTCTATATTCTCCATATTTATGATGGTCATTGCCCCCCAAAAAGCAGCTATACACAACGGTCACACTCCTACTCTTGAGGCAGTTTGTAAAAACAGACCATTATCTAAAAAGGAGTATCCAGCTCTTTTTACATTTTGTTCATTTTTATAGCCCAATCTGTCACACTGTGTCCTAAATCACACAAACAACTCTGCACAACCTCAGTGAAGATCTGGACAGGGTTGATCTTCACCGAAGGTTGAGGGGAAAAAGGATCTAAGAAGGCTGAGGGGAAACAGGAAAATGTGATCACCAAGCATGTCTAAATCAGCATGTCTAAATCAGCATGTCTAAATCGACTAAATTTGGGGTCACTGGAAAGTTGTTTAAATTAGATTTTTCATTGAGCCAAGCAATCTCATCCTTAATGAAAATTGTCTTTCAAAAGTTTTGCTCGAGGCAATGAATACACACTTGCCACCTACCAAATAAAGAACTTGACCATGCATGGCCTCCTAAGATATTCTATATTTAATGTAGTGGAAAAAAAGGGTGACCGAGGTTTGTATGCTTTGTAAACACGTTTGACATTTGCTCCACTGATTCAGCAGTGAAATCAATTGAATTAATGATCGGAGCTCGCAATGAGCATGCTCCTCTAGAAACACACATGCAGGGCTTCTCAGTGCCTTGTGGCTATGCTTTAGGAAAAGGTCTTGGAATAAAAATGAGGGAACCTCATTAATACTGATATGCACACATTGTATATTCAGCACCCTGCTGAGGCTTAAGCACAGTTACATGGCGAGCATCAGGGGGGTCTGTGGAACCATACTGATATGAAGAGATCCATTACATGTTTGGTGTGTTGATGAAAATCCTAGTATCATCAACACATGTGACATGGATTATGTACTGAGGACCACAGAGACTCATTCACCATTCTATAGACTGGTTAGCTAGAGAGTCTCCCTGCCTGTCAAATAACGATAATCTGAGAATATTGACCAAAGGCTAAATAAATGCAAATGCCACTGGGTACACACAGCTGGGAGAGCTGGGAGAACGTTTTTCCTAAAGCCAAATGATTGTTGATTGTTAGCATGCGAGATTCTATTCAATGCTAATTTTGTGGCTGTGATCGTAATTCCATCATGTCGAATATCATCACCTCAGGCACAGTGCCAGCATGCAATTATTAGTGCGGCATCCTAATAGCATGGGGAGTTGGGGTGCGTTTTCGTATCCACACAGCATGAATGAAAAATCAATGGGATATAGTACAATTATGTACTATATCACACTATTTTCAGTGTTTACCCCCAACGAGTAACTTGTCTTCTAGGAAATTAAGGTGAAAAATCAATGGAGGTACACTTTCAGAAGGAAATCAACAGGAGATCCACATTTATAGCAAATCACCAAAGAAGTGTCCATTTAGAAAGCATTTCTGCTGATTTATCCTACCACATTCTTCAGTGCATCCCTCAAATGCAGCTCATTCAAAGTGATGCATGCAAACCCTCTTATATTAAATAATGTTGCTGCGGCAAGCATTGCCTCAGCACACAATTTCAATTGTTTTTTGACTCTTGACTTTATAAGAGCATGCTAAAAAAGTAACAGAGATTTAGGACTGCAAGATGATTGTGTAGTGGGGCGATGCCCCCATAAAATGTTACTTAATGCCAGGCCAGCAACACCTAAAGGGTTTTTTTAAAAACTTTTGCTAGGATGTATGACATAGCTCATAACCCTTCAATGCTAGACTCCCATTTTGTGAAAAACAAAGAGCCTTTAGGAGCTTCTGTGATTGAATTTCTGATCATCCGTTGCACATACTGTAATTGACTTTAGCTTGCTGGATTTCTTCATTTGCATTTTAGATTCATTTCATCTGGTGTAATTAGCCCCGACAGATGTGAGCCCTCTCATTCTCACTCTCCCTTTTAGGGTAAGAAAAGACTTTTGAAAAATCGAATAATGTAGTCTAATGACTTTGCTATGAGACGTCGGTGTCCTCTTGGTGCATGAGTTAAAAGACACTAATGGCCTTTCTCATTTACTTTCAGTCATATAACACTGACAAGATTTGATTCCATTTAAATACCGGTAATTAATTGCATTAGTGCACTGGGAATCAGACTCATGATGAATTTAATGGCTTTTAGTTCAGAAACCAGGATTTTATGAACTGCAAACATTGGGATATTCATCACCCATTATTTATGAAGCTCTGGCACATAAAGGCAGCTCATATTGATTCCAGAGGGAATAATGGTGGTTGTTTTCATTTATTCTTATTGCAGTCACTTCTTTGTCTTTCTCTTTTTTTAAATGTCACCCATGCTTTGATATTGATCATCACATTGTTGTTGAAACGAAAAGGAGATTTGAAACTTGTCCTGTGCACTCACCCTGACTGTCGTACGGCTATCAAATGTAAAGGACTTGATTTGCCCGTTCTCCAGGAACACCTTCAACACATTCGGTATCAGTAGCAACGAGTCGTCCTTAAGCATGGTCTGACAGAGAGCAAGAGAAAGAAAAGAGTAAAGAGAGGCCTGCGGTCAGAGAGTGCCAGACCCGAAGGGTTATTGCACAAATAATGAAGATTAGAAAAAAGACTAAAGATCCTGAAAGGAATTAAATAAGTTGTAAGGGAGAGGGGGGAATTTAAAAAAAGACATGAGAACTATAATTAGATGGAGAACCTAGGAATGAGGAGGGAGAAGTAAGCCTACATTCAATCTACAAACAAAAGGTTGAGGTCTGTTACAAATGCCTTAATTGAACTAGAGAGCGCAGGACAGAGACAAAACTCTGCTTTAGGAGTCTGCAGGAGTACACTGAGGAACGATCAAAGAGTAGCTTATTCAGTTTATCTGGTGCGTCCTTTTAATATGTATGTGCTGCCAGCACAATTGGACACTGGGTCTGAATTCAATCACGTTGCAGAACATGAGCTGGGCTTAAGGTTACCTCTGTTTCTACGACTATTCAAAAAAAGAGTTATTCAGTTCAGTCTTGATGGGGGGACTTGTGTCACATATTTGCTATTCATGATTGTGGAATGCTGTGTATTCTTTTCAAGGCTTGAGCATCTTATATGTTTAGGTAATGAGTTTGGATCCTATTGGAGTACACTGTGTGTACCAGTTATGTATTTATTAAAAAATATATAAAAGAATGATCTTATGTTACCAGTATGGATCGCAACTAATTCCTTTCTATGAAATTTAGCACAATATAAACAATAAGCAGTTTATTTTGCTTTAGTCGGTCACTTTCTGAAGGTGTAAGAATCTGTCCACAATGAAACGATAGCCAGCCCAGCTGATCGACGGTTATGATGCTGTTGTTGCTTAGCAACAGGAAGACATACAGCCAGCATTAAAAAAGTTCACACTGTGAACCTCAGAGGAATAAAGGCCTTACCTGCGCTATGTGCTTTTCCACCTTCAGAAAAGCACAGTTTGAACTTTTACCCCATTTTGCTTGTGCTCTCTGGGGATTCTTAGAGAACACATTGTAAAATTGTGAGGACTAGATTTATAATTTGTAGCTTTGTAAGTTTCATGCCCCCTTGCCATACAGTTCAGTGCTCACAGTACATGTGTTTATTTTTTGTTGATTGTTGTCTTTTAATTCTGTTATCAACTATTTATTTTTGTGGCTTCTATGCACCCCTCATCTCAGAAGTCTACAGAGAGTAATAGGATAGTTTCTATTGTGCCTTTTTTTTTGGATATTTAAACACCAACATGTGAATATGGAGTTTTCTTTCTTTCTTTTGTTTTTTTATTTGTTTATTTATTTCTGACAAAATATGAGTGCTTATGAATCTTTGTTTCTGCTAATATTTTTCATATAATATAATATAATATGGGACCTCAACAGATGCAACTATACTTGTATGGACAACGAAAAATGTCATCGTTACATGTTCAGAGTAAGAAATTCTTATTTCAAGTTAACGGTGTCATTATACACCGATGCTGGATCTTTTTAAGGGTCATGCGATGAATGGAGATGCAAACAGATGATTTTTCCTGATTACACTGTGATGCTTCTGGACCTGAGAACATTGGACCTGAGAACATTGAACTGGTGGCCTCACTGAGAACAGAAAGATGAAGTGATGTGAATATGAAGCCTGACCCCACTCCCTTATCCTCCTTCTCATCTTCTAACTAAACGGCAGCTGGTGTATCGAATGAAGCAGCCCCCCTGTCAGCCCTTTGCGGATCGCGGAGATGGATTGACATGATTAAGGGAGGCTCAGGTGAGGTGGTTAGATCTTTACCGATTTTGGCCGTCTAGGCCTGATCAGCAAGCTTCTTCTTCCAGGAGAGCTGCATGCCCCTCCCATCGTTCCTCTTTATTAAATTGGTGTGGGCAGCACCTGAGGGTGTGGGGTTCACTCTTCCTTGCTCGCAAGGCAGATATGGGACTGTATAGAACATAATCCATGGAAGGAAACATTAACATGGGTGCTGTCGACCCATGCCCAGCTAGAGGGGATGGCAGCTTTAGTGCTAATGAAAAGCTACAAATGAATGGACTTCTACAAACAACATTAGCGGTTATTGGAAAGCTACAGGTTGTGGTTGGGTGCATTGCTTCTCTGATCTCCATTTAATTACACATGAACAGGACCAGGCTGTGAAATTGTATTCGAACTGATGTTTTCCATTCATTGTATCTCTAAGACTTGGCTTTTGCCTGCATAATTCCACAATTAAATCAATACTCTTTGACTGTTCCCACTGAATTTTGATGTTAGGTACATTAAAGCTTGTGACACCTTCCCTGCTTGGTACCAGTGTATTCTAATCCCACTTCCTGGACAATAGAACAAAGGCATTTATATCTTGTATGTTATTCATGGAGTTCACTTCTATCAATACTTTCCAGTCTGGCTTCTGTGTTAATCTTTTTATAAGGGATTTGGCATTAAGCAACCATCTTAAGATCACAGCCTCTCCAAAGCCTCTGCCTTCATATAACCTATAAAAAGTGCTCTCCATTTACAGAAAACTTCACAGTCCAAGGAGCACGTTGGCTCAGAAGGTTCTGTATTATTCCCCTTAGATCCCCTTAGTGTGGTGAAATGGATCTACACTGAGAGGCAACACTCTGGGAGGGAATTCAGGCTTGGCCCCTTTGGGTAATGGACCTGCAGTTTGATGCGATGGGATGAAGAGGGAAGGAAGAGCGAAGTTTCAGTTCAGTCTGAGGGTCTGAAATGTCAGCTACATGATATTGTCAAAGATGACAGTCCATCCACATTAGCATTCAATGTCAGAGACAGCAATAATCTTCTCATAGACCACATGAGTGTATTAACATATTGTGCAACCGACATAATTCAAAGTTCCTTGCTTGGTGTTAGCAGAGGTCAGTAACTGCCCTCATAAAATTCTTGTGAAACACATTTGTGCTTATCATTTCAGACCCTAGCATTAGCACATCAGTACAGAGATGAGTCGGGGCGGGGAAAAGATGAGCATGACAGGCAGCAGGACATACTGAGTCTGGGTCGCTGATGGACACTTGCTCAGAAAAGCGCACTTTTGGGGGATTGGTTCGCAGGCGAGCTTTCTTGGCTGCACTTATGAAGGCAGATTTAGGTGACTAAGGAAACAAAAGAGACAGAAAAGTAGGGAAGAAGAGTCAAAAGCATTATTTGGAGTGGACTGAAAGCTGCAGACAATATCATTAGGGTTTGAAGAAAGGTTATGCAAAAACCCACAAGAAACAAATGAAAAAAGATTTCATACTTGATTAGTAATTCAGTGAGACTTCTAAATGTATGTGCCATTTCACATTAAAGTTTCATTATATGCATGAATGCACACAACTCTGCAATGAGGTTGAAAACAAAGCACAACATGCTATTGTACACAGCAGTTCTTCTTAAATAACAGAGGCACAAAAAGCCATTCCATAAACAAAAAGATCCCGTTCTGTGAAGAACATATTGAACGGGAAGATAATTGATGAAATGGATATCATCACCTGTTGGGGCTGCAGCACAGTGAGAACGATAGAATCTTTGCAAAGCCTGTGGAGAGAAGGGAAATAGAGGACAGGCGGTGAACTGTAGCACATCAAAATGGACATATGCTATCCCAAACAAATGTTCATATCTGATGGAGAATAACACATTAAATAAAGTCAGTCATGCATGGTGACAAGGCCTTTCTACCATTGGCGACAGTAAAGGATGTTACCTTACAAGGTCTATGACTCTCTCCCTAGGCACGTCACTGACGGGTTCCTCGTTGATGGCTAGGATCTGATCTCCAGCAAAAAGTTTGCCGTCAGATGGTCCGTCTGAAAGCCAGGGAACATACCGCAGGCATATAGTTTTTGTCGAGTCATTGAAGGATTTCATTTACTCATGTTCTCAAACATAAGGCAACTCATATGAAGCACCTCATATGTGCATAAATGTTACACAAAGGCCTCTGTTTGTTGTGTCTATACCATTCAGGCCTTTGTTAAACTCTAGCTATGTAATGTGTTTATTTATAAGAGAAAATTCAGATTTTACAGGCAAAAATGCAAAAAAATGTAATAGCCAGTTTTTTAGTAGATGAGACTGGTTGGCCTGGTGGACCAGACAACGGCTTTGTCCCACTGGGATGCAGAAGTCTGGCCCCTAGGTCCTGCTAGAGACACGCGTCCTACCCGCAGAGACAGAGCGTACAATGACAGGCCGTTCACTGCCGGCGATGAAGCCAAAGCCGTGGGTGGGGTGACGCTGGATGCAGACCTGTCGAGCTGTGCCAGGGGTCAGACTACCACTGTCCATGCCATCCTGACTCTCCTCTAACATTGCAGGGCTGAGACAAAACAAAAAGCATAGGAGATAATAGAAGACAATAGACAAGGTTTTTATGTCAGGCTAATATGCT
>JBBJLS010000032.1:18753955-18765568 GCA_037577275.1 Bryconaethiops microstoma | reverse complement strand
TTGTATTTTCTACCCTCACCTTATCCAGCCCTAGTCTCCATTGTTTAGTTCTCCTTCATTTCTCGTGCCCGGCCCTCGAGCCACTCTTTTGTTCCTACTGTTTACTTAATAAAACCCTTGACATGCTAGTCTGAGACTGTGGCTCCTACCTCTCTCCCGGACGTAGTTCCCACATGACAAAATTAGACTTTGCAACTTGACAAATCAAACTAAAAACACAGATGGGGAAATTAATAACATTGATTATCTCATTACAATGGCACCTTCAAGGGTGTGAAATATTAGGCAACAGGTGAACAGTTTTTGAAGTTAATGTTTTGAGAGCTGAAAAAATGGGGAAGTCTAAGGATCTGATCAACTAAAGGGTCATATTGTGATGTCTATACAACTGGGTCAGAGCAGAAGTGGAAAAGATCTACAAAATGGCAGGTCTTTAAAGGATCTGCTGCCAGTGTCTTAGTGCCAGATGCCACAGCACACCTTGCGGTCTTGTGGAGTCTATACCCCGATGGATCAGAGCTGTTTTGGTGCCACAAATGGGACCTACACAATATTAAGCAGGTGGTTTTAAGGTTATGATTGATTAGTGCATTTAGTTTTATTTTCTTCCAGTCAAGTCAATTCAAGTCAAGTAGGTGTTTTCAATCATATATACAGTACACAGTCAACATTCCTCTAGGTACTAGGTGCTCTGGATGATCTCCACTGAGGAGCCATTGATGTCCAGAGTAAATACGGCATATTCTCCTTAAGTCAGCAACCATCTCTTTTGTTTTGTCCACAATCAGAGAACAGTTGTTTGCTCTGTACCAGTCCATTAGCCATTGCACCTCCTCTCATTCTCAGTCGTGGGTCAGCACCTTTAACAGCAGAGGGTTGAGCACACAGCTCTGGGGTGCCCCTGTGCTCAGTGTGGTGGTACTGGAGATGTTGCTCCTGATCCTGACTGAGGTCTCCCGGTCAGATAATCCAGGATCTAGTTGCAGAGAGAAATGTTTAGGCCTAACAGTCACAGCTTTCCTATCAGATGCTGAGGAATGATGGTGCTGAACTGAAGTCGATAAACAGCATTCTAACATAAGTGTCCTAATTTCCAATATGTTAAACTCAGCAAACGAACTGAAATTTTGCACCTGTTTTTGCAGAAAATACCATAATTTTGTTTGCTCTGTGTAGAGGATGTTAGTTTATTTTCAGTATCAGCATACTCAAACATAAAGCACATTTTTCATTTGAAGAGCATGTCCAAGCAAGACATGGCCAGTCTGTTATTTAGAACTGTTCCTAAAGGATGCATCCCACAGTACTTCAAATACTTCTTGAAAACAAGTGACCCCCAGGCCTCAAAGTGTTGCCCCACAGAAGATTCCTTTAGATTAAATATAAATATCATCTGTCCATAACTTTAAAAAAAGTCTTGAATGCATTCAGCTGTATGCTTCACAGAGCTGTGCCACTGGCTCGTGCTTGGCATATGGAGTGGAGAGTGAATCAGAAGTGTCACGATGAACATGCCATCCATCAAGTGCCTGTGATGTCTGTGTGTCGTTATGCATGTCAGTGCTCCTTAAAGCCTCAGGTGTGGTGTGAAGAACAGCCAAGATTTGTACCTCTAATGACAAGACCCCATAAATATCTCAGCGATGGAGAGTGGCCTCCAGTTATCTCTCCAACCATAGCAATGACTCACCAAAAGGGGGATGGGGGGGTCTGATGGGTTATAGCAGACATTTGAGTGCATAGGGACTAAGAGAAAAGGCTTTAGATGCATCTCTATGGACTGCATTTTGCCCATTCTGACTTATGTTGTTAAGTTTGAAGCTTTGTTGAATGTTGCACAGGCCCAGTCCTTGTCTTTGGTACATGAAAATTTGTCAAAGCAATCCTATTCCCGGCATTGAATAATTTTTGCAGAAGACGTCTGAAATGAATGCAATTTGTGTCAAGTTCATCTATATATATATATAATTATACATTACCACCCATATGACGTTTAAATGATTAGGCTTTAATTACAATATCAGTTCAGTAAGTTGGATTAGATGGCGTAACTACTTTTTCTTTTGTGCTATAATTGACAAGTTAGATTGCAGATTGCCACTTTTCAGTGCGCAGAGTTTGTTCATTCAAATGGCCCCCAAATATCTCCCAGCGTGACAACTCCTTCCTTATATAATCGAGAATAGTGTACATGCAATTCTGACTAAATTCACACATTGAGGAGAGTAAGCTGCATATAATGAGAGCCATGGTCAAGAACAATTTAGAGGGCAAAGGGCAAAGATGGAGACTGGCAGTTGGAATATATATTCTTGCCCTGATGAACAACAGTTTGACAATGGCTCAACTTCTACAGCCAAAGGAGACGGAGGAATGCTGTCAAGAAACCACATCCCAAGGGCATTTGCAAGCCAGAGTGTTGCCATGGCTACTTCTGCACAAGCCTTGGCAGGGAGTGAGGTATGATGAAATGACTGGTACAAATGATGGCTTCTGTCTCATTTCTAGATACTGCAACCAGGCACGAGAGCCTGCTCATCCCTATCTATCCTGAAGAGATTAATCTTAACATCTCTAATACCGATAAGCATGCATGGGTAAGAGATGATGTGGGTCAACATTTTCTATCCAGGAATTCATACAATGTGGTTGAAAAACTATTCACAAGTTTTGCCAAATATTTGCCAAAAAAGTCCTGCATTTCAAGAACTGATTCTTCTTGGTGAGACATTCAGGCTTATGTAGACATTATCCAAATATTACTCGATCTGTTTTGTGTCAGTAGCTTCCTACGATCTTGCCTGTTTCACTTTATCTTCATGAAATCTGTCCATGTTCAACCTACAATGGCTAGTTTGTGAATTACCTTACAGTTTCACAGTCTTACTGTTCACTGTCAGATAAAAATTACTGGACAGGTACATTTTTATTCATGAAAATACAAACAATGTAACAGTTACTGTGTCACATTCTCCCCTTTTCGCCAGGCATGTTCGGCAGGCACACACACACCAGGGGTAGTCGAAGTGCTGTATGGTCTTTCTTTATTGAAGGAAAACTCGAGGGCCTGAAACAGAACAGAAGCTTTCTACATAACCAAGGAGAATTCCGAAACGCAAAAGCCAGGGTGACGGTGTACCGACACTGAGGTCCACCTAAAACTAACTTAAATACGTAACACAAAAAACGTCAACACCCAATCAAAACATAAACCCACTTATTCCTGAGCACATCGGCAGCTGACACAAATAATTACTAAACTCAAATCCGGTGTGCTCAGGAATAAACAAAACTGAATCCTTGGCGGCCTCTAGCGGCTGACCCCAGACCTGACATACTGAACTTTCAAAAGTACATAGACAAAGGTAAATCGGGGCTGGCTCTATGCTGGGGCAAGCGGGGGCAACGCCCCCTTTAACAAACGTCCTGCCCCCTTAAATCAAACTTTTAGAAGTTGAGAAAGAAAATAATAGATTACCCACAAACTGAATATGGACAAGATTTACTACAGTAGCTGAAGAATCCACTGGAAAAGCACAAATGAGATGATAGTTTTCACCTCTTGTTCGCTCTTTCCCTCCGTGCTCTGTTTGTGCGCAGGCTCACACAGCACTTGGCAGAGATCCCCCACTCACCCGCCCCCCAGCTAAACATCCAATCACTGTTAGTATGCAAATGAGCCAGTGTCAGGTTTCTCAGGGTAGAGGCCTGACAAAGTGCAATCAAACATGACAAAAACATTTATCCAGAGCACCCCCACCCCACCCCTTTCCCGCCTCTGTCACCACCATGTGCCCCTTTGACATTTCTGTCTGCCCCCTCATATATGCCTGTCTAGAACCAGCCCTGAGGTAAATCATGGTTTTATAGTCTTTGCTTTCGCAGTTTCATAACCTAATGTTTTAAAATAATACAATAAAACAAAATAGGTTGGATTCAAGTCAGGATGTATAGAGTCAACTGTAATGGAATATTGTGCAGTTATGTTCCCTAACTAAAGGCACAGAGAACACAGTAGCTCTTGAGGGTACCATCCCAGTGACAGTTACTGACCACTTTAATAGACACCCCTACCTTGTTGCCACACCTTGTAAGTGTACAGTTAGAAACATTGGCTCATTTTTTCTATGAACAGTGTATGTTAGTCACCCTCTAGGCCTTTATCTGTGGTCGGTTTGCAACCATAGTATTGCAACCATGGGATAATGGTACAAAGAATGGGACACCAACCAAATAAAATCTGGCCAGTGGTGGTTTTATGGCGATCCCTTATATATACATGATTTCAAATTAGTTTGAGAAACCTCTTTTTTCGACTCAACAAGATATGAGCTGGTTAGTTGGAATTCGCTGATATCCTCAGGTGTGTTGGGAGCTGGAATAGGAAGGAACCATGCATATGTTTACCTGAGGACTAGATTAATATATAATTAATTGCATTCATCACTTGACATTTGAAATACTTATAATTTAATATGGTGATGGAAATGAAAAATGTTGGATCTCACGCATTATTATGATTGAAAGATGTCTTCTCACATTTCTGTATCACTCTCTGCAAATCCATAAATCCTGTTATTCTCATAGACAACGACACATAATCACTAATCTCTCGAGAGGAGCAGATCTTCTGCTGTGCATCACTGAGCACACAGGCACATACATAAAGAATATATAATTATACATTATAGATACATAAAGATACTTCTGCTCCCCATTTCACTTTTGATAGTTCAGAGTGTTTGAGCCTGCAGGAAACCGTTCGGCTTACTTGTTCAGAGTTTTGCAAACTGCATTACAGCAGCAGTGTAGCATCATTAATCGTGTCTACACCTAACAGAATTCCCTCTTTTTTTAATGGAATTGCTCCACTTCTTGTGACCCGTTGCAATCTTGCAAGCGGCGAAATTGTGTATGTTTTTCCTCTTGGTATAAAACAGATGGAGTTTGTATTTAGTTTGGGTCCTTTTCGCCTTCAGCTCTCTGCCCAGGACAGATCCCTATCTCAGGGTGAAATTGGAATCCTATCACTGACTCGAATGTAAAGCCTTGAAAGCACTGTGTTGTCTCCTATCAGTGCCCGCGAAACTCTTTTCACTTGATTCTACACAGAATGTGACATAAAAGCAACCCTCCCCGCACAAAAAATCCTTCTTTTAATGGATCTCACTCTCTGCTATGCCCTCATCCAACAGTCTATTTCTTTTCTAAGCTTATGCTTAGTCTTTATTATTTATTTTACTGCTTGATCTCAGATAAGTGGGTCCTGAAACATTAGATGGGCCTTTGACAGGTTTGAGTCTACACTTATGATATTTTTAGAATATCTGTTAGAATACAAAAATGTCGAAATATAAAGAATATAATATAAGGCCACATGCAGAGCAATAACATTGAATCAAACTCAAATCATAAAATATATAAATAGGATAAAATATGCTCCTACCTATGACCTATGAACACAAATGTGGTATGATTGGAAAGTTTACAAACCACACATTTGACAGTTTCTTTAACACTGAATTATATCATGTTTTTTTTTCATTGTCAGCGATAACTGTGAAATATTCTGTCATTTACAGCATAATGGTGCATGATTTTCATGTGGAGTAAGAGCAAGTTTCACTAATCTTGGTAGGTGTTGTTATTGTTTGGCCATCCATAGAATTGCAGTTGGACCAGAAGCACAACCATGTGTCTGGCATTATCTAAAAGATGGCAGCCCTTCACCTTCTTCACTGTGCTGCACAAATTGCTCCCCTGCCATTGCCAGATGGCGTCCATTTAGCCGGAGCCACTAAGTGAGTCCTTGCTTGCCTTCTGAAGCCGTCGCTTGCCTTTTAACTGAATGGCGGTCTGAAAATGGATTGTGGCAGCGGTGAGAAGTGGCAGCTCAGAACATATAATTGATGTTTCAGACAGAATAGTGTAATGTGACTAGAAATTGCATGGTTCATGATAATGTTTGCAGGGGAATAACACTGAGGCAGCTCAGGACTTGTGACTTAACCTGATTAAGTTGGTCCTCACTTCACACTTCACACTTCAAACTTTGGGTTTGATTAGGGTGTATCACAGATATTATACTAAAATTATGAGAAATACACATATGATCACATTTCACCTTGTACAGCTGATCACAGTATTATGTTAGTATATTCATAACTTCGTAAGCAGGTATTTGTTTGAGTGATGTATCATTTTCAGCAATGACACTGACATGCTAGTGTCATTAGTGTGTTGCACATGGCAGATCACACACAGCAGTGGAACACTCCATTTACAGCCATTAACCAGTTGCTCCACCTTGAAGATATAAAGTTACTGCGGATGGTTCATCTGATGCTACGCAGTCTGTGTTAATCACCCTCTAGTCCTTTTTCAGTGGTCAATTTTTGGCCACAGGACACTGTTGGCTAAAATATCTTGTACTCTGTGCAGCGAATACACACACACACACACACACACACACACACACACACTAACATTCCACCACCATGTTAGTGTCACCGCCTTGCTGAGAATGATTCACCACCCAAGTAAAACCTGCTGACTGGTGGTCCTATGGGAATCCTGACCACTGATGATTGTGGTCAAGAGGGCTAACAAAATGGGCTACATTTTGTGACTGTAAAATACAAAGTGCACCTATATGGTAAGTGGAGCTGATGAAAGCATTCTAGATACAAGGTTGGTCTACATCCAGTAGGTGGCACAGATGGAACAGATACCGGCAGATGAGTTCCTTACATCTATTAAAACGTGGGCCTTTGCAGCCTGATACAGGCAGCGCAACACTTCAGTGTTAACACGTAAGTCTAAGACTTGTGTTAATGTGTAAATTTACACATTTATCAAAAAGAGTTCACTGCAAGAGAATAGCTACTGGCATAGTGTTCTTCTTGGAAAGAAGTTGCCACAGCCTAATAAGACCTAGAGGTTATCTTTTCATAATGAATAGATTAATTGTAGACATTGGAACCAAAAGGGCAGTCCAAGCTGTGAGCTGCCGTTGGAGCCATGTCCATATCCTTCAGACTTTAATGAACTACATGTTCCTTGCTGTAATATTCAGATTTTACATATAAAGTAATATATAGAGTGTGCTTTCTAGTGGAGTCCTATTTTCAACTATTTTAGGTCCACACATCTTTATGCTGACCAAATGACCACATAATATATGCCTAAATGTCCTTTCCAATTAAATATCCAGATATATTACCAATAATTCAGGTCATATACACTTTCTTAATATTATTTTTGGTTTTACTGTACACGTTTTCAAAACGGAGGCTATAACACGTCTAAAGTACACCAGGATTACGTTAGCTTGCATATTTGTGATGTCACTATTTAAAATTCTAAATATTTAAAAATATTAAACTACTGAAAATACATAAACACAGAATATTGAAATACTGAAAAAAATACATGAACGTTCATGACTGCATATGATATGCTTATGGCATGGTACCAGGGTTGAAAGTAAAATCTTGTGAATGTATTTGAGTGCAGTGCAGAGTCATCATTAGGTAAGCAGTTTAATGATTCTGGTTCACTTTGACAGCAAAGGCTTCCGTAGATTTGGTCTTTGAAGCCCTGCTCTCTTTCTTGAGGTCGCAAAGTCGTTATAACTACCTTCCCTTCAATGTTTTGATTTCTTTTAGAGCCTCAGTCCCAACTGTCACAGTGTTTGAAGTCAAAGCTTATTAAAATATCTTGCATTGCCTTGCTTAGGAAACCAGCACCAGCTTTGTGGGAGAAAAAAAAGCTTTTATTTTGGTTTTATTGTAAAGTCCAACAGTACAGCAGCAGGTTTCTTTTTCTTGTAGGCTATAAAAACCAGCCGGTTATTTTTTTGTGAGGCCTGTATGGCTGTGTACCTGACCCCAAACATTGGTTCAAGATTTATAGTTTTTCCTTCTTATCTCTACTAATTAATATGCCAATAATTGAATATGATTCGATGCCATGATCTTTTGGATGAGGCTGCTAAGTTTATCCTCTTCCATTACTAATTGGCATGACCATTTTGAGAAATATCAATTTTTCCCGTTGTCCTTTACACACATGCTGTGAATTTCCTGCCAAGTCTCTAGTACGCTGACTCATCCAGGCAATTATTAATACAATTATGTTTCAGTATGACAGTCACAGCAAAATACTACAGTATGGCACCGGTGCACTAAGTATCTACTGTGAGCACACAAAGCTAACACACATACTGTATGTTCTCCTGGGCTCCTAGCACAGTTCAGCGCTGAGACTGTTTATGTCGTGTTTAGTTTGCAGTTGTTGATATCCGTATCTGTGTGTGAGATGGCAATGTGATTGGTTCTGTCCATCTGAAGCAGCAAAAATGGCATTGAATGGCTGCACTATGCCCTGTGCTACTCAAGCTGTCAGTCATGACAGGTCAATATGGCCTGCATTTGAAACTCTCATTCCGTAAAAGGAGAAGAAAACGATTATTAGGAAAGTGCGCATACAGGATTATAATTATCGTAACTCATGGTTTCCTCATGGTATCGTAACTCATGGAATCTCATGGGAAGAGCTCCCTTCTCAATCTTCATGGGGAACTATGAGGCCAGCGACAGTACACAATGAACTACAAATTTTACTCATGAATGTCACTTTAAATGACCACCTAATTAAATGCCCCAAACTCAGTAATGTATTCTAATATCCTGTCTTCTTTTCATTCCCTTAAATGATTTACCTAACTTTCAGAACCCTTGAAAGGTACCAGTATTGCTGGGAATAATGAACCACTCAGGTAAAGTAATTTTGTCAGAAGTGCATATTCTAAACCTTAAATTAATTCCACTTTTGTGTTTATAAATAGAAGATATTTCATTATGATTTAGATTGAAAGATGTTATGCAGACAATCTTATTGCCCTTGTGGAGTAGAGCCTGTAGCCAAGACCAAAGTTAGGATAAGTGGCTTTGACGATGAATGAATGAATGAAAGTATAAATAGTATAGCAAAATGACAGCAATTAGTTAAGTGTCAAGTGACAAAAGGTATTATTTATGTAGTCTTGTTAGATTACTGTGCAAAAGTCTTAGGCATCTGAAAAAAAGGATATTTAAAGCTATTTATATGGACATTACGCAATGATTTATTTAAAAAAAAACACTTTAGAATATGAAAAACAACAGCTTGTTATTTGATGAGTATGAATGAGTTGCCTTGCTATTTCCAGACCTCTCCTGTAGAACACCTGTATTTACAGTCACAATCCAAAACCTGCTTTAGCTAATTACTGCTTCATTAGGTTCAATCAGGTGCTGCTGACGGAAGGGATGTGATGTGATGACTGGAATGCGCTGAGAGGTCAGGAACCAAATCTGTGTTCCTCTTACTGTAAAGATTGATATCAATTGCTTTTTTTAAAGCAATATTATACTGTACTGATGTTTATTTTGATTTACTGTAACATGCTCTGCCTAGACAAACAGTTTTAAACAATTTGCTTGACTGCCCAAGCTGAGTACTGTATCACTCTACATCCCTGGCCTTTCCTGTTTTATCTAAGTACAGAACACTCCTGGTCAAATGACATGCTTTGTAGATTTTCTCTGTGGTAAACTGGAACACATCCTAATATATGTACATAATTTCTCATGTGCATAAAGTAATTTTCTTTTTTACTTAACACATTGGAAAAAATGAAGTATAATATATAAAATACCTTAACTTGGCTTTTTTTCTTTTTTCTTCTTCCCCAAAACGGTAAATTTAGTATTATTGTGGTATTATTGTGCATAATGTCACTTCAACAAAACGTGCAGTTTGACCAAACATTTTCATACAACTGTATTTAACAGGCGTATAACAATGAAAGGCCTTTGTGTAAGGAGCCCACTGATCCTGTATTTTCTCTAGATTTCGGAATCCGTATAATATTACTCATGCACCATCAGCCTCTACTGTAGTACGAGGAAGCCCCTTTTCATTGGTGCCCATGAGCTGTCAAGCATAAATTCAAGGAAACGTAGGAGGTGGTTTGTTTTGCAAAGTATAATAGAGTATAAAGCCTGAAATAATTGTGCCGTTCATTGTCCATATAATGCTTGGATTGTATAAATCCTCGTAATTTCACATTGTGTTAAAGCTGGAAGTCTAGTATGATAGGCCGGTGGCCGACATGGTGCTGTGTTTCAGTGTATTCTGCGTATGATGGGCATGAAGATGAGTATGTAATGACAGCTTTAACAGCGTCTGCCAGTCACTAGATTTTGTGCGCCGTCTAGGCTGGGACAGAACATCACTTCGGATTTTACAAGGAGGATCATAATTATGAGCATAACAAGACAGTGACCTAATTTACACAATTTAGTTTAGTTAATGCCCAAAGAATATCAATCAGTGCACAGTACAGACAAATTGTGTATGTGATGGTAGGATATGACAAGATTTAGACATTGTCATGTAAAAACATACAGGTTCCTTCAGAAGCAGATTGTATGTTTTAAAATTTTAATACTTTCTTACTCTCATAAACATTTTAAAGTCAAGACACGCAGAAACGCACACTCTTCCTCACACGTACAAACACACATTTAATTTACTTACTTACATGCAGAATTATTAGTGTCATTAAACTAATAGTATTTATTACTTTTGTGGAGAAAGGGTGAAAGAGTAGACAAAGCAATGCTAACAGTGCAGTATGTATACACATACATACAGCTCTGGAAAAAAAATACGAGACCACACCAATTTATTTTTAAATCAGCATCTCTATGAGCGTGACAACGGGACTTTTTTTTAATCTATCCACGTTCACAGCAAAAGACACCGCTGGGTATTTTTTCTACACATAGTGATGGTCAGTTTTGAGGAAGATGTAAAGAATGGCCATGAAGTCCTCTGAGGTTTCACGCTTGGTTGGTGAAAGGTTTATACACAGCAAACAGTGATAACACACCCCTCAGGAAAATCAAAGACACATCCAGGCTTGATGCTGAGAGGGCTGATGGCCAAAAGAGTGAGCAAGGGAAGGTCATGGGTCTTTGCAGGCTACTGGCCCAGAATCTGATGCAAGGAGACAAGGTTAAGAAACGGTGCTCATCCATGTAATCACACATTCCCCTCCACAGCAAAATGAAATATTTATGGGCCAATCTGGAAAACAGTCTGCCATCCCTCCAGAAGGTGTGAACATTGACCAATCAAATTCTACTGAATCCCTATTGCACATCCAATTCAGAATATACATAAAGCTCCTTATAAATACATTATATAGCCACATATAATGACACCAGAAGAAATTAATGAATAATAATATGTTTTCTTTATTTAGCACTTTTCTAAATAGCTACAAAAGTTGCTTTACAAAACAGATAAATATAATTTGAAAAGGAAGAGAGCGTTTAACTGAGTATTTGGTTCTTTTACTAAATGGTATTTGGTTCTTTTAGGAAGGGAGAGAAGTCTTCACTCAGCAGAGTAAAGTGAGCGTATGACATAGTGACTATGAAGAATTTTTGCCCACACCTAACCACTACTAGTTACTAGGTTCATTACAGACTGCTTTATTCACATAAAGTAGTTCACAAAAAGAGTTCACTTTAATTTCATAACATTTGTCCATTGCTATAT
>JBBJLS010000032.1:18736535-18747488 GCA_037577275.1 Bryconaethiops microstoma | reverse complement strand
CACACACACACATACACACATACATATATATATATATATACACACACACACACACATATATATATATATATATATAGACACACACACACCTCAGTCATAATAACAAACTTACTATGCTAAATGTTTTGTCTCATTTGTCAACTTTAAAACGTTTAACATCAAGTTATAGCTGAAAAGATAAAACGTGAACCTCATCTTGCGTCAGCTGCCATCGTCTTGCTTCTTAGATCAGAGATTTGAACATTGCTACTCACTGTCTGTGACTATTTCTTGTCTTGATTATGCATACGGTGCTGCATATTTTAGTCATGCTTGCTGCCTCTTTGGTGAAGGCTGTGGATTGGAATGGTGTTGGATTGTCAATAAGATTCTGCATTCACAAAATGGAAAACCACAAGCGTGGTGTTTCCTGGAGTCAAACATGTATGGAATAAATGGAATAAAGAACTGAATCAGATGATGCTCTTTCAGCTTCTTTGTGAGCTTCTACTGTTTAAGACAGCAATCCAGCTGATGTCCTGGTGAAGGAACTGCTGTCTCGTTCCAGGTTTTTTTTTTTAACTTAAGAAAAAGAAACCCCATTACTGAAAGCTGTGAGTCTCAAATCAGTTCTCAGGGACCCCTAGACATTTTTGCTCTGTCCCTGGGCTGAAGCAACACTGTAGATCATCTAGGGGTCCCTGAGGGCAGGTTTCAAAAGCACCAACTTAAAATTTCATTCGGAATTTGGACTGGAGAAGCGCATGCTCTGAAAACGAAAACAAATCCAATGAACAACACAAAGTGAGGTGGTAGTAACGCTATGTTAATTCCAATGGATCGCTGGAGCTGTGGTCTTGGAAGGAAAGTCACATAAGAAAAATAATATCACACCTAAATATTTGTGACAGTTTTTGTAAGATAACTATCAAAGGATTTTTTACATCTTACACACATTTTATCCTTGCTGTCAAACCACCTTTAGACTTTGATATGATCTTGTAACACTACAGAAATTAACTGAAAAAATGTCACATCATTGTTTAGCAAAGATCGACTATTCATATCCTGGAAGATACTTTGAAAGTATAGTTATTATGACAATAACAACAGTGTGGTGTAATAAGATACCAGTGATTTCTCAATATTTGCTCATTAAAAGAAGAACAGATTTTGCAGTGTTTATAAGCAGAGGGGATATTACGTTTTTATTGTAATATTAAATGACCATTATGCCATTATACAGTCTTCTTTTGAAAAAGTAAAAAATGTTATTACATTTCTGCCTCCTTTTTTATTTCTTGAAACGGAATTAAATGTGAAAAAGGTCAACCTGTCAAACATAATATAAATGTACTTCTACATTGTATATAAGTTGTTTCTGCTAAACCTAAATTGTGGTTGCTAATTATATAAAAACAAATAAATGCTTGATGAAACATTGGTTTATATAATGTAATTGTTTGAGTTGAATAAAACCAGTTAAATTGCTTGTTTTCACAAAGTAATTATTTATGTTGTATGATCAGTATGTAATGAAACAGACTCTAGTCTTCACAGGCCAAAGCTCTGCAAATTTCTACCTCATCAAAAACATTTGGTTCAGTTGACCAGCTAATTAGCAAAGCCTTTGTGAGCTGAACTCAGACCATTACAAAAGGGAAAATGCTCTTTTCTTCTGAGGTGTGGCCTGGAAGAAAACTAGTCTGACATGCCTGGCCCACTGTAAATCTGTACTTTTGATTATTAGTAAATGAGGAAGCTACTTATTACTTTTGCGATTTTTCAAGAAATGTTACCAAACTTTTGACAGGCAGTGTGTCATGTATGAGCCATGACCGTTCAGGAAAGAGGTGCAGGAGCAGACTTCCATGCTTTTACTCTTTATTTTTAAACAGAAACCAAGGATGGCACGAGGGCCTAAACACTAAATAGAGAACAAAACATGAACAGACACAACCAATATACCATGTTGGAGAACAAACAACACAGGAAACACAAAGCAGGCTATTTATAACGGGAACCCAAACACACAACACATGCTCATAATCATTATTTCATCCCTGGCCAGCCGAGAGCTATTACAGTTCTCCCTGACCAGGGATGAGACCACACAAACAAAAGAGTCCTTTACAAAACTTAGACAGCAGTGGCTTCTAGCGGCTGCTGACTGGGGATGTGACGCAGTGTAGACTCAACCTCATGCTCATACCAAGTTAGTACTTTGAATTTACATCATTTAAAAGTGTGAACCAAATCTGTATAAAAGAAATATATCACACAATTTTGTCCTTTGGTTTGCTTTTGACAATTATTGTGTTGCTGCAATATATTTTACTTACACTATATGAACAAAAGTAAAGTAATTCAGGATTTGGGCTAGGGAACCAACTCCATATTAAAGTCTGTATATTTCAATCCAATGTCATTAAAGACCCTATTGGTGTAATGGTCAGGCGTCTCAATACTTTTGCCCATATAGTGTATGTGACAGTGATGCACACATTCCAGTCAGTTTTGTCAGTGTGTATCAGCATTCATACTGACATGCTGCTGGGGAAGAACTGGTACTTGACGCCTATAATATGTAGTAGGTCACGGAAGTGTAATCTCACTGCAGTGTAATCTCAGGCCGTCTCACCAGTACATTATGAAGCAGTACGTGAGCCACGTGCCACTTTGCATCCCACCCCCCAGCCTCAGCCAGGCAACCTCTGAGACTGCATCGCGTAACGTTGCAGCACACAGGGGTGATGGATGGCCTTTTTCAGCAGCCTTATCTGGGCTGTGTGTTTTCTGTCCATGTGCCGAGAATACCAAGTGCCTGGCCTGCCAGTGTGCAATTATCTGGCAGGCTGAGCAGGCCGGCTTGCAGGGGCTGGCCCTAGCCTCTACCACACACAAGCACACACACCCTCACACACCGTTGCGTGTGCTGACGCTAATGAAGGTGAGTGTGAGGCACAGTCACCATGGCTAGCCTGCCTTCCACTGAAAATGGCACGGGCACAGCATCTCATTAGCGCATTTAACTCAGCTAACGGGGAAGCATGAGGCAATTGGTTTCGCGCTGCGCTGTTGAGGCCCAGGGATGTATGATCTCTCTCTTTGCTCTTTGTGAAGACTCAGAGGGTTATAGCAAACAGAAAATGCCAAACTCAGACATAGAAATCAATGGGAACAGTTTAAGATGCATTGAAGTTGCCCTGATCAACAGATGCGAATGCATTCAGCAAACCAGCTGGATTCACCAAGGCTGAGTAAAATTGTTTTGGACGGGTTGAAAAATGGACTCGTTGAAGGAAACAGAAGGTACAAAGGAAGATCTGATAATGCGGTAGCCTGCAGGGCTGCCACATGCCAATAAGACACGGCAGGCAAAACTGTAAATTCCACCCCTAAAGCGGAGGAAAACAAGCTCGATGCAATACTAAAACAACATCCTTTCAACATCGCTCTATATCAAAAGAAGCATCTCTTAACAAATCCAAAAACAGAATGAAATATATCGTCAGGCAATCCACTCACAAGTGCACTAATTTGAATATGTCTCAAAAACTTTTTGGGAGTTGTACATTTTGACAGGGTTTAGCTGTTGTTCAGGATTACGTTTTTTATGTGGGAGATGGTCTTGTGTAGGTCTATCAGTGTCAATCTAAATAGTAGTTGAGTAATCTACAGAATACTTTTATGCCTATTTTTTGTCATAACCTGGAGTCCAGAAAAGTATAACTGGCCTCATGCTCTCTTTGTGTGGGTAAGTGTCCTTTTACGTCATCACTTGGAACAATTCTATCTTCTTCATCTGTTGTGCACAAACGTTGCACTAGTGGCGGTTCAAAAAGGTGCAGTGTCTTGTGTTTATCCTTCCAGTCTAGTAGTGTTATGTAAAAGGAGAATACTTAATTAGGGTGTGTGAATTAATTACATCTAAATTGGAGGAATAACTGGTCAAATAAAAACTGTAACTGGCTTAAATGAACAGTATTGTTGTAAAGCAGTGTTCAATGCAGAAACCTTGCTTTGCCAGTTATCACTAATGCTAAATTCCCACTAGCACCTTTGAGATTTGCAACATTATGTTTTGCTGGTGTTGTATATTCACTTTCCCTCATTGGTTATACTGATTATTCTGATGGCAAATCTAGCTTAAACATTGACATTTAAAAGTTTGTTTTTCACACAATTTGTGACTGCAGACCCCTTTCAAAAGGCGTCACAAAAGCAACTCAAGTGATAAAAGCTCCGCATTCTAGAGAATATTCAATAAATTCAAATGACAAACAGGATACGTCTCGGTTCCTCCCGAGGTTTCGTCCTTGAGCTGAGGGAGTTTTTCCTCGCCTCTGTCGCCTTTGGCTTACTCACTAGGGGCTCGGACCTGGACTTTGTAAAGCTGCTTTGTGACAACCTGGTTGTAAAAAGCGCTATATAAATGAAATTGAATTGAATAATTACTGCATTGCATTACTCCAGCACATAGCTGAAAACCATTCTTAATCCAGCAACAAAAATATCAGTTATGGTCCTCTTTATAGCCAGCTTCTAAAAATACGAGTGGTGACCCATTTCTTATGGGTACACAGTTGATGCTGTTCTTTTCCAGTTCATGCTTTGGATGGCCACAGACATAATAAAAAGACTTTCATGAGACGCTCAAATTTTGGATGAACTGCACTAAGTTGAATTCAGGAATAATTATATGGATTTATAATTAGCTGTTAGCCTGTCTAAAATGTGAAAAATGGGATTTGGCATTTAATAAGTGGCAGTTAGTTGTAATGCAAGGAACAGTTATTGGTAATGCAGGAAACTAGTAATAATGTAATCTGCTACTCAACAACTTTCAGGTCTGCTAACTCTCATACACTGGGAGTGAAATTCACACAGTTGAGACCTTTGCACCTTTCTTGATTAATTCTATCTGTGGGGTGGACTCTTATGATAGTGATGCACGTCACATATGAAAAATTAAGTAATTTGTTTAGTTATTCTGCATTGTGTTTGAGACTGTCTTTTGCCAGGTACAGAACATGATGGTGAACTCCTTCAGAATGCTTATTAACATAGCTGGTGATTATTCTTCTGCTAATGCTTCTGCTACATGGGCATTATTCAGATAATTACATTATCTTCCCAACAATGTTGCAATGCAATTAATATTGCCCCACTCTTTTTAAAAAATAGTAGAAATATATAACAAATGTGACCACAAATGCTCCAGGGTTTTTACTCTGGTAGTGACCTTAGTATATTGAGATTTGAGGTTTTCATTCAGCACCATCATTCCTCAGTATCTGATTGGGAAGCTGAGACTAGACTTCCTGATTGGGAGACCTCAATCAGTTATTATAGGGAGCAGCATCTCCAGCCCACACAGCCCTGTGCTCAGCCCTTTGCTTTTCATACTGCTGACCCACAACTGTGCAGCAATGCACAGCTCAAACCATGAAGTTCATGGATTACATGATTGTTTGATAAGCAGGAGTGAGCAGCAATGGCTAACAAACTGATGCAGAGCCAACATATACACATATCACACATTTCACGACACATGAGTTCCTGGTACCAGACCAGCAAAGTATTGGTGCCGAGTCCAGGACTCTTGTGGAATGTAATACATCTTTGGGATATGGTATCTGACCTGCCTCAGTTAAGGAATTACTTTGTTAGTAAGCATTGTCAGACATATATGTTGAAATCCATGGAGCAAATGTTGGAAGAAGTCATGGAAAAATGTCAGTGTTAGTTATTGGATGTCAAAAGCATAAAACAATTTCTGTAAACTACAAAAACATTTGATGCTTCACCAATTTTTTTTATTATGCTAATCAGTATCATATCAAATTTAAAATAAATCAAGACATAAGTGTCATCCTCAGATCATACCTCTTCCAATAGAACAGATGTTAGAAGATGAAAATCATCCAGTGTCAACCAAACCATTCAACCAAGCAGTTCTAATTGAAATGGTCATTTATACTCTGAAAAGGAATATGCATATGAGGTGAGCATTAGTGATGATGAAGGGTCTGCTACACAGGCAAGCTGTAATGAGACCACTGACCATCATCATATTGTTAGAATAGATATTGGTCATGTTCCTGATGCCGCTGCCTTAGACAACTGGCCAAGAAAATGAAACCACCTAGAGAAGCTTGACTTTAACAGCTTTTACTGATTAAGCCCCAGTTATGCTGTTGAAATACCTTGTTAAGTTGGTGTTAAGGTGGTCCCTGGCTTGTGGTCAACATGTTACAGAATACTTTGCATTCATGTACTCTTCAGTTTACATGGCTAGTTAGATCTGAGTTGTTGAAGGAGCTTCTGAGTGGTTGAAGTAGGCTTCCTTTAGTAAATATATGCCCAAATTTTGCCTGCTTTTATACACTATAAGGACAAAATATTGGGACACTCTACTTAATTACTGAATTCATGTGTTTCAATCGTACCCATTACCACAGGTGTATAAAAATCCATGTACCTAGCCATGCAGTCTCCATTAACAAACATTTGTAAAACAAAAGGTCGTTCTGAAGAGCTCAGCGACTTCAAGTGTGGTGCTGTAATAGGATGGCACCTTTGCAAAAAGATGATGGGTGAGATTTCATTCCTGTTGAATATTCCACGGCCAAATGTAAGTTGTATTATTGGCAAGTGGAAGCATTTAGGAACAACAGCAATTCAGTCTGGAAGCAGAAGACTAAGTAAAGTTACAGAGTCGGGCCAACATGAGGTCCATGGCGCGTAAAAGTCGCCAATGCTCTGCTTGTCCAGCATCAGTGCCTGTCCTCATAAATGCTCTACAGAATGAATGGGCACACATTTTCACATAAACACTCCAAAATCTTGTGGAAAGCCTTCCAAAAACAGTGAAAGCTGTTGTCCATATAGTGTAGCCCATTACTATCCACTTTCTTTCATCTTGACTTTGGTAGTCAAGTGAAACCACATAACTTGATTACCAGATAAGTCAAAATGAATGAAAGTGGTTATTAAAAATTCTGTATGAAAGAATTTTTGTCTGTGTGGATTTCCACTGTGTGTCCTTTTAAACTCTAAAGGCATGCACAAGTATGCAGGACTGTGACCCACAACTGTGTCTTTCTGTGTGTCTGCCCTGTGTTGGACCTGTCCATAGTGTTTGCCCACATTTCACCTAATGATTGCTGGGATAGGCTAGACTTTGTTAACACCAAATTTTTGTATATGTCATCCACAGCAGTTTCTTGGTGTTCACATTGCGGAGAACCTCACATGGGCCCTCAACACCAGCTAGCATCTCTACATCCTGCAAAGACTGGAGAGAGCTCACCTTCTGTCCCCCAAATCCTCACCACACTCTACAGAGGGACTATAGAGAGATTCCAGTGCAGCTGTGCAGCAGTTTACACCCCATAAACTAACCCATTTTAAATCTAAGGGGTATCATGTACTGTATTCTTTTTTTTTATCCTGTTGCTGCTGTTGATGGCGATTATTGCAAAAAAAAATTGTATTTCTTCCTCAGTCTTTGAATTTTTGAACACCTAATTACTATGCTTCTAGAATACAGGATCTTCCATAACTTTTTATTTGCGTGGTTTTACACAATATAAGAAGGATATCAATGGAATGAGGCGCTATTGAGTCAGGGGAGCAGAGGTGAGATTCAACACGGCGGCACCCATCTGTTGACAAGTGCAGCAAAAACAACACAGAACTAAAAAAAAACTTCATAAACTTTAAAAAAAATCTCCTGACTGAACAACCTATACCCACTACCACAACAACGAGAAAAAAACTCTGGAGGATTTAACAACCATTATCACCAGCAGTTACATGCAAAGGACAGGGCTAAGGTTGCCCAGGCAACTGCCCGCCTACCCTATTTGACTCAAGCTGCCCCTCTTAGAAAATAAAATAATAAATAAATTGTACACCAAATAAAAAGAATGAGCTTGCGATGCCATTCTGCTGTGTACTGAACCTACTCGCTGCTCCATCAACGTTTCATGCCAAATCGTTGTATTTCCTTGTTTAAAATGGATTGTAAATTGCAGTTATTTCCCAAACTGTGATAAGTGCTGTACCTGTTTTTGGTGCGACAACTCCTCTTGACCAATCAGAGTTCAACCAGCGCTCTAAACTATCCAGTATGGTGGCTCCCTGAAGAGAGCAGTTTTGCTCGCTTGTTTAACCTATCTTTTGAAAATGGTTGTTATAAATTAAATTGCCTCAAAAAGAAAGACAAAAAAGAATAGGTTTGTAGCATTTTGAAAAAAGAACAGATAAATATATAATAAACTTTGGATTTATAATCAACAACATTGTTGTTAGATTTGACGATTATTGTTGAACATGTTAGGACTACATTTGCAAAATGTGTGGGCTATATAAATGTCATTTTCTTAAACTAGTAAAATGTATTTATAGCATTTTGGAAAAGAGCTCTTGATATATTGCTGCACGAAAATTAAAAAAGATGCGGAAGTTATCTTCCCCAGAAAAATTATTTTTAATTTGCTGCGCTGGATGGAGCTCTGTCACACACAGCAGCAACTCAACAGCTTCACAGCCTAGCGCAGGTCTCTGAATGGCCCATTTCCCTGTGCACATACTAATCAGTGGCAGACTGCACACATTCTTAAAAAACGCCACCCGAAATGCTTCATGTAAGGTACAGAGAAATGTATATGGCAGTAACGTTAATGTTATACAAATCCCCTCGATTAACTTATAGGCAAAGTGAGTGGACGTAGCTAGTTTCTGAAAGCTCAGCCGGTCTGTTTCCCTTTTAGCTGCGTCGCACCAAGGCTCAGAAACCAATGTGGTCAAGAGCGGCTGTCTGACCTCCTCTTGCTGGCCATAGAAAGGGAAATGGAAATGGACAAGGAAGATTATTATTGAAATGGCCCCCAATATGAGGATTTTCCTTTAAAGCTGCAAGTAAATTTGGAGCAAGGTATATTAATAAAAACATAATTAGTAAAGATATGGTATGTTTTTCAGTTCTCCATACAGTTTGAGTGATTTTTTTTCGGGGGAGGGAGTGCCCTTTTTTCAGGTCAGAGCAGAGGCCCCTTAAAATTCCTGTGCACGTCCCCGATCACCAGCAAACAAGCATGGACTCGGAAACCGAAACATCCAAAAGAGAAAAAGGGACTCTGCAGCAGACACGGATGATTTACAAACCACCCAAATCAAAGTCAGTGTGCCTGCGAGCGTTATTTCCTCAATGCATGAGGAAATAAAAGACCAAGAACTACAAACATCTGTCAAAACGATCACTCAGGAAATGCAAAACATCACTGTCGAAAATAAACAAATCAAAGAAACCATTCTGGATATTCAAACTCTCTTGATGCGCCATTGCCTAATCTTCTCAAGCATCCCCGAAACTACACCCGATAACTCCGAACTATTGATCAAAAACTTTGTCAACACAACTCCAACTTCCCAGTGAAACTGTTGTAAACATAATTTTTCACTGTGTGCACCGTCTCGGCAAGCAAGGTGGCAACAGAACACGACACATTTGAACATTATCAACAGAAAGAACTGGTTCAAAGCAAAGGGAAATTACTCAAGAACACAAACTATGGAATGAACAACCAGTTCTCACGAGAGACAGTTCGGTACCCGATTTTAAAAGAAAACCGTGCAAACAACAAGCGCGCAGAATTGGTGGTCGACAAAACTCTACATATATGGACAGTTATTCCGAAGTCCTGGATCTACGCCATGGCTTTTCTGATGATGTGTAGATTAGCCCATATGTAGATTAGCCCAGTGTTAACAACACATTCTGTTAACCCTTTAACGCTTTTTTTTTCCAGTAGGCTACACGGCTGGTTCTCTCCCTCTCTCTCTCTCTCTCTCTCTCTCTCTCTCTCTCACACACACACATTCTAAATATATTTTTTTCTTCTTTGTTGCTTCCTCGCCCAACCAATACTATAAATTCTCCCTCTCCCTTCTCTTCTTTACGGTTGCTTCCCTTTTTTTATTTTTAATTTAATTAAATTTAATTATCATTATTAATGTTTTTCTTTTCTCTCTCTCTCTCTCTTTCTCTCTTCCATGTTTTTCTCCCCGGCAACTCTCATATTAACACTCCTCCAATGTATCTGTCTTTTTGTATCTTTCACCTGTGCTATGTTGTTGTCTGTCAATGTCTCCTGTGTGTGTCATGTCCTCTTGTCTTTTGACAACTTTGTGTCCATGCCTGAAGTCTCTACCACTTCCTAACTCAATTACACTCACAAATATCTGCACAGATATAATCCATAACCTAGACACACTTAAACATGCAAACATTCAACATAATTACATGGAATATATGCGGTTTCCGCACTCAATCTAAAAGACTCAAAGTAATTAAACATCTGATAAAATTAAAGTCTGACATATGCTTCCTACAAGAAACACATTTAACTGACGCAGAATCACAATATCGTAGATCTAAACAGTTCGATAGAATATTCTCTTCAACATACAACAGTAAGCAAAGAGGTGTCTCAACTGTAATAAACAAAAACAGTCAGTTTATGCTTACCCAATTAATTATTGATCCAGATGGAAGATTCGTCATCATTACTGCATCTATCAATCATACAACATACACCCTCGCAAACATATATGGCCTGAACAGCGATGGCCCAGTTTTCTTTCATGATTTCTTTTCCTCACTGTCCAAATCAAATAACCCTGTTATAGCTGGAGATGTTAATACAGTCATCAACCCAGCAATCGACCGCTCAAGCACCTCTGGCAACTCAAGGAACTGGCTCTCTACCAATGTAATAAAACAGTACATGGACTATGGCCTTAGTGACAGCTGGAGAATGAGAAACCCGTGTTTAAAGGAATACTCATACTCATCCTCAGCTCACCAATGATAATCAAGAATTGACCTATTTATTGTCAGTAACTCGCTTATACCCAATATTTCAGATAACACAATTCACCCAATTGTCATTAGTGATCATGCCC
>JBBJLS010000032.1:18714596-18728352 GCA_037577275.1 Bryconaethiops microstoma | reverse complement strand
CCATGCTGCAACGAGTGTCTGGGGCTGAGACATGCCCAGGAGGCCCTAGCTCCGGAAGGAACTTGTCCTCACTGCGCACGCCTGCCTATGAAAATCTTTGTCATCGACTAGCTCACCATGCTAGCCTGACTGACCAGGACCGCATGCTGACTGAGCTCACCATACCAGGTAGCCAGCCTCAGGAAGCCCCTGCCACTGTAAACGTGGACTGGGGAGAGCAGATGGATTAAACCGCTCCACTGCTAGCCTCCGACTCTTTGCAAGACGAACCGAGCTGCGATATGCTTGACGCTGTGTTGGATTCACTTGATGGGTCAGATGACATCATCTCGTTCAACAACGTGGATGATCCTTTCCCGCTGTCCTCACAGGCAGCGCTGCCTATAACCCCACACGTCCTAAGCACTGAGGATGCCAAAGGCAATGACAGTGGTCCCCCTGCCATTGGCACAAGCCTGCATGCGGCCAAAAAGCTGAGCATTCCATGGCCCAACATTCTACATGAGAAATCTGGTTCCTGGTACGAAGGCTAGCATTTTGCACGGGTGAAAAACACAGAGAGACAGTTACTCCCATTATTCCCTGAATGCCTGGAAGAGGCTACCTGCACCTTGGCGAAGCCGTACTCCTCCAAGAGTCCGGTCCAGGGAAGAGCCATGCTGAACTGTGTAGCCATGGATGAGATTGTGCGTCCAGGAGATTGGTTTACCACTCTGGACCTTGCAGACGCATACTATCATATTTGGATTTACCCCCACACTGGAAATTTCTCATATTTGTCTTTTATTTAGATGATTGCCTTCTGGCTGCGAAATCAGAACAGGAGGCAATCGCACACACTGAATGCATGGTGATGCATCTATCGTTGGGCACGTCGTTGGGTACGATATGTGCTCAGTCCGTAATAACCATAGATGTGTCACGGTGGGGCTGGGGTGCCACACACGAGGGAAGATCGGTGAATGGTCAATGGAAGCTGAGCCTATGCGCAGTACATATCAATGTTCTGGTGCTAATGACGGTTTTCCTGGCTCTGAGACATTTTTTACCATATGTGGAAAATACTCATGCGTTAGTCAGAACAGACAACATGACAGTGGTAGAAAATGTCAACAAACAAGGGGGCTTGCGCTCCCCTCAGTTACACAGGCTACCACACAGACTGATACTCTGGAGTGATGCCAACCTTCTTTCACTCAAGGTGATGCATGTGCCTGGGGTGGAGAACAGAGGGGTGGATCTACTCTCATGGGATCATCCCTGTTACAGAGAATAGAAACTGCACTCAGATGTGATGAAACGGATCAGGCAACACTACGGTCACCAAACAGTGGACTTGTACGCCTCCAGAGAGAACACTCAGTGTCTCCTGTTCTTCTCACTGAACCATGAGAAGTGGACGCATGGCCGTGTGCCCTCCTTTATGCATTTGCCCCGTTAGCTCTAATATCCCCAACGCTGGACAGAGTAAGGAACGAGAGTCTCACAGTTATTCTGATAGCGCCAAACTGGCCACAGAAACATTGGTTGGCAGACATAACACAAATGCTTTATACACAGCCTTGGCCTCTCCTGCTGCGAAGAGACTTGCTGTCACAGGTTCAGGGAGAAATTTTCCACCCCCATCCGAAGTGATGGCCCTCTGGGCTTTGCTCGTGAGGGGTTGCATTTGACAACACGTGGTTTACCCCAAAATGTTGTAATGACTATTCAAAGTGCTAGAGCTCCCTCCACACATACATTATATGACGCTAAGTGGCATGTGTTTGAGAACTGGTGTGGTGATATTGATTAAATTTTCAGTGTTCAGTAGGCACAGTGTTACTGTTTCTACAGAGTCTACTTGAAAAGGCTAAAGCTTTTTCTACGGTAAAAGATAAACTAGCTGCTATTTCAGCATACCATGTGGATGCTGAAGGCAAAATGATAGGACAACATCCTCTTGTCTGTCGTTTTTTGCGCGGTGCGTGATGCTTACGCCCTGTCTCAGAGTCCTTGTCTCCGGTGTGGGACATGCCTTTGGTATTGGAAGCCTTGTTAGAGCTTCCTTTTGAACCTTCTGAGGTTGAACTGAAAATACTTTTGCTTAAGACAGCTCTGCTTATGGCACTGGTTTCAGACAATGCACGCATTGTCAGTGCATCCATTATGTTTATGGTTTGGCGATAGGGATTCTAAGGTTTCGTTGCGCCCGAACCCGGCTTATATTCCTAAGGTTATGGACACATCTTATTCGTGCCTTCCCTTGGATCTTTCTGCCTTTTACTCACCGCCGTTTGCGTCTCAGGAGCAACAGCGGCTGCATTCACTGTGTCCTGTGCATGCTCTGAGAACGTATATAATCAGGACTTCATCTTTCATAAAGGCGGATCAACTATTTATTTCATGGTCTGGACCTCACAAAGGTAAGCTGATTATTAAGCAACGTCTTTCTCACTGGATTGTGTAAGCGATTGCTCTGGTTTATTCGGCTAAAGGGCTTGAAACTCCAATTGGCTTGCCTGCGCATTCCACGAGGAGTATGGCCACTTCGTCGGCGTTGTTTAAAGGGGTATCGTTGCAATTGGTTTGTGAAACCTCTTCGTGGTCCTCCCCAACAACGTTTATGAGGTTCTACAGACTCGACATTACTGCGCCTCGCATGGCTCATATGGTTTTGAGTGTGAACTCATCGATGGCACAGAGCACCCAGACATGATGAAATGGTCACGTATCACCGAGGTTGGCCTGTCTGGCAATACGGGAGTAAATATATCCCATATGTGAGATAGCATGAGTGAGGTATCTCACTGGACCGCCCTTCTTGCGGTGAGCGAGACGAGCTTACTACCTTGAATGACCCTAGTGGGCACGGGCAGCGGTTAATGTAGGGGACTGCTCTGGCGTGTCAGATGTGGCCAGCCAATCATGGCTGGCATAGTGATAATGTGCTTCTGAGGAATACGCGGGGAGGTGTACCCCATATGTGAGATACCTCACTCATGCTATCAGAGAACCAAGGTTACGGTTGTAACCTCAAGTTCTTTTATACAGTGATAGAAAACATGCAATCACACAGAAAGCTCCAATTCCACATGTTGATGGACGGGCGTTCCTGGCAAAGGCAATGTAGGCAATTTTGCAGCATGTCTGTAAACTGAACAAAGAGTAAATTACCCCTCATAAAAAGAATTGAAAGTCTTGTTGAATTTTTTACAAACTATTTTGTTATATTTTTGTCCACCTGTTTAGACTAGAAATTCTTATATCCTGTTGTAGGAATTTCATTGTTAAATTGGTACCAAGCTAACAATGGTGAGTCTTCAATTTCCCACACTGTGTTTTATTACTAAGCCAGTAAAATACAACTGAATACTGTTTAATTAGACTGCCATTCCATCTATCCCTTTTTCTGTGTTGTGTGTGTGTGTGTGTGTGTGTGTGTGTGTCTGTGTGTGTGTGTGCATGTGCACGGGTGTGTATGTGTATGTGCTGAGAATATAGGACAGAGATAAGGCATTTTGTAAATGCCTGCATTCATTTCACAGCCAGTAATGTAATCACATTAACACGCAGTGTTTGGGTCACATTGAAGTTAAAGTGATATTAAGCTATATTACCAAAGTTTTTGCATTATAGCATCCACTCTCTTTTCCTCCCAAACTGTCCAAATTATCCCCTCCCATTTTTGAGCATCAGCTCTGCTTATATACACTCATCCGTCTAATATTGTGTGGGATTCCCTCATGCCACCAAAATAGCTCTGACCCGCTGAGGTATGGATTTCACATGGCCTTTGGAGGTGTGCTGTAAGACCTGGTAGCAATAAATTAGCAGCTGATCCTTTAACTCCAGAGATGGGCAGTCAGATTGATAGAAGAGATCTAGTGAATTTGGAGGCCAAGTAAACACTTTGTCAGAAACCCCATCGCCGGTTCACTACATCGCCGGTTCACTACACATGTAATGCTCACCAACTAGAACACAAAATCTGACATAATACTGTATTCCCTGAAACTAGTACTGTAGCTTTTGGCTAGACTAAGTGTGTCTTGTCCTGTTGTTTTTTTGCTCTTGTGTTTTTCTTGCACTCTTTGTTTCCACTTTGTGTATTTTGCACTGCATGCACTTATGTAGTCTGTCTTGTGGTGTTTCTGTTTCTGTTCTTGTGTTACTCCATGGTACTGGAGGCATGCTGTTTTGTATCATGGTGTACTGTGTGTATATGGTTGAAATTACAATAATCCTACTTGACTTGACTACATGATTTAGCTTGTTTTGGAGATGCACTGACCCAGTTATCTAACCATCACAATTGGTCCCTTGTTCAAGGTGCTTAGATCCTTACGCTTGTTGATTTTTCCCACTTTCAACCAATAAATGCATTATGCTTTGCCTTCAAATAAAAAAACAAACTGTTCCAAATTCTATATACTGAAATTTATTAATTTTTCAAGTTTTAACAAGCAGTGAATGTTTAAGGCAGGATGTTGTTAGATAGGATACGGACTGTTGATGAAAAGCATGTGTCCTTACTACTCCAAAAGTTTGACAAGGCAAGAGGTTAAATGGACCAAAGCCTTAGCAATGATGGATTTCAGCAATAGAACATGAGAATGAGTGTGTTATTGTGAGTGCCATAGATCAACACAGCCATGATTGCTTTTCTACAACAGTACTTTAAAATAATGAAATGAATAAAGCAATAAAGCCCTAAGCATTGTGTCATTTTATGTTGTAACCAAATATCACTCCCTTTGATAAAATTAGAAGACTATCGGAAGTAGAAGTTGGAAAATTGTCACTATATGAAGTTCTTTAGTTTTTTTTCTCATTTTCAATATTTTCCATAATTGCCCAAAATATTTTATTTAATATTGTATTTAATATTGTGTTTCACAGCCGATCTTCCTTGCAGAATTATATTTTGCTGATGCAAAATATGTCTTTGGGGAATAACAAGTCTGGAATTTGAAGGAGGCCTGATGTCATGCAGAGTCTTCAGAATCTCACCAAACCAGCTGAATATGCTAAAGTAAAAAAAAACTACATAAATGACTTAGCTGTGGTTAATCATTACTTTGCATCTGGTCTTCATTGAAAGGATTGTTATAGTAAATAAACATGCTTTTATCGCAAATAACAGCATGATTAGAATGCTTATTAACAAATCAGACTGCACAAGTAACTGTTTTATTATAATTGTTGTAGGGTTGCTTGTTGCTTCACAAGTACATGGTGTTTTTTTTTTCATATTTTCATCCAACTTTTTTATGAACACCCACATTTTACCAATAAATAAGAGACTATGTTCCTTCTGTAATATTGTTTACAATGTTTTCATTCAAGCACCTCTTTATGTCATGGGTTTTCACTGTCTCCAGGCACGTATGGCAGGCACACACACACCATTCATAGTCAAAGGGCTTCATGTCTTTATTTTTAACACAAACAAAACAGGCATGAGAGCCTAACTCAACAACTATAGTTTTAACGAAAGGAGACAGGAGGAAACCACAATACTGTGAGGGTTGACCGACATTGGAAAACTAAACACAAATCCTTAAAAACTCAAAACACAACCACCAATAACCAAACTCAAACACTTTAGTCTAATAACACCCAGTTGTGACTAGGATGGAGGCAAAGGGCAGCACCCCATGAGCCCCACCCGACCGCCTATCCTTAGGTGACCATCTGGCCGGCATTCCGCACGGCCAGGGTGGTCCAGATGGGTCTCATGTGACGCTCCCTTTGAGTGTCCCAGTCCTTTCTCTCGGAGCCCCCTACCCGGAGCCCCTTGCTGTCTTCGGGGGCAGAGCCCCCTACCAGGAGCCCCTCTCTGTCCTCATTGGCCAGGTCCCCTCCTGGGAGTCCTTCTGCAGAGAACTCCTCGTTGTCCTCGGAGGTGGAGCCCACTCCTGGGTGCTCCTCACCGTTCTCCTGGGTAAGGCCCCCTCCTGGGAACCCTTCCACAGGCAGCCCCTCACACTCCTATGGTGCGGAGCCCTCTCTCATGAGCTCTTGACTCTGGGGTCCACTTTCTGCTGGGGAGCTCCTCTAGAGCTCTTGAAGACCCCAGTACCCCCTCCTAAAAAATTCTAGGGGAGACCCCATCCCCTGGTGGGGTTTCAGGCCCCTCTCGGCCTGCTAAAGGCCCCTTTTGGCCGGCTACCGACCCTTCTTGACCCTCTAACGCCACATTAAGCCCGCCCTGGGCCTCTGAGCCACTGCTAAGCCCTCTCCGGGCCTCCAAGCTACTGTTAAGCCCTCCCTGGGCATCTGAGCTACTGTTAAGCCCTCCCCGGCTCTCCGAGCTACTGTTAAGCCCTCCCCGGGCCTCTGGTGTGCTAACCCCTCTACAGGCTCAACTGTGGCTAAACCCTCTGCAGCTAACACAGGCCCCTCTAGAAGCCCCTCTGCGGCTAACAGCCCTTCTACAGCTAACTCAGGCCCCTTTAAGAATCCCTTTGTGGCTAACAAACACCCCTCTAAAGCCCCCTCTGCGGCTATGAGCCCCTCTACTGGGCTTAGCTGCTGGGCTAACATGGGCTTTAGCTGCTGGACCATTATAGGCCTTAGAGGCTCTTTTAACGAGCTTAGTATCTCCTCTAATGGACAGAGCAAGTCTATATACTCTGGGCTAACCGCTATGGCCTCTGGGCAGCTAACTGCTCCGGCTAATGGGCCTAGCTGCCCAGCTAACGGGCTACCTGGGCCCTGTCCAGGCTGTTTCAGCCTTGGTGCAGGCACGGGGGGCCGGAGCCTTCTTGGCGCTGGTGTGTAGCTTCACTGTTCGGGTGTGCCGCAACAATGCTCGGGAGTGCAGCCTTGTCGACACTCGGGAGCGCTCTCCAAGCTGGGACAGGACGCGGGAATGCTGCTGCGGTGACCTCTCGCTTGCTCTCCGGTGTGACTGCCTTTTGCGGCATGCTGGGTCTTAGGGCTCTCAGTTGCTGCTTGTGGCTGCCGCAGCGGCTGCTTGTTGTTTTTAGCTACTGGCTGGGCAGGCCACGTAGCTTCAGTGGGTGGCGCTTCTCGCTGCATTGGTGGCTGGAGCCACGCTTCCACTTTTGGTTTGCTCGGGGTCCAAGGTTGGTCAATCTGTCATGGATTTTCCCTCTCTCCAGGCACGTACGTCAGGCACACACACACCAATCATAGTCGAAGTGCTTCATGTCTTTATTAACACAAACAAAACAGGCATGAGAGCCTAACTCAACAACTATAGTTTTAATGTAACGAGACAGGAGGAAATTACGATACTGTGAGGGTTGACCAACACCTGAAAAGTAAACACAAACCCTTTAATACATGAACTCAAAACCCAACCACCAATAACCAAACTCAAACACTTTACTCTAATAACACCCAGCTGTGACTAATACAAAACACAAACACCCATCACCCACTTCATAATAGAAGTCCCCATTAAAGCCTTCCAAAATACTAACTTAAACAAGTGTGGCGTCTAGCAGCCACCCACCATCACAGACCCCAGACCTAACACTTTGGTTGACATAAAATATCTGTGGTTCTTGGTCATGGTTTCATGAGCCTAGTGTGCTTGTTCACCATAGCCAGCATGATGCTGGTTTTTTTGGGGTGTTTTTTTCATAGACTGGCCTCTCGCTGATCAGTGTCACCTCAAGGGCATATGGTGAATCCTGTTTAGACGCAATCCATGTAATTATGTTAAGTACACGACGTGAGATACGGATGTTGATGTATGTCAAAATGGATGTTAATTATGCACCCACATTCTATAAGTGTTCTGTTTCCAAGATAACAAAGAGCACTCTGCTCTGAGGTCTGACAGCAGTGTAGAATAATGAAACACAAACATTTTCAATGTTTGACAGTTCTAAAAGCTGCAACCAGAGCAACTTTTCTTGGAAGTGAGCCATAATTATGGTGCTTTACCTTTTTCCAGTGTAAATGGTGTTTTAGAACACAACGTCATTCAGTATCTGGTCACACACTGGTCTGAATGCTGCAGCGTGGCATTTCATGCCTAGTCTTCAAGTCTATTTCAATTTTGGGGACAGCTTCCTCTCTCTTTCTGACAGTAGCTAAGGTTGAACCAAAATATTCTGTGGTCAGGCCATGCACTTATTCTTTCAAAGACCATCTTCTTCACAGAGACATGTATTGATCTTGGAAGTTGTGATAGAAATGATGGAACTAAAGAGGCAGTGAGAGGCGCTTGAAAAGGGCAGGCGTTTTTTGCTCTCTGGGCGCACACTTTTACAGGGACATTGATTTGCAGATGCATGCAGATAAAGCCACAGCCCAAGCCCATGGCACATATGTGAGAGGCATGCTGCAGAACCACAGTAAAGAAAATAGAAAAAAGGAAAAATGCTCTGTAGATTCCAACAGCTTGAACACAAGTATTATTATACCAATAACCCTAAAACATGTCAATGCATGGACAGCCTTCAGAAAATAACATGATATCCACTGCTTGAAGGTACTGCAGAGAGGAAACAAACACCAATGAACCTGGATTTTTTTTATTTTCACATTTTTTGCTCAAATTGTCATTTGCCTGGACCTAGCCACTGATTTTTGAAGTGAAGTCTTTCTGAATCTGTCATGTTGATTTCAGGATTTCTTTATTGCTAAGTGGAATGATGCCCCTGCCCGGTTATTTGTGTGTTTAGCAGATAGCTTAGAAACAAACATAAGGTTGAAAGTGCAATAAAGTGAAAAACAACTGCCACTTACAATAGACATTTATGCCACTATTTATTTCTTCACTGTGGTTCTAGTTCCCTTGACAATGGATTTTTTTACATGCAACCAGATGCTGCACTTGACAGGATTTTTCTTGTAAGAAAATACATTTTCATTTTATGGCTGAATTAGGAAATACACAGAATATAGTTAACTATTATCCATTCTAATAGTGTAAGAACATATGGACATCCTAATGATTTACTTAAAATGTACTTTTTTAAATGAATAATTACAATTTATAATTTCAACAGTGTTGAACTACCACAGTGACTTTTTCAGGCAATTTCACAATATCTTTCCCCCTTGATCTTCAGGAAATTTTAAATTCCTGCTGAATATGTGATTTGTGAATGCTCCTGATACTTTTTAGGGGTGATAGAGAGCAGGGCTGATTGTTAAGGGACACAAATAAAATGTGAACATTTGCAGTATCTCTGGTGCAATATTACTCCGTATCATTCAAAGTCTGCTGCTACTAGACATGTGAAGATACCCACTGTTTATATATCCTGAGCACTGCTGACTTTCTTTCCTTCCCCGTTATTCCCAAGGCTATGGGAATTCTCCATGCAGACTGGGCAGGGAATCCTTTACAGCCGAACTCAACTGGGAATAGCCTGCCATCCTTTTCCCCTGCAGTCATTCAAAAGGTCTTGGTATTTTGCATTCTTCCTATTGAAGGCTTCATCACACCCTCGTGGGACAGGTCAGTTCGATAAGAATGATCTTCTTTACCTTTTCAGAGCACAGTACCACATCTCAGTGTTGTCTGGACAACTTGGGGGAACTGCAGTCTGCCTCCCAGCTCTACCTCAGTGTCCCAGAAATGAGCAATTTGTAGGCTGTTTCTTAAATGTTGCTGTGGTTGATGGCTTTTCTCCCTCTGTTACAAACTGTATTGATTTTATTCTTCCCAGTGGTTGGCGTTTTTTGCATCTCTGCTGCTCCAGGATGGTAGCCAGTGACCTTAGCATTTTATCGTGTCACCACCTGTACCTCCCTTTGGGAAGTGCTGGTGCCCTTCTCCCCACAAAGCTTACATAATGGGTCATCTCTTAAGTCCCACCTGTGCAAGTTTAGGAGTTGGGAGTGTGTCATATATTGATTGCAGCAGGAAAGAGATAGTTTCATCTTCCATAGATCTGTCCATGTAATTTTTTTCTTAGAGAATCTCCATGGGATGCTAGTCCCTCTGCCCTTGACCTTCCTCCTCCAAGTTTTGTATTTATTCCTAGACCATGATACTTCTTTCCCTGGGTTCTGGAGTTACAATTCCCTTTTCCAGGTTTTGCCACCGGGTTGTGAAAAGGGCTGTTTTGAACCACAGCTGGATACCTCCAAGATCATTCTTTTGATGTGCAATGGGATGTGGGTGGTCAGGTTGTTTTTGCTAACTTTGACTGATAACTCAGGCATGTGTTCCAGGCATCCAGAGAAGCCTGGGATCCCGCCTTTCTGGATAGAGGTATTGACATACCTGTTCTCTGTCATGTATGAGGTCATCCTTTTAGCCAGTACAGAAAAGAAGATTTTCCTTCCATGCTTAGAAGTGATATTGAACTTTTTTACCACATCTTGGATTTCCTTCCAGGATGGTTTGCTGATGTTGAGCTCCTTTGCTGTTTTGATTAGCCCCCAAGATCTGTTTTTTCCAATTGTCATTGTGAGTTTCCCTCAAGTATGCTTCCACATCTTCTCTGGAGCTGGTCAGCATTCCGGATTTTGCTTCACGCACTAGTTTCCTAGTGAATTTAAAAGGGCCTTTGATTAACTGTGCCCTTTTTGTTCTCCCTCTCCTTCCTATTTTCAAAATTCTTTCAGCCTGCAGAGGTGTTCCTGACATTCTTTTTTCAGATTCTTGATGCTTTCCCTTTCTTTGACTGTATATATCTTTTTAAAGTGCTGCTAATGCAAAATCACTGGACACAGTTATGTCAGCTAATAGATGCTTGTGCTGGCTGTAAAGGTGTACAAGGAATTCCAGCTTAGCCACCAATTGA
Organism: Bryconaethiops microstoma; assembly: GCA_037577275.1. Taxonomy (NCBI): domain Eukaryota; kingdom Metazoa; phylum Chordata; class Actinopteri; order Characiformes; family Alestidae; genus Bryconaethiops; species Bryconaethiops microstoma. The sequence continues at coordinate 18,717,631 of JBBJLS010000032.1, read as the reverse complement.
CAGGGAGGCCAACTGTGCTGTCTTGGACAGATCAAAGTCACAATCTCCTGATGATAAGATCACTTTAACACTTTAACAGTGCCAGCATATCTTTTAAGACTGCTACTCATGCATAACTTAGTGTTCTTTGATGAAAGCAATGACTGCCCAGTGAATTATCAAGATTGGTCAAGGGCAGCTAGTTCAATTGTCAGCTAGGCCAGTCACTATCGTTTAGATATTGTATACGTGGTATAATTCTGAAACACACAAAATTTTACTGGTAACTAAATAGGGTCTTGGCATCTATGGCTGGAGTGTGACATCTATGAACCTGGAAAGTACTAGGGAATTCTCTTAGGATAAAGAAGCGATGAGATCACGGCTGTTTCAAATAAAGAGAGAGACATGCATCGTTGAGGCACATAAAATCCATGGCAAAAAAAACTCTTTCAAAGAGTGGGTTCATAAGCTGTCAGTGAGCGTGGATTTAAAAAGCTCTCCGCTGCTTCAATATGTTGTGCCAAGAAACAAAGCAATAATCAAGATGCTCTCACTTAAATTAGATTATGCATCAATCTCATGAGGATATTTTTTTTCACATTTGTATGCAGCCCACGCCACAACATGTTGCTGACATATAGTCTGAAACCAAATAGAAAGTTCCTAGCAGAGAATTTACTTCATTTTTTTGAACGCTGTTTCCGTGAAAAAGTGACAAAGACAACTCTCTGATTGCGCGGTGTAGAAACTTAAATAGTTTTTTCTTTCATTAAGAGGCTGATTTAATGCAGATTGTGAGAGGTATTTGGAAGCCTTTAATTGTAGAGTTTTTGCAGCTCCTCGAAAAATGTGTAAGAAGCTAAAACATTTGATCTGTTAAATGGCTTAGGACATAGTTCAAGGCTCCTCCATCTCTCTTCCCTGCTGGTAAAAAAAAAGAGGCTGCAGAGTGATGTGCTCTAATTCTGTTCCTGAGGGTCTAAAAAATGTGCCCAGAGCCCACAGGGTTTCTCCACAGCCCAGTGGTTAATTAACAGCTTTAGGTTATCTGCTATCAGCCTGGCTCATCTGGCTGTGGGAGGTGTAAATCAGATCGGGATTGTGAAATTTTGCCACCTCGAATTATACACGGCGGAGACACCCAGGGGATGAAGTCCCCCTGCAAAATAATTACCTCAATCAATGACATCCTGCAACACCACGAACTCTGTGTGATTTTCAACCACTGCGCTTCCAGCAATTGGGAAGATTAGTCATATAATGATAAAACAAGCATTTGAAATTCATATGAATCATTCATTTCTTATGTTTCATGCTTATTTGTTTTGTATTATTCATTTCTTATCACTTACGAATGATGATTTGCAATTGTGAAAAATCTGCCAGAGCCCCCTATAGCAATCAAAAATCCAATGCAGGGCATGCAATGATGCCTTGCATGAACATCTAAATCTTGTTCATTTGAATGCATATGCAGATACCAATATACAGGTATTGTATCTTTTGCAGCATGATTTTCTGTGAATTTTGTAATCGCTATTAAACAGCTTACTTAGTTTTTAGATCCATGTCAAACAACACCACACAACACCACAAGATTATCTTGCCAAGACATTACACTCACTTGTGTGTTTCTGCCACTGCCACCAGTCCTTTTCTCCACTATTCTCCACTATTCTCCACTATTCTCCGCTATTTAGACCTCAAAACAGCCGATTTAAGGCAAGACACTGAATGAGTTGATTATTTTGATCCTGACAGTTTCTGAGATTTTCTATAAATAAACTGTACTAAAAAACAGAAACATGTTTATTGCAGTGTTCCAAGTCAATTCATGCCCACTCACATCTCACATTTTCCAAAAGTTAGCAACTTTTAATGAAGGTTTAGCTCTGCCGACACTTGGTACAACCACTTATATAAAGCTTGTATCTTTTTTTGTGGATAACGGAATATTATGGCACCTAAACACCAATATTACTAAAATGTATGTGTTCACTTCTAATCACATTCAGTTTTACAGAAGGATTTCTAAAACACATTGCTAATAGCTGCATTTATGCCATATGTATACTAAAAAATTTGGTGAAAAAAATATTCAGTAATCGGTTGCATTCTCTGGAATGTGCTTGGTCTGTGGCTTGCAATGCTCACTTCACTTTGATTGAGTGATGCAGGCACCAAATTGCAGACTTTAAAGAAAAGCACCATCAATAACAATGGAATTGCATTATTTACAGTGATACTTTTGGGGTGAGTCATGTATGATATGCGTATCTGACCTCACTACTGCACTACTACTGACTGAGTGCAATCAAATCATCACAGTGAAGTTCCTAAATGGACAGAGACTGTTCTTGCAGCAATGGGGACAAACGTTTCATACTGTACAGTATCCATACAGTATCCCGTATCCATACTGTACAGTTTACACTGAACCGCTGTCACAGTGCTCGAATGTAAAATACCAATGTTACCTCTGTAAAGACTGCACTGTAATTCATGCGTGTGTGTTTTCCTTGATATAAGCAGGATAAATACAGTAATAATTTAATTTACAGTAATAAAAATACAGGGCTTTAAGAAGAACAGAATGAAAAGCATGAGAACACTCGAGATAGCTCAAGGGGGAAATTCTGGACTGTGTATGCCAAAGATGTGTCACAGGGCAGCAGCCAATCAGCAGCGAGGAGAAATAACATTCTCAGATTGGCTACTTTCAATATAGGTGATTATGAATACAGGTGATTGTGACGTCCGGGCCTCATCTGCCACGCCACCTCATCCTCGTGCTGGTTGTTTATGTTTGGGCGTGGCGCTGAGTAGCGGAGGCTCATTCTGTGCAGGTGTCGGATTGCCCTGCTAACCGGTGTAGCCAAACATAAACAACCAGCACAAGGGAGTGTGGCAGATGAGACCCAGATGTCAGAAAAGCAAAAAATGCGGATAATATCTGCCTTTTTCGCACATGTGTAGGGGTTTCCACAAGCAATTATTAAGTCGCGACTGCTGAATCGCAATTTACTGGGAGTTTACTGTGTATATACATATAT
>JBBJLS010000032.1:18672908-18714496 GCA_037577275.1 Bryconaethiops microstoma | reverse complement strand
ATCCGAACGGACCTAAAACTGAAAGGGTTTTGTATGATTTAATATCAGACAGTAAGAAAAAAAAGTTATATGTCTTTTTATACAGTGTATGTAAACTTTTGGTTTCAACTGTAAATGTCATACTTAGAAAAGCATTTTGTTTCATAGTTTATCACAATAACAATAGCTGATCATCATATTGTCTACCCTTAGCCTCAGACTCAGAACCAAAGCTCAGGATGGACATCCGGCCCCATCCCTCACGTCTCTACAACTGCGGAGCCCAGCGGCTGGGAAGAGCCCTCGCCCCAGTCCATCAGCAGGAAGATGGAGATAGACGATGGCACAGCAGCCTGGGGCGACCCGTCTCACTACGATAGCAAAAGTGTCAACATGTGGGAGAAGAGCGGAACCACACAGCAGAGGGGCCAGCCACCAAGGCCATTAGTCACTGCTCAGGCCAGCAGAGAGAAAAACATGGGTAAATAACAAGCTACATTCTAGTTTAGAGTGCTCATGATGCTGACTCTGATCTTATGAAAAGTGAATGATGACAAACAAAACAATGGAATTAAAGTTAACAGCATATTTGACACACATTTAATTTATTGTGAGAAAAACAATAAATAAAAACTATAAAAACAATAAAATAACTAATAAATAAAATGTAACTAATGGCTTATGTACATGGGTTATGTATGTAATGTTAACTCCTGCAGCATGGGACCGCAGTGGTCCTCCAGAGCAGGGTGTGGATAACGGCACAACAGGCTGGGGGAAGGCTTTCGAGGCCCCATTGGGCTGGAGGGACTCTGAGGATTCTGGAAAAGGAACAGGATGGAGCGGCTCCCACTCTAATCCAGCCAAATCTGGTAAAAGTGTCCTGTGTACCTGTAAAATAATGGGGTCCAAACCTGCTCCTGGAATTTAACTCCAAAATTAATTATACTTAACGCAGCTATTCTCGAGGGCCTGGGTTGTGAAAATTACTACACTAAATAAAAACCTCATTTACCTCACCTTTTTGCCAGCATACTTTTACATTTAGTTGCATAGTAGTAAATAAGTAATTAATGAAGTTGCTGGATACAGTAAACCCCGACATACGTGGGGGTTATGTTCCAAGAGCACACGCAAATTGTGAAAAACCAAGTGATGTGGTAAAAAAATAAAATGCCTACAAATGCCAATTTTCATAGTGTAAACCATAAATATGCGACCAACTATGCTCCCCAAATACTTTAATTTAATTTTAAACTCCGCTTAATACATTTCCCTTATAAAATTGTAAAGGTAAACCCGTATACGTACTGTACAGTTTACACTGAACTGCTGTCTCCCACAGTTAATTCATGCAAGTGCGTTTTCTTTGGTATAAGCAGGGTAAATACAGTAATAGTTTAATTTAATTTATAGTAAGGAAAATATAGTAAAATGTTTCACCAGTAATTAATTATATTGATTGAAGCGCTTCAGGAGAAGTTGTGGTGACTCGCCGGTTAAAGCAGACACTGGACAGTGATGGAGCTCAGCAGCTTTTTTTGCATCTGCCAAGGCAGATTCTATACTTCTTATTTCTTAAGGTCGTTACCTTTTTTGCACTATCACAGAAACTTACTGATACGGTACTCCTGATCGCTGCCTTGTTCTTTATGTAGCGTAACATATCCAGTAGTTTCTGGTAGTGTCTTAAAACTTTTTCTGGTGCTTAGGATCATTGCCAGAAGCCTTAGACGGTGCAGGGCATTTGGGCGCCATCTTAGGGCTTTCAGATGAACAAAACAGAACACAAGGGCAGCAGCCAATATACGGTTGGTTTGTGTTTTCTCGACACCACTAAAAAATGTATACAGTTATATTTGATATGGCAATGTAGCTGAATATATGTGAATTGGATTAATATTTGTTAGAAAATTAGTAAATTATATTTTCTTAATAATTTCACACTAAAATGTAATAAAAAATATGTATTGCCACGAACAAAGTAAAAAAAAAAATGCAGAGGATATTTGCAGGAGATTTCCACAAACAATTATTAGTTCAAATAAATAATCTATGAATGATTTCAACCGCGAATTAGCAGGGGTTTACTTCAATTTATATTGGTTAAAGAATTCGTAATAGATACTTAATTGAGTAATTCGTTGTTGTTCATGAAAAAGTCGTAGTAGGTACTGAATAACTCCCGAGTGGATATTCAGTAAATCAAAATAGACACAGAATAATTAATTTAAGCAGTAACCAGTAAGTGGGAAAAAAACCAACATTTTAATAGATTAATACCAGGGTGGTTAATCTTGGTAGAAATCTTGGTATCTGTAGGTGAAACATATCTAGTGTTTTTGGAGTGCAGGTCCTGTCTAAGGTTTGCGTAACACTGACTGCTTTACTTTGTTTATTCTCCAGGTTCAAAGTCTATGCAAGATAGCTGGGGTGATGAAGGCTCAAACAGCTCTCGCCATGGCAGTTGGGAGGAGGAGGACAGTGGCCCAGGCCTGTGGGGCAGCAGGGGGACCCAGAGCAGTTCCTCGTTTCCTGCAGGAGGGTGGAGCCAAGGCCAGGGTGGCAAGAGAGGTGGAGGGAAGGTACAAATGATTCTGAATATAGTGGTCATATTGCAACAAGAGTTTCAGTCCTTTGGCCTTTTTGTTTATAGCAAGATGGCAAATAGACAAAGTTGCCTTATAAAAAATGGTGTTTATATAAATAGAGAATCTCCAGTTTGTGAACAAAGTGTACAAGGTATTTAGAGCAATATACATTACATAGGATTTGACTGTAACAGCCAATTAAAGTGCTCTTGTTAGGAATAGATCAAAATACACTGCTACGTGCACCTTGCACCATCATACCAAAATGTGCAGAGTTGGACATATCTGACATGCATCTATTTTTTCCAGGGTCCTCTGAAAGGGAATGGTGGGGATTCCTGGACGGGTCCTATGACTAGGCAGTTTTCAAACATGGGTATTGCGGTAAGGTCAAAACTAATCACCATGCAGCTAGTTTCACTAAAGTGATGTCTAGGCTAATTTTTGTATGTTCTGGATCAGGATGAAGAGGCCGGTGGTGTCTCTGACAGATCCCGGAGAGGGATGAATGACTTCAATGGAGAGATGAGGAAAGGAGGAAGAGGAGGAGCCTTCCGTTCACAGAGCTCCAAAGACATGGGTCCTGGAGAGGCGGGGCCCTACTTTGATAAGGTACTGAAGCAACGACAGCAGCAACACTCCTCACTGTGTTACAATAAGTTTCACTCTCATCAGCATCCTTGTCTGAGCTGGGCCCCATTGCCCTTGGTAGAAGTGTTTGCTAGTGATGTGAGTTTATTATTTTAGTATTAGTCAAAATTAGAAGACACATGCAAATAAGTTACTTTGTCACTGTAACACATGCACTGAAACTTCCACAGATTTGGTTTCATCCCATTTCTTTCATACTATAAGCTGTAATCCTTATAGGCATTAGGAATCTTATATCTGGAAACCCTTTGCCTTGTTTTACAGATGGGGGGGCACGGTGTGTTTGGTGGCGGTGGTGGGATTGCTCAGTTAAGAGGAATGCAGCAGCCTGGAGTTCATGCCATAAATCCTTCTCCTGGGATACGAGCACAAGTGCCTCATCAGTTCCTCCCGCCTCAGGTGATTTTTTTTTTTTTTTTCACCTGTTTTATATTTTACTGCTATGAGGTCCACTAGGTCAACTGTATTTGTAATGTATATCTTAAAAATCAAGTGTGAATGGGCAGGGCTAACATGCTGTGGGATAAATAGACAAGAAAACTGTGAATTCAGAACAGCTGATTTTGCAGCAGAATTTCCATGTATGGACTATTGAGAGAATGGTACATAAAACTTGTAACAGTAATTACATACCACATGAAACCTTTTTAGTTAAAAAGGTGAGGAAAAGTTAGTTTTTCTGTAGTAGGGGATCATTGAGTGATCTCTCCTGTGCTTGTCTGTAGGTTTCAGGATCTATGCTGAAGCCGATGGCGCCTCCCAGTGGAGGCATGTTCCCACCGCAGCTCTCCCCTCAGCATATAGCCATGCTCAGTGGCATTCACCCACAAATGCAGCAGTTTCAGCTGGTAAATATTGTTACATAATAGCAAATCTATACACATTTATTCATAGCAGATTTTCTCAAAACTTCCTGTTTGCGCTCACTGTCTCTCATTCTCCCTGTCTCTCTCTCAGGCATGTCAGCTCCTTTTGCAGCAGCAGCAGCAGCAACAGCAACAACAGCAGCATTTTCTGTCTCAAAGGAAGTTTCCTCCTCCTCTGCGTCAGCAGCCTGACCCACAGCAGGTAGAGCAACCCCCACTGTCTATCCCAAGCACCAAAAGATTTTAGTCATGCCAAGTAAAATCTTTCTTACATTTTTTACTTCTCTTACTCTTACTATAGTTGGCTCGAATCATGGCTATCCTTCAGCAGCAGAGACAGCAGCAGGGTCAGCAGCAGGGTGTAGGAGGCTCTAAACTCTCCCCATCCCACATGGGAGGTTCTGCCCCTAAACAGCCTGATGGACCCCTCCTCCACCCAGCCATGGGAGGACCTTTAGCTGATCTGCACCCCAAAACCCCCACCACCTTCACTGGTCAGTAACTGTCTTAATAATTGTCTTAGATGGTTTTAGCAATAATGATCATCAACAGTCAGTGAGGCAAGTATGTAATGGAGTTTACCCAATGCAGGCTTTGGCTCAGGGGCAGAGTTGGAGTCAGTAATGGGCGGATCAGTGAGCGGTCTGAAGGAAGCAGGTGGCTCACAGTCCCGTTTTAAGTGGATGATGGAAGCAGGACATGCCCTTGCTCCCTCTCCTCCAGATCCCATGCTGCACAAGAATGGTAACGGACATTTCTTTTGGCTAATTGTAAATTATATGTTTTAAACCTCCATGTTTTTCACATACTGCTAGACAATGTAATGTTATGTAATTCAATTAACTTTCATAAACATATAACACCTGTCTAGAGTATTATCTCTACTGTTTTCTGAGTTGTTTTAACAAACTCAAAATGTTATAGTTGTATTCTGTGTTAGTACATCGTTAATAAAAATCGCCACACTCTTCTTGAAATCAACAGTTGCATTACCTGAAAACCATTGCCTGCTGTTAACAAAACACACTGTTGAGAGAAAAACTGCTTGCTGCAGTTGCTATTAATAAATAGGCTTAGTGGCTTATTTGATGGAGTAAACAAAAACTTTAATCACATGGCTTATCTTACTCTCTCTCACTGTGTGTGTGTGTGTGTATGTAGGTCTCTTGCCTGGGCAGATGAAGCTACGAGGTGACTCACCGTATTCTCAGTATGATCTGCTGGGAGTGGAGAATCTAGGCATGGCTCAGAGTTTGCCTGAAAGTTGGCACAGAACACCTGTGGGAAAACTAGGCCCTACACCTGGCACCCCCACCTGGCCACCAGGTAATGCACACCACCTGAAGTTTTTGTGAAATATTATCACACTGGGAGAAAAGAGGGAACATTAACCAAAGCATGAAGCTTTCTTTATTGTTCACAGTATGTTTTATAGGAACAAGGATTTTCTGTGTGGTTCCCACATTTATTATTTGGGTGAATTTCAAGCATTTTGTGGCACATGTTGCAGTGGAGTAGAGTATGTAGAGTATTTGTAAAGTATGAAGTTAACCTCTTTACCCTTTCATCTCTGGACTAGTTTGCCAGACCCAGGTCAAACCTAAATCTGGACTAAGTGGTATTTTAAATGATAACACCCTTGATATTACAGTCAAAGAGCTGAATGATTTATAGTAAATGCTGGATGACACAAAATTTAGATTTATTTAAGTTATTGCTGTAATGTTTTGTGTGTGGCAGAGTTCCAGCCAGGTGTGCCGTGGAAGGGTGTTCAGAGCCCTGACCCTGATCCTGACCCCGATCCCTACATGACCCCCAGTGGCATGCTGGCATCACCTGCTCTCAGTGATGCTGACCACCAGCTACTGCAGGACAACACAGGTACACACACAGATGCTGCCGTGATACAAAGCACCGACACAGGTGTACAGATAGACATATTTATATTCTATTACAGTTTGGTGACTACTAAAATCTTAGCTAGTTATGTAGCTACAGGCTTATTTGAAAGACAAACTGCCCGACAGATTGTGAAGTATGGGCGGAACTTTCTGCAGAGAAAACAATTATGGATTTTATTATAGGCCTCCAAATACGCTGTATTTAACTATCAGCGCTCTAGTTCGTTAGAATGAGTTATTTCCATCTCTTTATGTATTCAGATGTCATTGTTATTCAAAATGGATGCGCTTCGGGATAAACTCTGTGTACTTATATGTGTATATGTAGACATTGGTCGTACGTGGACTTCTGTTCACATGAGCACCTCAGTCATTTCTGTCCTGCAGGTAAATAACCAAGGCACCTGTATCAGGATTTCAACTGTGACCTGTGTTCCTGTTTAAAAATACAAGGGTGAGAGTGGATGTATGAATGGGGTTTACCAGACTCCTAAACCACTTTAAATGCTCTCTCTTTCCCTTAGAGTCGAACCCCACCCTGAACACCTTACTGCCTTCACCTGGTGCCTGGCCCTACAGTGCCTCAGAGAACCCCCTCACCCCACACAACTCCGGTAACTCTGTGGTTCTGTATATAATCAGTCATTTTTCTGTAAAACCTAATACTTATTCTGATGATGATACTTTTTTTTTTTTCCAACTCCTCCACCCCTACCGCGTTAGAAAAAATGACCAAAGTTCACATTACTAATAGAATTCTGTTTATTTAATGCGAACATTAAGAAACTAATTTTTTATGCTCTAATATGTAAATTCTCATTGTAGCTCTTCCTAGAACAATCATAGGACATAAGCTACGAAAATCTTAATCTTTGAACTGAAACGTGACTGTTGTTCTAATGTTTGTAGCTAAATTTTCGGAGTTCAAGTCAAGCTGGCCCCCTGAGCCAATTGGACACAGCAAGTCATGGAGGACCAATAGAAACAGCTCCCACCTGCCACGCCCCCCTCCAGGTCTGACCAATCAGAAGCAACCGTTACCATCCCCATGGTCAGGAGGTGGGGCTCGAATGCCCAGAGTGTGGGGTGCAGGGGGACGGAGCCAAGACTCACCTTTTGGTACAGGTAGAGGTTTTGTTTTTCCATCCTTTTTTTGTCAGATTAAGGCCCTTCTGCTTTTGCCTTTTTTTTTTAGTTTTTCATGACGATTTTATGTATATCAGCACATGTCATAAAAACTCTTTTACATTAGCCTTTTACATTACAACTGGAACATATGTCCAGGAACAACTTCAATAAACACTCATACACCAACAGTAGATATTATTCCATAAATAACCTAAGTAAATGCTCCCAACACTAGAATAGAAGATGTTAGTGTATTGGAGTTTGCAAGGTGGCCCAGTATCTTTAGCTTCATAATAGATTCAGTGCTTTAGGGTTTTAGAGGTTAGTAATACTATGGATCACTCAAAAATGCTGACTTCTCTAAAAGTGAATGAAAACAAACTAGTAGTTGCCACATTTTGCAATAGCAGTATTTTCTTAAACAATTTATATTTACTTTTTGTTAGTTAGTTCAAATATTCAGTTTCCCTCAAAATTCCCTCAAATATTAATTTGCAAATATTCAGTTACTTGTGTTCCAGATCAGCCTTTTTATTGATGTTTTATTGTCTTATTTGTTTGATGTTGTATTGTTTTATTTGTCAGAAACAGCATGGAGTGGTGGTTCATCTGCAGGAAGCTCTTGGCTACTACTGAGTAACCTCACACCCCAGGTAAGAAGGAATTTGTAAAAATTCTCACACTGCCATTAAAAATCCTTCTAACCTTAAAAGAATTACACAGCTTTTCATCGGATGTAGTGAAACAGCCTAGACAAGTTTGGAGTTTAGAACTGGATCTACAAGACTAATGTTGCAGTCACTAGAGGTCAATATCTTTTCTGTAAATACATCCCCAGAAGGCCTCCCAAACTGCATTAAACTCCTGTTTAAGGCTGCTCAGACTTGTGGACATGGCTTAGGACACAGCCTGACTTACTGTGTGCTTGAAAAATAAACTAAATTTTGGTGCTAGAGACCGCCATCTCGGACAACACCCATGTGGGTTTTCGCAACGCTGATCACAAATCCACTCTATCCAAATTTGTGATGGTCAGTGTCACAAACTGAGTCTAGAACAGTACTGCTGCTCCTTAGGTGGTTTTTGAGAACAATCCCTGTTGTGTAATGAGACTGCCTCCTGCATTCTAGGGTTGCAAAATTCCAGGAATTTTCAAAGTTGGAAACTTTCCATGGGAGTTAATGGGAATAAACTGGGAATTATCAAAGTTGAAGGTTAGGAACATAAAAATAGTTGGTAGAAAAAATATTGTAGCATAATCTTGGCTATAACAATCAGATTTGATGTAAATACAGTTGAGTATAATTTGCTATTCCTCAATCACAGGGACACAGCACACTGCTTAATGCAGGACTCATGAGGCCACACCCCCTGAATGCATTGTGCATGCTTCCATCACATGCACAATGATTTCTAGAATTCTGAACCACTAAAGCAACCTTTCTGAGCCAGATACACACCACAGACATTTGAATCTACACATTTGAGTCAAAGGACTACATACATACAAGTATGTTTTGATGATATTATAAGTTAGATGACATTTGATCTATGATGTTAAATTTTAATGAGCAAAATCAAAATCTATTGCTAGCTCTGGTAAAGCAGATATGCTATAATGCTGTTTCTTCTTAGATATGTTTTTAAATTGTATCCTTTTGCAGAAATGTCAGCTTATGACAAAATAAAATGTTTATTTATGTTGGTATATGATCCATATAGCCTATATTTCTTTAAATCATCCAAAACTTCCAATGAATTCACGTTAATTTCCATAACTTCCCCAAATTCCCCAAATTCCTGTGGAAAATGTCCAATTTGGAATATTTCCAAAATTCCCCAGCTAATTTCCATGGAAAGTTTCCAGAAAGTTTCTGGAAATTTACCGGAAATTTTCTGCCCCTTTGCAACCCTACTTGAAAGAGAACACTTACTGCTAATTCTTCTATGGCAGCTAACCCCCACTGCCTTAACATCACAATGAGTGATGGGGAGATGGAGGACAGTCATGCTGAATGATGGGAGAGAGGGAGGACCACCGTGCCACCCAGAGAGACAGAGAAAGACAGAGTTATGCATATCTTGTGTGATGCTTGAGGCTTTTCTCCAGACACGCTCCAGACATAATGCATCAGCATTTAGGATTAGTGTTTACTGAACTCCAAACCTGGTCAGAACCTGCACCCCCTCCCTTTCCGCTCCTTTTCTTTCTTTCCTCATCACGTCTCATCAGGGTCATTCTGTTCTCGCTGCTCCCCACCTGTGAAAGCCTCCGCAAATGTCACATTTCCATTCAGCTGTAAAACTGACTTGGCGAGGGTAGGAGCAGGCAGAGGGCGGGTCGGGGTTGAAGGGGGGCAATCGGGAGGCGATTTTTAGAGTCAAGGTTGAGGAATTAAATGGCCGAGGGGAACTGAAGAGCACGGCAGTCATCAACCCTGCAGGTAAACGGCCTCAGAGATGGTGCTTTGCGCTCTTGCTGCTGGGGAGACGACAGAGAGCACAGGCGACCAAGACACCAGACCAGCTATAGCATAATAACAGTTGAGAGGGTGAGAGTGAGGAAGAAAGCAGAAAGGAGGTGGCTGGGGTGATATAATTTCATCATTTCGACTAATGGGCATGGAGAGGCTAATGCAATTTTGCCTACTTCTCGTAGGGATCCATAGGGATGGCGGTAATTGTATTGATTGTGGTGGTTAATTAGCGTCTGATACAGGCAGAGATAGCGGGATTGAAGACTTGAGGGTTTCTGTGGTGCTTCAGAAGCACCAAATGAGCAGCGCACACTCAAGCTAACGAGAAGCTCTTGCAATCAACAAGTTGCTCATCAGCCACCCGATTCCCTTCCTCTCGGTCCTACAGTAGGGTCAGATTACACTGCTCTACCTGCTATAAGCTACGTCTATGGCATGTTTTGGTCTGTGGGCTTCAGTGGTCAAAATCGGGCAGTTTGAGTGGGTCCAAAATAGTTTGAGGAAAGTATTTACGGAAAAGATTTGGGTGACTACTGACTTCCAGTGTTTGTGATATTAGCTTTATAGCTCAGCTACAGTCCTAAACTGAAGATGTTCCCGTCTTGCCCTGGGTTCATGAGACTTTTGTTGACATCTCTGACTTGCCCCCTCCCTTATACCTCTCTTTGGTTTGCCTCTTTACTCACATTAGTTTCACCTTGTTCGTTCATCTTGTTCGTTCCTTTATTATCCATCCACTCTCACATCTACCCTACTATGCCTGTCTTTCTTTCCATCCTTCCGCTTATTATTATTATTGATTATTGTTTTGTTTATCTGTCCATGCCTTTCAGGTTCTGTTTTTTAGTTAATGCCTGGCTCGTTCTCCCCTGTGTCTCTTGGATCCCTTGGCTGTTGATGTCTGCTGGACGTCGGTCTTGCTGCTCAGGACCAGGTCGCCCCGCACTCACTGCTTGTGGCTGCCTCAGGCCATGAGTGTATGCAGTGAGGGATTGTGAGGCCTGTCCTTATGTTAAATCCTAGTAAAGGGTCCTGCCTGTAGCTGCGGACCCTTCGCTTGATGAGTAATGGGCACCCTGGTGGGATGGGTCTCATCAGGCAGACGTGGCCAGTCCCCAAAGCGAGTTCCATGATGGGGCCTCACCAGAAGCCACACGTTCGCTGGGCCCTCTCACCAGACAGACGCCTCCTGAGGGATTGACGGCCCAACCTTCAGTGAGCTCCTGGCCCCCGAGCTCAGTATGGTGTTCGGCTGGCCCCTGGTTCCAGGTCAGTGTCGCTGGCGTGGACAGTGCATGTTTCTGTAAGATCTGTATTTCCTGTCTGTGTTCTCTGAGAGAATAGTACCCAGGCATTTCTAGCCTGTTTGATTCTTGACATTTATTTGAACTTGGTTTCTCTGTTGTCCCTTTGTTCCTGTCCTGCACAAGCCAGTGCTCCATATCCCTTTTGCTACCAGTTTTCCACGTTTTCTGTAATAAACCTGGTTTTACAGCTCCTGTGTAAGCGTCCCATTCTCCACATCCCCACTATGCAACGTGACAAGAAGCTGGTGGACCACATCTGGGGTCATTTGTTGAAACTGGTCACATTTTTAAAACAAGTATAAATAAGTGTGATGCAAAATAAAGCCAGTGACACAGTCACATAATCTAAAACACAGCAGCTAATCCCAAAGTACTGGACTGCCTGAGCTGGCAATAACAAAGCACACGCGGTAAATGCTGCAGAGTCTGATTTAAGGTCAATAATTCACCTAAGCCACGCTGAGGCTGTTTCACTGCTGGTGCGGCTGCATTCGGAGGTGAAATAAGGTCTTCGCTACAGGTGCCTGTTCTGCACAATGGCTGCTGCCAGCGTGTGTCTGAGTTAAAAATGAAGTGGCATTCTCACTCACACTGAGGCTTGGTAGATTTTTGGGGTATGTGAAACCATCTGACAGAGTGGGCCTGGCGTGACAGGGGTATCCAGGGGTGGGGGGGAGGGGGGTGGGCTGGATCGATCCATTTTAAAGGTCAGGGCCCTCGTGCTGCACTTTATTTTGGCAGTGAGGTAAGGAGAAGGATAAAAATCTGCCATTTTCACTCTCGTCACTCAGCATTCGCAGACAAAGATGGATAGATGTGGGGAGAGATAAAATCAGAGAGAGAGATCGAGAAGGGGGGATAAACTGCACGCTGAAAGGGTGGCTGAACAGTAATGTAAATGTATTTTGTGACATCATAAAAATGGTCAATTCAGAATGGCAGCGTAGTTTCCCCAGTGTGGACGGCAATTAAAATTAAAAACTTATACATAATACATCAAACTATTTAACTATTTAACAATAACTACATAAATAAATAAACAGATGCCTTAAAAACTCTCGACAGGCAGTGTGTTGGCAGATACTCTTTATGGTGGTGCATGCTAACATAGCAAGCACTGTCTTTTGAGCCTCTGTGATGCGTTCCCCATTTAATGAAGATGCGGCAAATGAATAAACAGTAGAGGATGAAACAGCTCGCTCATAAAGCACTGACTTTCATTAATGGAGATGAGAAGCCCCACATGGCGGCTTACACCAAAGAATTACAAATTAGCTGCAGAGAAACCACTCAAAATTGCTGCTTGACAGGGTTAGCTTCAAATCACAGACAGACAGACAGACACCTGAGCCAGCATACTTCCATAAGGCTATAATCTCCAGCATTGTGATCGTTAGGCCTAATAAGAGCAGAATATTATTATAATATTGTAATAAATCATTATGCAAGCACAAATAAAGCAACAAAAATTTGCTGAAGGTGCTGAGGAAGGAACCAGTCCAGCATTTTTTAAAATTTTACATACAAGGGCTTCACACTGCATTAGGAACATAGCGTTAAAGGGCCCACATCACACATGTTCCTTTATCCTACTCACTAACATCCATATGGCTGTTTGAAACAAAAACAAAGTGTATTTCTACATGTATTTCAACCTCGGTTTGTCACTTAAAATTGAATGAGTTACTGCACCTTTAAGATTAATCTATGCAAATGAGCTCTGCTGACTGGCTGTTCTGTATTGTGCTGCAGTGAAAAAGTAGCTTGAAACTGAATTTCTGCGTGAACAGACTTGGCCAGGCCGAACAGGCCGATATATGTAGACATGCATACTTTTGTGACATGACAAAAACAACTTCAAAATGGGCTGTTTTGCATGTTAATTTTCGTATACAGACCAGGTATGGTATAGTATGGATGTATGTCCTACATTACATTCTATTCCAAATGAGGAAAGGAAAATTCTGTTTTTCCCCATGATATGGACACTAAGTTCATAATGGAGGAAAACAAGATGAAGACAAACACCAAGAAGCCCAGTGTTCTGTATCTCTGATTATGTATTTCCCCCTCACATTACAGCAAAGTCAGAACGTTCTTTGATATGGTCTACACACACACACACACACACACACACACACACACACACACACACACACACACACACACACGGAATATACACCCTGAGCGCTCATTACCATTTCAAACTAACAATTTTACCGCAATTAAGAAAAACGCCCGAAATAACCACAATCCCATCCGCCCCCACAAGAAATTCATTCAGATCCTGATTAAAAGGCATTGATGGACCGATCAAAACATGATGTTAGCACACCCTGGTGGACACTCAGTCTCAGACCAGCCGCAGCAATAACACCACGCCTTTACACTCCTCGTCTGGGTCGGATACTGAATTATAATGAGGCCAGGGAAAGAGACAGGGCAACCATAATAAGCCTCAGTATAAGACAATATCCTGACTCAGGAGACTGAGGGAAAGTCTCTGTGGGTTGTCTGTAAGTGATGCATGATCTACAGGGGACGCATTTAAATAATATGTTTTTCTGCCCATATTAGTGCACATATTGAAGAAATGTGCTATAACTGCACAGGGTACATTTTATGTTCCAATATGTTCAATTCAGTAAATAAACAGGAATTGTGCATTAAAAGGGGTTCTGAAGAGAATGAGCAGCCTCAAGGTCTGTATGTGTATGTGTGTGTGTGTGTGTGTGTGTGTGTGTGTGTGTGTGTGTGTGTCTACGTACTTGCACACATACAAATGTATTTCAATCCCAGGAACCCTGTTATTCAGTAATCAGCTGGGTTTTCATCAATGTGTTTTTATTCAATTTTTCAATATGTAAAAAAGGTTTGATAAAAGGACCAAAATTCACAGAAACATTTGTTTAGTTTGCTTGCTTGGGGTGAATTTACTTTTCTGTGGCGATACAAAGGAACGCAAATAGCTATGCTGGAAATGCACCCACTAAATAATTTAAATTTCAGTTTATATAGAGCCTTTATCATTTGACAGATCAGGTGTTTCTGGTTAAAACATGACAAATTAATACGTTCAATTTATATGGATTTTTTTCACTCATATGAAGGATCAGGTGTTTTTTTTTGGGTCCAGTTATAGACAAAACATGAAACATGACAGAATGCAGCAGGTAGCAGCAAATTGACAAGGAAGTTAAAATGTAAGCTTGTCTTACTGAGGAAAATATGTACAGAATGTATCCATTCAAGCTAATACGTGCTGAAAGTTAATCGACAGCTGAATGGAAACCTGGTGAATGTTTTTGCCCCCTAATGTGCCACTCCAAACTCAACACAACCAAAGACCAAGCCCTTAAAGTGAGTTTGGTTAGAAAAAAAAGACTCAAATTGACAGTTTATGCACTTACCATAATTGAAATTGGTCATCTGACATTTATTTGAAGCGTTTACCCCACCAAATAGTATGGTGCTAAATGAATGCTAAATCAGCCTTAAACTGTGCGAGCGCTACTGCACAGCAGCATTATAACCAGGCCATTAACATTATTCCACATGCCTTATGCTGTTAGGACAGATTATGTCCATTAACATAGCTGTGTCACATCACCATTACAGGTAATTGTCATGACAGATAATGTAAATTGATTTAAGTCAGGATAAACATACTAGCACCTTATATGACAATTACCAGTCACACGACTGTTATATTATTGGGTATAATATGTTGTCATATGACAAGTTCATGGCATGGTTATGTCACTGTCATCAATTATAGGGCTTCACAACACAAACATAAACCTACAAAACATGTAAAAAAAAAAAATAAAAAATGTTTTAATCTTATTCGAATGAGGGTCAGTTGCCATAAGTTTCCAGTTGTTAGTTTTAATATGATTTCACCTCTGCAATTGTTACAGTGTACACAAATCACTCAATGGTTTGGGCCCTAAACACATTTCTGACATGTTTGAAGTATATATTCCTGTGTCTTACTGTTTGTTGTGGCTTAATTAAATATAATCATCCTGTGGTTCAGCGAGGCACTGAATCAGAAGATCGCCGGTTCGAATCCAAGGTGAACGAATCCAAGCTCAACATTTGTCTCCAAACACTGCTTTTACAGCAACCACGCAATCACATTTTGCATTTTCTCGCAGAAATGCATCTAGTTTTATTGTATTCCTGTTAAGCACATTGAATGACTTTTGTGTATGATATAAATAAACTTATACTTGGCACCTGAGGCTTCTTGGAATAAGCCTTTATGCCATTTGTCACACAGCCTTATGAAGGCTTGCCTTCAGTAAACAGCTACTATATTTTCATAGATAAGCGAATGCCAGTAAACCATAGACACCAAACATGCTTTCAATTATGAATTTCAAATTTAAACCGGCAGGGGTGTAGTGCAGTGACTGTGTCTGCTGCCCCGCTGGTTCCTCGCAGGGTCTCGAGTATTCAGACCTGCCTACCTGTAGCTGCGCCGCTGATTTTCTTAACCGGCTGTATCCGCACGTTGACTGTCTGGTGAGTGAGGAGCGGGGAGGAGGGCAGAGAGCGGGACACACCCTCCATCATCCGGATGTGCTGGAGCCCCTCAGCCATGGAAAGAGGAGGAACGCCGTAGTCACCCTCAAAGGCACAGTCGCTGTCTATACTGCCACCTACAGCACGAGAAATTATGAAAATATGATTTTAGAGTCTACTTTTCTGGGAAGGCTCAAGATGTTGGAACATTGCTGTGAGGATTTATTGCAACCATTAAAGGTGCTGATGCTGCATGATAAGTCGTGGACTACAAAGGCCACTCCAATTCAAGAATCTGGTAATGTCTTTATGATTGTATATATACAGTGCACTGATGTATGAGGGTGTGGTCATGAACTTCATAATTGACAAAAAAGACAGAGCTTGTAAACAGCAACAACAACCAGTATAGAGCAACTGTGTAAATCGCAAAGTAATAATGATCTGATTGTTTGGTTTTTGCTCTTGTTGTATTTGATACATTTATTTTTAATCATTGGATTTTCTTTCTCCTGTTAGTACTTAAACACTTAATTACAAAATATATATACTCATTTTACTGAGAAGTAAAACTGACAAATTTGGCTGTAAAGAAACTAGAATTGGATATAACATTTATGAGTAGCTCATCCCTATGTATAAAATGTATTATTATTATTATTCTAATCATTAGTAGCATTATTGTTATCAATGAGAGACAGGCAGAGACAGACAGAGAGAGACAGAGAGGGGGAGAGCGAGAGAGAGACAGAGAGAGAGAGACAGAGAGAGAGAGACAGAAAGAGAGACAGACAGCGACAGAGAGAGAGACCAAGAACGGGGCCTACCTTGGCCCACCAGGCTGGGATGGGGGTCTAGGCTGCCGCTCCGCAGCTCGCTGGGTTCCTCGCTCCCTCCATCTGCAGAGGAAGAGTGAGAGAAAGAGGAGAGGGAGTGAGCGCGAGGTGGTGTGCGGGCATCCAGTGGTTGCTGGAGCAGGTAGGCCATGTGCACGTCCAGCAGCCATGTCCGAGCGTGCAGTATCCCCAGCAGGGTGCTCACGCACAGGCCTTCCACGCTCCTCCGGCTCGGCACCGACCTGTCCCTCAAAGTGGCGAACTGAGAGACGGAGGGCAGACGCCGTTTCTTAGTCTTTCCCATCGCTGGCTCACTAAGGTAAAGACTGCTGGGAAGTCAGCCCATTAGAAGTTAACTATCTGTGGGACAGCTCAGCCGCAGTGACTGGTCTGCGCAGCTTGTGGTCCATCTGCTCCGACTACAATGTTGGGGGGGGTGACAATGTGACAGAGTTGTTATACAGTAGCTAAGTTTTAGCATATTGCTGATGGATTAGCATGACGCTAACAGTAGCAAGATCAATTACTAGAGGCCCTGGGGGTGTGCAGTGGCTGGGAGTCAGCGTGGAGGTCGATGGGGCTCCAGCTCAATGCCAGTGGACAGCAGCTCTGGTAACAGAGGGCCTGTTTACACTTCAGGGTTTAGAGTTGTGCTAGTCGGGAGCAGCTTCTAAAGGTGGCCGAAACCATCCAGACGGCCCTCCTAATCCGCGAGTCGGGCTACAGGGATATAAAGGGGTATTTTCTATTCCAGCATGACTGTACCCCAGTGCACAAAGCGAGCTCCATAAAAACGTGGCTGGATGAGTTTGTTGTGGAAACACTTGACTGGCCACACAGAGTCCTGACCTTAACCCCATCCAACACCTTTGGGATGAACTGGAAGAGAGTTTGTGAGCCAGACCTTCTCGTCCAACATCAGTGCCTGACCTCATAAATGCTCTATAGAATGAATTCCCCACAGAAACTCCAAAATCTTATGGAAAGTCTTCCAAGAAGAGTGGAAGCTGTTATAGCGGCATGGGGGGCAACTCTGTATTATGTATTTGAATGCAATGTCAAAAAAGACCCTGTTGGTGTAATTGTCCCAATACTGCATTTAGTGTATGTAAAGTGGCTTTATCCACTGTTTCCCATTAATTAAATCTGGTAGCCAGTGCTATGTTTCATATCTATTTTGTATTTATGAGCGAGCACAGCACCATCTATTTTTAAAAACGTTTCCATAAAAAAAATCTTCCATTAATAAAAGAGACAAGTCACTATAGCAACCACAAATTTTCTAACCACTAATTACTTCTTGATTCACTAAAATATCACCATCCCATCTGTGAGTTCTCCACTGTGTTGATAATAATACAACAGTTTCTTGCAGCAACACAAGCTGCATCAGGGGGTTCAAACTGCAGTGGAAAACGAATGAGGCACAGAGTACCACGAAGAGAAGGGTCTGCCCCACTTCTAGGGGGTGGTGGCGGGGAATATATAAAGTGAAGCCTGTGCACCTTTTATATACAGTGCTGTGAAAAGGTATTCTGATTTCTTTCCTTCCTGATTTATTTATTTTTTTTTTTGCATGTTTGTCACACTTAAATGTTTCAGATTATCAAACAAATTTGAATACTAGACAAAGATTACCAAAGTAAACACAAAATGCAGTTTTTAAGAGATGATTTTATTTATTAAGGAAAAAAAACTATCCAAAACTACATGATCGTATGTGAAAAAGTAATTGCCTCCTAAACCTAATAACTGGATGTGCCACCCTCAGCAGCAACAACTGCAATTAGGCGTTTGCAATAGCTGGCAATTTTGCTTTTGTTAAGTCATTCAGAGGAGGACATGACGGTGTGTTATGGATCGGTGTCATTTACATTTACAGCATTTAGCAGACGCTTTTATCCAAAGCAACTTCCATTCGCTAACTACAGGGTCCCTGGAGCAACTTGGGGTTAAGGGTCTTGCTTAGGAACCCAGTGGTGTGCTAGAGGTAGGATTCAAACCCACGACCTCTTGTGGGTTCGTATCCTACCCACTAGGCCGCCGCCACCACCCGGTGTCCAGGTGTCACTAACTGATGGCCAGACGTTCTCTTTCAGGATTTTTTGGTAGAGAGCAGAATTCATGGTTCCAGTCACCGCAAGACATCCAGGTCCTGAAGCAGCAAAGCAGCCCCAGAACATCACACTACCATCACCATGCTTGACTGTTTGTATGAGGTTCTTTTTCTGAAATGCTGTGTTACCCGTGTTGCCAGATGTAACGGGATGCACACCTCCCAAAAGAGTTCAAATTTTGTTTCGTCAGACCACAGAATATTGTCCCAAAAGACTTGGGGATAATCCAGACGTTTTTTTGGAAAAAGTGAGAAGAGTCTTTTTGTTCTTTTTGGTCAGCAGTGGTTTTCGCCTGAAACTCTCCCATGCATGCCATCTTTGCGCAGTCTCTTTCATATGGTTGAGTCATGAACACTGACCTTAACTGAGGCAAGTGAGGCCTGCAGCTGTTTAGAAGTTGTTCTGGGTTCTTTTGTGACTTCTTGGATGAGTCGTCACTGAGCTCTTGGGGTAATTTTTGTAGGCCAGCCAGTCCTAGGAAGGTTCACCACTGTTCCATGTTTTCTCCATTTGTGAACAATGGCCTTCACCGTGGTTCGCTGAAGTCCCAGAGTTTTAGACATGGCTTTGTAATTTTTTCCAGACCGATAGATGTCAATTACTTTGTTCCTGGCTGCCCGCTGCTTCACTTGGTGAATGGGTTAAATACAGAGACGGAAATTTGTGCTGTTCACACTGTGTCCTATGCTGTTTTCACGTATGACAGAATGGTCACTTTCACTTTTATCTCTCCTACAATATGTCATGCAATACAAGTAGATAATGAACTTAATTACACCACATACAATTAACAAATGCACATCTTTTGAGAAAGGGGGTTTAAACTTATGCAGTCAACTACATGTCCGAGACCAGTGTGTCCAGATCAGGGCTGCATGTAAGAGATTTGTTGCTGGATCAGTCAGCGAAGGTTCACTGACAAATCTGAAACAAACAAACAAACAAGCACACACACACACACACACACACACACACACACACACACACACCCTGAGAGCTGGTGGAAAGATCGAGCTCATCGACAGCTGAATATTAGCAGCCTCGGGGCCGGACACTGTGGCGTACAGCAATAAAGTCAGGCCATCATTAGCTGGGCCACCTCGTTTCCCAGTCTGTCCTGGTCCTGATTTAAATCTCCTTTTAGCACCTTTGCCAAATCACAGACCAACTTCTTCCCCCTAAACGCTGCACTGGCAGCAGAATACCCAAGAAACGCTTATCCGCCACTTTTCAATTGGCTAGCGCTAAATCAGCTGTGGTAGGCGCACGTGTTTTTGCGGGAGGTTTTGTTTTTTTTTTAAATGCGAAGTTGCTGTTTTGTTTGGTCGAGCACAGGAGGCAGAGGTAGGAGATAAGGGGCTGGATGACACACTTTCTTTACTCAAATTCACACACAGGGCCTAAGACGATACAGGATTCTTGGACACATCTGCTGATTGCGAGTTGACATCTACCTGGTGGAGGGGGAAAGACCGCACATTCAATTTATGGAGTTCACGCCAATTATTATTACTATCATTATCATTATTACGTGTAAACACATTCTTGAAACAGAGCACACTTCTCCACATTTCAGTGCACAACTACTGTTTATTTGTTGAATTAAAAGTTAAAATGTATGTAAAATCAGGCCAGTGACACACTATTTATTCATGTATCTATCTGTCTAGTTTCAAATAAACAGAAATCGAGTCAGAAACTTTTTTTTATCCTGATCTTGTCAGAGACTACTAGGGGTGGGAATCGAAACCTGGTTCCAATTTAGAACCGGTTCTAATTTTGCGAAGCACCGGAATCGTTTACCTCCAGCGTTATCGGTTCCTCTAACGATTCTTTCAGACTTTTTCCTGCGTCGTGTGCGATGACGTCACACTCCGCGACTCAAATTATCATGGAGCGGAGAAAGCGGTCCAAGGCGTGGTTGGATTTTACCAAAAAAAACAACAGTTGCGTTTGTAACCAGTGTAGTGCCGTTTTAACTTGCAAGTGTGGTAACACCAGCAACATGTTAAAACATTTGATGTCTTAACACAGCATTAAAATTCAAGAATGCCATGTTTTCGATTCTCAGCGCTGGAGTGCAAGCTCCGTGGTTTCCATAGACAAGGGTAACTTTAACTTCAATGCCACTTATTACACAGGTCAACAGGTCAAAATCATCAGAGATAAGTTTATGTGGGTTTTGTAGTGTTTTTCATACTGATTTCAAATCTGTGTTTAGTTTTTGCCTAGCACATACAGTTTTTGTGATGAAGCTAGTTGTATATTGCATGATAGTGGTATAATCAGAATCAGAATCAGAAAACTTTATTTATCCTGGAGGAAATTGTTTAATTAGCATATACTAATCATATACTAAGCGTTTTTGAAGAAACAGTGGTAGCTGACTGACACTGATCATTATATTTATACCACAGTGTGCGCATATCTGACTCCGCTTTGAAAATATTAAAACAGTTACTTGATTGTTGCCTGTGGTTTAATAAAAACCGCATGCAAGTCTATTGCAAATCTAATATTACTCATAATTCAAAAAGTTGATAAGACTGAAAAATCAGCATGAAAAACTGGTTTAGAAAAGTGTGGTGTTGTTTCTGATAATTACAAAAAATTTTTTTTGTTGACCTGTGTTATCAAGACTAATTTATTTTTATAATTATACTTTAATCATATATTATTTATTGTTCAAAGGAAGATAGGTGCATAATTTATTTGTCAAGTGTTTATATATACCATGTAAAGGACAAGATTGATTTCTGACATCTAATAAAACAGCTGCTTTCGAAGCTAAAAAAATGGCCTATGACTACCTTTTTTTAAAAAGTAAATATGTAGCTAACCAGGTTTTATTACCTGTCCACAAAATTATGATCAGTTAAAAAAAATATTTATTTTATACTGCTGTTGCTTTCTCAGCCTCGGCTTTAGCGGCTGCTAGCCAGGCGTCTTTGGCTCGTTACTCTCGGCCACAGAGCGGGTCCAAAAATGAGATAATTACGGGAAGCAGAGTCTGTTCTTTACTCCCTTGGAACGGGAGCATTTATTTACTGTCTCCAAAAAGACAGTAGAAAAGAATCACTCACAAACAGAGCGGCCTCGTAAAACTCCAAACGCCCCCTGAAAGACTACATCTCCCAGCCTCCCTAGAAGCTCAATTACCCAGAATGCAAAGTTTCAAGGCAACAGGCTCATACTGTAACACTGTTTAGGAATCAATAAGGGCATTGACATCAATAATTTCTTATCGATTCCCATCCTAACTACAGGGGACAGTCTCTCTGGAGCAACTTGGGGTTAAGGATCTTGCCCAGGAACCAAGTGGTGGTATACTGAAAGTAGGATTCAAACCCATGATCTCTGAACCCATGGTCTAGAGGCAAGTATCCTACCCACTAGGCCACCACCACCACAAACAGCAATTGCTTGTTTGTCTATGGCTAATCTAACTAACATCTATGACACTTAGCAAAACCTGACTCTCTTATCTAGAACACATCATGTTTCAAAGATAACTAAGGTAGTGTTAGGAGTCTTTCCAAATGACTCTTGGTTCTTTCTCAAGTGAGAAATCAAACCCATGGTCTATTTTATGTCAAAATAACTGTGTTCCACTTGTGCGACTAATAAATGTTTACCTTACCTTACCTTACATATTAAATAAATCATTGAACAATGTAGATGACTTTTAGAAAATACTTGTTTGTGTGCTATTTGTCAGTCTTCCTGGCAAGTGCGAATTATTTACTACATACTTTTTGAAACATGGTGTGTTCAATAGAAATGTGAACATACCATTCTGGTTTTTAGACTGTGGTACCGCACAGTGATTAACATGTCTGCAATCCACCCAGTACATCAGCTGTACCAATGGGTATCCCTGGGAAAGACTCCTAATGTTACATTAGTTACCTCTGTAACACATTTAGACTGTAAATTGCTCTGGATAAGAGCACACCATTATTATAATGTGGGCTAAGTTTCCTTTGAAAATGGCTGCATTTTACTGGCAGCCTAACTTTGGATGAATGGACTAATCAGTTAAACAAATGAACAACAGTAAGGATAATTACAAAAGCAGCTGTTCGGAAAATTCCTAATGCGTCTTAAAGTCTTAATGCGTCATATTGATCTTCTGAGTCCTCTCAACATTTTTACAGCGTATGTGTCAAAATAACTGAGGGAGCCCCAAAATGATAAAGATCATCATTAATATTTGTCCCCTCAGGAAATATGAAGGCAATATAGGGAACCAACTACTGAATTTACTGAACATATCAGGATTCAGGGTGGCTGGTTTCTTGCAAAAGGATCCTTAGAAAAAATACTAGTATCCATAATTGACTTAGATGCAATGTAATGCATTTTTACAATGACCAAATTTTTGGAATATTTTTGCAAGCTGGATGAAGCAATTAATAAAAAAAAGTTCCATCAAAATGATCATCAGCCTAAAGCTTTACTAATGTATGATGGTAATTTTCAACAGATGATTCATTGACATTTCTAAGCACTTTATAGAGACATTTGTTGATATGCATAGTCCTGTGAGTAGGTCTGCTTTAAAAGCTTTTAGACGTGGGTAGTAAAGGTTTTCACAAGACCCTTCTCAAATAACTCTCATTATCCAACTGATGACATCTCTTGCACATTACAATATGAGTCATGCTTCAGGGTTCTAATTTACGGTGGCAGTGGCTAATCTTTAGAGATTCAAGTCATAAAACACCAGCTTTGCTCAAAAGTCTTTGACTGAATTTTGAGTTGCTGACTCACACTAGGTGTCCAAATCCAGAAATATTTATCCATGCTCCATATGAGCTTTTATATAAATCAATAATAATTAGATTGGAAATTCTTTTACTCTTCTATTAATTGAAAGGAAAAAAAAACATGCTTAATTTCTATAGGAATCATTGCAAGATTTTGGAAGTGGAAAATAAGGTGTTGTCCATTGGCCAGTGTGGGGCAGCATGGTGACAAATGTGTGATCATGCATTTTGCTGTCTTTTCCACTCCCAGTTCAATCGTAACCATGCTACCATACTACCTATGCTGAATAAGTACATGGCATATTGAATCAGGACTTACAAATAATGCAGAGCATTGACTGTGCAGTTGCAACTGTCTGTGTTGCAAAATGTCATGCATTAAAAAACAGTAAAGGCAAAATTTATGATTCAAAGCTTCCCCATTTTGCTACTGTTGTTAAAGGCACATATCATGAAAAACCAAATCTAACTTAATCCTCAATCATATTTACTTAATATAAACACTACATGAAATTTCAAAAAGTAAAAGTTATAAAAGCTACCATTTCCGTTTAGTCTAAGCTATAAAAACAGGCTGTTTAGATCATTTTTCTTAAATTTCTGATGTCACAAAAACCCATACATTTACATACAGTCCAGCCACCAACAGCCTATTCACATATATCAGTCTTAAAGCCTCAGTTCATTTATGTTTTTGGTACCTAAATAAATAAACCCCATAAACCACCTAAACTTCTGGATCTACTTGAATAAAATAAAATGTAACAAAGGGCCTGTAACACTAGTGTCACACAAAACCTCATGTCGACTTCAGAAAGAACCTGGAAAAAAAAAATCTGCATTCCCCAATCAAGTATTCATTCAATCTTTATAAAAACATAAAGGTTGAAATGTAAAAACTAATCCATCACACACTATAGTTTAGTTGCAAATGTAGCCACATGTTAAATAAAAATTAAATGACAATTATATTTGATGTATTACTTTGAAGGGTTTTTTTCCAAATTCAGTTTTCCTCACAAAGCTAGTCACTGCTACTTACTATCTAGGCTCTCCCCTGATACACAATAGCTACCCAAGTATGCTTGTTCCCTTTTCTACCTGCAACAATGATTAGCTGAACAAACTGACTGCAAACTTGACAGCCCATTTCCAGGTGCTGTGGTATCAGGCACCAAGATGTTAGCAGCAGGTCATTCAAGTCCTGTAAGCTGCCAGGTGAGACCTCCATGGAACAAGCTAGCTTGTCCAACCCATCTCACAGATGCTGATCAGATTGAGATATGAGAATTTAGGAGGGCAAATCAGCACTCTTTGACATGTTCCTCGAAACATTTTTTTTGCAGTGCAACAAGGTGCATTATCCTACTGAAGGAGGCCACTTCCATTGGGGAATACAGTTGCACAACATTGTTCAGAGAATCACACTGCCTCCACCAGCTTGCTTTCATTCCAGAGCAGCTCACCTCCCCATTGTTGGTGCTTTTATAATTAGACAGGGGGTCGGCATGGGGACTTTAACCGGTCTGTGGCTACGCAGCTCTCATATGCAGCAAGCTGCGATGAACTGTGTGTCCTGACGCCTTTCTATCATCACCAGCATGGCTTTTTTCAACAATTTCTGATGCTGTAGCTCTTGTGTAGAATTAAACCAGACAGACTAGTTTTTGCTCCCCACTGAGCCACAATTTGCCCCTTGTGAAAAGTCACTCAGGTCCTCACATTCGGCCCATTTCTTTAACTTCCAACACATCAACTTCAAGGACTGACTGTTCACCTGCTGGCTAATACATCTCACCCCTTGTTAAGTGCCACTGTAACAAGATAATGAATATTATACATCTTTCAGTGGCTTAAAGTTGTGGCTGAGCCGTTTATCTATGATCTCGCAAAAAACTCATGATAGGTTAGCACGGTCTCTGAACTGACAGGGAGAAAGATACTTTCCACCAAAAAAACAATTGTGATGGGGAGTAAACTCGAGTCCCAGCTATAAGACACCTGGCTGGCTGTGCTATCTGAGGACCCTAGGCTGTTCTCTTCTTAACACAATTTAATCTAATTGGTTTTGAGTCGATTCTGATTTTATTATCATGCTTATGTTTTATGGAGAAGTTAATAGATTAGCATTAAGGTACACATTTTTGGCACAATGCCGTTGAAGAGCCACCTTTTGTTCCCTTAAACGCTATCAGTTTGATGCTTCTTTAAGAATTTTTTTTACATTACCAAGCCCCCTTTTATGGTTAAACCACCCATGTAAAGGTTTTATACTAGTTAGATGCTTTTGTAGAAGTGCACACAAAGCAAGAACCCAGAACCAATTAGGAACAGTTTTAGTTTTAAGTGGTTTTAAGTTTTTAAGAATTGATGGTTTTAAGGTATGTGCAAATATACAGTAATAAAATACTATTAGAGACAAAGTATTTTGGTGATTAATGGCTTTTGGTGATATTTGGTTGGGATGGTAGGGTGGTGGTGTCTCTTTATCTTTCTTAATGACTTTCATTTCCTCTACTCTACTTCACAAATCAGTCATTTGAGTTTCTGCAAAGTTAGGTCCCTAAGGGATCTTCACTGCCACCATGAAAACTCAGATAAAATACAGACTGCTTGGTTTGTGGTGCATTTGAGACTTGAATTATGCAGTAACTGCTGATGGGGACAAGAGAAGCATATATGCCTCAGTGCCCATGTTTTGTGTCTAAGGAGTCAATGACCTTGCTTTGAAATTAGATATAAAATAAATATAGACACATAGGAACAGAGATGGACTGTGTGATTATATTTTCATCATATTTAAGATGTTTGTTATGCAGCAGCTACTTTTATCCAACTGTTAAAAATAAACCTGCCTAAAGAGTTTCTATAACGTGATACCATAGAACAGACAAACATACTTTCGTCCTGGAGTGTCGGTGTTCAGCACAGTTCGCTAGTGCCCTGGAGCAAACTGTTGAACACTTAAATTTAAAGGTTCTGTTGTTTTTTCTAGAACCATATTTCCAAACCAAGATTTAGGAATGTATGTGCATAGGTATTTAGAAACCCCTTCTAACTATCAAATTCAGCATCTTTAAGGTGC
Organism: Bryconaethiops microstoma; assembly: GCA_037577275.1. Taxonomy (NCBI): domain Eukaryota; kingdom Metazoa; phylum Chordata; class Actinopteri; order Characiformes; family Alestidae; genus Bryconaethiops; species Bryconaethiops microstoma. The sequence continues at coordinate 18,688,259 of JBBJLS010000032.1, read as the reverse complement.
CCATGTGCTGCTCATGCATGCATTCAATTTACTCACATACACACATCTTATATTTAATCTCAATAGAAATTGGATGGTCTGGAGCACCTCACATGAGCCTATGGTCACCAGTGTAAAGATGGGGCCAGAGGAGTATGAAGCCCTACAGCATTAATACTGCAGAAGAGTTGAACTGTGCTAGAATGTAAATACCAAAATTACCGCTGTATAGACTGTACTGTAATTCATGCACGTGCGTTTTCTTTGGTATGCGCTGTCGTTTTCATTGGCATAAGCCGTTAAATAAAGTAATAAATTAATTTAATTTACAGTAATAAACATACAGGGCTTTAAGAAGAACAAAACGAAAAACAGGAGAACACTCGAGACGCTCCAAGGGGGAAATTCTAGGCAGCAGCCAATCAGCACCAAGGATAAATAAGTAACGTGCTCGGATTGGCTACTTTCAAATCTCCCGCCTCTGAGTACTGCCAGGGATGCGTCAAAAGGCGGCAGCCAATCAGCAGCAAGGAGAAATAAATAGCGTGCTCGGATTGGCTACTTTCAAACCTCCCGCCTCTGAGTACAGCGGTATTTCACCTCCCAAGATGCGTTTCACCTCCCAAGATGGACTGAGATCGCGACTGCTTATCCGCGTATAAGTGGGGTGGGGTGGGGTGGTGGGGGGTACTGTACTGTATAACTGTAGTGCAACTGGTTCAAACAGAACCATTGCATTCAGGTGTGTCTCTTAATCTAAATCTCAAAAGCCTTGTCTAGTCTCTCTTTAAACAGCTCAAAATAAGTCCAGACTGTGTCTGGGGCCCTGAGCAAGGAGCTGAAACAGAGCTGTCAAACATTAAGAGAGCTTGAAGAGTAAATGGAGGTAGAGACTCAGCGGAAGGCCCTGAAGTAAAGGCACTGACAGATGGTGGTGTGCAGCAGGCCAGATTTGCACATGGAAACTCTTAAGACTGAACCATACAAATGATGCCGCAGGGCCAAAGTCACAACGGGAATCATCAGGGATCAGGGACAGCAGCTGCAATAAGGCAGGAAATAAATTGATGTGCACACATGTGCCAGGAGCAAACAGGAACGTTCATATATCAAGATGTCCACACAATCCAGTGTCATGCGATGCTTCCCACAGTAGATGATGGGAGTTTTTTTCTTCCAAATGGCAGTGAGAGAACACTGTCATGATAAGTCACCATTCCATTACTAAGGCGGTAGTCCAGAAAGGCTCAATGTTTCATCCCTGAGATGGCAATGCTACAGGGCTGCTTAGCCTTTATGACCACCTAGCTAGCTCCGATGCTAAACAATCAAGGATATGACATTGTATAAGTTCTAGTGACGCTCTGAGGTCTTACGGATGGAGGTAATGACATTTCTTCCTACTAGCGATCTGACGATGTATCTCATATGGATGACGCGGGTTGCATCACGTAATTCAGAATTCTGAACGTCAATAGTCTAATTGCTGTACTCAGCTAAATGAAGTCTGAGAACATGCTGCTTGCAAGCTCCAAAGTGGTACGTGAGCAGCAGGGTAAATAGCCTGCCTAAGTGAATCCTTCCAAGCTGTATTTCTCGGCAGTTACCCCAAATGGTCCTATTCTTCCTGGCACACATCCTGCTCCTTTTGAAACAACTGTGACATACACTTTAGCATATTCTAGCAAAGGACAATCTACATGTGAGCCATAATTGGTGGATTGGTGTAGGGTTTTTCACGCATATTACTTTTTCCTCACATGTCATATATTTCCCGAAAGCACAAATTATCTCAAAACCAGTTAAATTCTACTTCGTTTTTGCTTTCCTTGAAGTGTCATTGTGGCCAACTGTTCATTAACCCTGCGAAGATCAGTCATCATGGTCTCATTTACCTGATGATTACTAGCCCTTGCTAATTCAGTATTAGCACATTTTTTGATAATTGAACAAAACAGACATAATTTAAGCCTAGATGTCTAGATTATTCTATACAAATGAAGTACTGAAAATCAGACTAAAAGTGTAAGAAATAAGAATATTGCTATAAACCATTATCGATCATCCAGGATTCAAGTGCTAACTTTGATGGCAAGAGACTTGAGCTGTTGCAAAGTTTAATAAAGATGTGAGCTGTGGTATTTCAACCTTTTGACTTCACAAGGGTTGTGGAGCATGGCTTAGAGCCAAATGTCCACAGGGTTTTATTTGTTTGTTCTTCTGAACTAGAAAGACAATTGATGCCACTAATTCAAGGAAAGGGTTCACAGCCCCAGTTAATGCGGCAGATTTAAATCTTAAAAGGAATTAAATTGTTATTGTGTTGTCTGTCCCATGTCACTGGTACCAAGCCGTGTCTATTATACAATTTTACCGGCTGTGATCACAGTATCATTAGTCTGAGTTAGGAGCCAGAGGACAAAACTCAGCAGGATTGAGTCTGATCTCCATTAACGTAGCCTCAAGCTTTTTCTTGCTCCATTTATGTGTTTGATGATTTTGAATTCTTCAAAGTCTTATAAATTTCACAACATATTGATTTATTTCCTTTATTCAGTGTACTTTTTAAACTTCTTTTCTACACACCAACTACACTTTCCGGAATAACTGTGGCCATTACGTCAATCCCAGACAGAAGGGTAAAAGGAGAAATCCATTAGATTCTGCTGAAATATTAAATAAATACTTTTATATGTTTTTTTTCCACCACATCCTTCCTTTTTTGTCTTGTGAAAAACTGATTAAAGATTTAGTTTTGGTATGGTGAGGGCAGAGCTTGATGGCTCTATGTAGCTTAGTTCAGTCGCCCTCTTTCTGTCCCTTTTCTGTTTTTGCTTTTGGTTGCCTTTATGATTTGTCACTTTGCGATCACAAATTGATTGTTTTGGGATTACGATCCCATGAATTTGATTTTAGTGGAGAAATTATTAATTTTGTTTAGTATGCAACCCCCATAACGTATGATCTGGCGTGCATATTTATATATGATTAGCACTTTAGGTTTGTAGGAGCGGCGTCTGTTTGGCTTGAATTTTGCAGTAGGAAGCTGATCCATACACACATGCACAGCGACTGTACATGATAATGTGTGTAGGTGAGTCATCATGCCTCAGGGGCTTAGCTCTGAATGGTCTTAGGCTGAGAGTGATGGTGATTGAGACAGGGTCATTAAGGGTGCTATAGTTAATAGTCTAATTAACTTTATGGCTCTTGGCGATATTTTTACAAATCTTCATGAGTTAAGAGATGCAATCCATTTTGCATCGCTTGGTCCCATTGTCGCACTAATAAGCAACAAACAGGGTCTGAGTGAGCTCTTGACACTGGCTCATGTATTATCTGTGTCGTCAGTTGGGTGATAAATGGCCAGTTCCTCACATCTTGGAGAACACTGACATCAAAAGAAACCTTTATTATTGGACCCTCAAGTTCCCTTGGAGCACACTTTGGGTTTGAGTGTGCCGTTGAGTGCTTCCACAGCATGACCACCTCTCTCTGTTTCTCTCAGCTCCTCAACCTCAAACAGTCCTTGCAGAATGGCACTGAACTATACAAAAAGATGAGATCATATTGAGAAAATGTCATGCTGGGAACAATTATTAATGAAGTCTGGGAAGTAAGAGAAGTAGCTGGAATCAATTTTGCTGCAAAAGTGTAATGCGAAAATGTTCCCATAATAGCGAATTCATGGTCTTGCCTAATAACTTTAAGTTTAACTTTACATTATATAATTGCACTGAATTTCAAATGCAGACATTGACTTCCACAATCTATGTCAAACATACACTGATAAACCACAACAATAAAACCACAGACAAGTTACATTAATTATCTCATTACATTGGCATCTATCAAGCGACAGGACGTTCTCTGTCCTGCTGCTGCTACATTTGCAGTTATATTTATTGCTGCCTACCTCTATTCTGCAATTTTGCACATGCAATTCATTGTTCTACATTTTTGCACACATAAAATACAGCATCTGTCATAACAGTCTATTAGTTCAAACTAGTACAGTAGCTATTGTCATCTGCACTGATCGTTGCCTTGTCTGGTTGCTTTGTTGCTCTTGTGTTTTTCTAGCACTCTTTTGCCCTGTCTGCACTTGTGGTTGTGTCATAGGGGCCGGAACCATTATAGCATGCCCCCTCCCCAATTTTCGAAATCATTCGTTTCGTCTCCGGGACAATGACTGAGACTTTGCACGCATTTAACCCATTCACCAAGTGAAGCAGCAGACAGCCAGGAACACAGTGACCAGGGAGCAGTGTGTGGTGATGGTACCTTGCTCAAGGTGTCACTAGCAGTCTTGGGATTCACAGGACGAACCACTTAACCAGTAGGCCACCGCCTGCAGGTTTGAGACGGACAGATTCACACCCCTCACCCAGCCCACACCCAAGACAATGACCCCCATCATACCTCTCACCCCTCCACCCTCCTTCCTCACCCACCCCGAAGTCAATGACTTCCGTCACACCTCTCACCCCCTTCCCTCCCTCCTGTGTGTATATGGTTAAAATAACAATAAACCTACTCAACGTGACTTCATATATTAGATAGCAAGTGAACAGTCAGTTCTTAAGGTTGATGAAATGCAAGCAAGAAAAATGGGCAAGCATGAGAATCTTAGCTTGTGACCTTGAAAAGGCCCCAATTATGATGGCTAGATGACCGGGTCAGAGCATCTTGAAAACAGCAGGTCTCGCGGGGTGTTCATGCAGGTGACATGGGCATGGGTGCCCAATGCTCAATAATGCAAAGGCAAGTCAGTCAGTTCTAATCCAAAAAAGAGTTATTGTAGCACAAATTACTGAAAACGTTCATGCTGGCCATGATAGAAAGGTGTCACATAGCTTGCTGTGTATGGGACCGGTGGTTTTAATGCTATGGCTAATTAATGTATGCAAACATAATATTTACACAGCATAATTTATAATCGACCGTGCCTAGATGAATACTGTGCATAGTGTGTTTTCCGCATAAAACCCCATCATTAGAGATTCACACCGAGTGATACGTAGCCTTGAGGAAGAGGTGACCCTGCTGCCAGAGTTAGAGATGAGGAAGATAGCACAAGGGGAGCGGACAAGTGTGGATTAGAGTGAGTAAGCAGCTAAGCCATAGTGTAGCCTGGACAAGGGAAAAGCAGAAGGGAGTATGTGGCGGCGCTGCACTGTGAGTGGCTGCTCTTTGCCTCTGGTGAGAGATGTAGTGCTCTGGCACTGAGTAGGTGGACTCTCATCCTGAGCTTCTTCTCTGAGCACTGTATCTGCGTTTTCATCTATCCTGCTATGAGTTACAAAGGGTTTCCATGGGAACTAAATGGAAATCACTCAAAAAAAGAAAAACAGAAGTATTATGTAGTTATAGCTTTGGATGGTACATATTAAGATGAGAACCAGAGGGCTTGTTACCAGATGGACATGACAAAGATTGATCATGAGTCATTAGCACTAGAATGGCATCTTCATACACTGATAAGGCATAACATTAAAACCACTGAGAGGTGAGATGAATAATATTGATTACCTTGTTACAATGACACCTGTCAAGGTGTGAGATGTATTAGGGAGCAAATGACCAAGCATAAGGATTGCAGTGACTTTCACAATGTGATGGATTAACATGTCTCTGCTGCCAACATAGTTTCAGATACCATAGGTCTTGTAGAGTCCAAACCTCAATGGGTCATACCTTTTTTGGCAGCATGAGGAGGGTCTACAAAGTATTGGGTAGGTGGTTTTATTGTAATGACTGATCAGTGTTCAGTCTGTCTCAGTATATCCCATGGTGAACTGCCTGGAATTCTTTTTAAAGTAAAATCCAACTTTAAGGATTTTTGGATGGCCTAACATCTCATTTTATGAATCTCATAAGCAAACTAACATAGCAATGGATAACAAATTGCCCACTGAATAATTTATAGTGGGTAGTATTTTAAAGGCACTAAGGTCTCAAGATATGGAAGATATATTAGGTGATCCATTTCTGGTTCTTAAATTAAAGGTGCCAACCAGTGTTTTTGGAGTGTTCGGCAAAACTGCTGTTTTTGCACACCTGATTCCACTCATCAGTGAATTGCCAGGTTTAGTAAGGATGTTCAAGCAGGGAAATCACCAAACTGTGTTGCCCATTTAAATTTCAGGACCAAAATTAAATACCCTTCCCACAGAAGGACCTCTTTTGACTATCTGAAGAACCTTTCAGTGAATGGTTCTTTATGTGACCATTTTTATAACTGTGGTGTATAAGTATGAAGAACCTTTTTTAAGCCTCCACAGAAAGCCAGGGCTCACTGAGGGACCATTATTGTTAGCATATTATCTATTGTAAAGAATGCTTCTTAGCAAGCCGATAAATACCATGAGTGTGTGCAACTTCCTGCTGAAATGCCTGTAAGCTAAACTACTTTTTATGTATGAAAGAGCTGGGTTGAGAAGGAAAGCAGCAGGTCTGCTGCGCGGATGATTAGGAGCAGCGGCACGGAACGGCGGCGGTTAACCACCAAGCTGATGTGTCCTCGAGGATGGTAGTGACGCAAGTCTTGTTTGCCTTGTTTAAATGCCCCTCCACTGTAAATGGCGTAATCCCATAGTTTTATCTAGAGTAGGCTTTTTTTGTGATGGGTTGTTATATGCCACTGCAGTGCAGCTCACCCTTGCCAACTGCCTCTACTGCATTTGCATCAACTTGAGCCTGCAATCGACTGGAGCACAATGACACTGCATGACGAAAATGGCTGGCCTCTTACTGAGCTGACTGTTCCTTTCTGGTTAGCTAGAAAATGCTCTTAGGGAGCATCTTGTTCATTCTTTATTTTGTTTTGTCTGTTTGTCTTATTCTGGCATCTTCATAGTGTTAATTTCATCCATCATGTTTCCTTGTACCTGTTGGTCATCAGACACTACTGGAATTCGGATTGAAATAATAATGTCCAATTTGATGTCTTTTTTAATTTATTTATCGTATTTAATTTGGATAGAATCAAAGTTACACTTCAGTCAAAAAATAATTTACAGTTGCCCTCCTAGCATTCTTGATGACAGCATACAATATCTGTTTCAAAGCATGACTACATCTCTCAGCCAAGACACAGAAAAAATGTCCTTATAGGCTTCCATTCTGCCTCGGACTCCTTCAGCATATTAAGATGAAAATCGGGGAGTCATGTTACTATTTTTATCCTAGACTCTGACCTCTTAGGCCATGTGACGCCCAATCAGTATGGAGAAAATGACGGGGCTGATAACTTTCTCTCTTGAGACCCTGTTTTCCTGATAGACCAGGAGAAGGCAAGCCCAGGTCCATTCTCATCACTCTCTTCTAAGCAATCTGGGCAGGTCTGAGATCCGAAGGCTCCGCTGAAAGTTTGGTGTGTACCTCATTAATGAATTTTTCTGCTGTGGGTATCACCTAGGGCCTTGGTGGGTGCATGCCCTCCTTCAAGCAATTACCATGTTTGGCCCCTGCTCTATTCCTAAGTGACGTATCTTCTGGCAAAACATACAAACAAAGTTTCAGAGTCTGAAATCCCCTTAAGTACTGCCTTCTGCTGCAATTCCATTTTTTTAGTAGAGTATAACTACATTATGTGGATGGGTGACGTTGGTTTAGATTGTAGAGCAAGCTTGGCGGCACAAGGGGGCCAGTCTCCACTTTGCTGAGTACCATTCATCTTGACAACCAGCTACACAGTTGTGTGCTCTCAAGAAGCTCTGACAAGGTTAATAAAAGCAGGACTAGCCATTGCGAACTGTTCATAGAACATAAACAGCCTTAAATACTGAGCCATAGAACAATTCAGTAAGTAAATTTAAATCAAAGGAACTACATCATTTGGAGCAAATTTGTCTCCAACAGGGTAAAAATCTGAATTCACTGTGTGCTAAACTCTTCTTTGCATTCTATTTCAGCTATTCTACTGCATTGTATTCAACTGAGCACTTCACCCTTTCAGCAAGTGTATCATTAATCTGTCTTAAAAATGAGGCATGGCAGAATTTCCCCAGTAGCGACATACCTGACAACAGCCTGATATTTGTTACATGTATAGGGCGTGCATGTGTATGGCCTTGAATTTCAGTATACAAAGACTTGATGAGTGTTCGCGTTGACAGTGAATGTAGAAAAGCAGAAATAAACAGTGTTTTTCTGTGATATAGTTTGCTTAAGCTTTTCTCTGCATTTTTCTTATCTTGGCACTGAAGCTGTAGAAAACTGAATCTCCTCCAGACTCCCGCATTCAGTTACCCCCACATCTCCTGCTCCTCGTTAAGAACAGAAGTCCATTCGTAACTTAAAATTGCTCTAGCCCTTCTCTAGACCCGCTTATCTATTACAGATCCAAGTTTCATTTACTTAAAGTGTGACGTAGAGCATTTTACAGTCACTAGTTTGGAGAAGCAGTTTATTAAGACAGCCTAAGATTATAGAGGAACGAGAGCATGACTTCTCTGCAAAAACTCTGGTTGCTGGTATCCCTGTTTGGGGAGCCTTGCAGAATTTATAATTGCCATCTGTCAGAACTTGTCAAACAACTGCAATCCACTTGATCTCTTTTTGCTTTGCCAACATTGTTTAGCAACAAGCACTAACTAAATTCTTAGCTTGGCTGAGATCTAAACAAGAGCCAAGGGACATGAGGCAGAGCAAAGCAACCTTGTTTGATCAGAGCATTCTGGTCCCCCCCTAGAGGTTAAAGCTGTTGAGTCAGGAGCCAGTAATGAAGTCTTACCTGGACTGGTGCTTGCTTCAGTATCCATCAGCTGATAAGAGCCCACAGGATCATAGCCTCCTATTCAGGCAGCCGGTGAGTGGGTTTAGTTGCTAGGCAGGTGGGTGGGTGGGTGGCTTGTATTTGGGGGTGGATCACAGACAGCTCCTAACCGACAGCCCACCACGGGTTTCCAGAGCGCTCCCGTTCACCCAGGTCATTCCAGCCAGCCCCTAGTGGACACACCAACTCACAGGCTGCAGGAAGCGGCAGGATCGGATCCTTCTACATGTCTGCTGGGAGACAGCTGATAAGGTGCTGATGCTCAGCCACTGCCTGCAACTTTCCCCCCTCTTTTTTTCTCCTTGCCGTGCTTGCATGCGTTTCCCTCCTTCCTCCTTCCAGCGAGATCCAGCAAGTGCAGCTGCAGCACAGAGATGAGAGAGAGAGGGAGAGAGAGCGAGGGAGCGGGGGGGAGAAGAGCGGGAGGGAGGGATGGATGGAGAGCAGGAGGGAGCGAGGGATTCACGGAGAGAGGGAGGGACAGAAGGAGGGAGGGAGTATGAGAGAGAGGGAAGCTTCATCCATCGGTATCAATCAGGGAAGAAGTGAAGGGGAGGGTCTGTGGAGAGACTGTGTGCCGGTCATGTTCACATGAAGCAAATGACAGCTGTGTGCATGTGTGTGCCCGTGTCTGGGTGTAAATCCTGTGTTTCTGTGTCCATAGATATAGTTTAGTTGGAATGTAGATAATATCGCTTTGATATCTCCATAGGCATGTGGTCCCCATCTGTCCTGCTGTGCTGCCATCCATACAAGCAGAAACAGTGACAATTCCTCTGTGTATGTGACAACCAATCACAAACATGAAGAATGCACTGAAGCAGGCAACATATTTGCATCTTCAATGTACCTTGCAAACATTTTCATTAAATGCAAGACAGAGGAGAAATGCCCTGCAGGCTCTACCTTTAAATTCTCCCAACAGAAGGTTCATTTTGCAACACTGTGTATGGTCAGTAAAATTACCAAGAAACAACTGCTCCATTAAACACGCTAAGAGTGAGAAGTACTTCCATCATCTTCCTATGGAGTAATGATTTCTCCCCAGGTATAGGATAATAATAATCAAGCTCTGTGATGCGACATGGTGTCGTCTATTTGCCCGAGACCTATACTGAATAATAGAGAAAGTGGAGAGACTGGCAAAGAGTTGTGGAGAGAAGGAATGTTTGAATGAGAGAGAGCAAGAGAGCGACAGTGAGTGAAAGAGATGGTGACCAAGTCAGATCCTGGCATACAGCTTATGTCGCCCAGGCTGATGAAGGACTGGGAACATTTAGAGAGAGTAAGGGTCTGCATACTAAACAGCTCCCTCAAGTCTACCAGTGAATAAAACTACTCTCCTGTCAGTCCAATGCTTCGCTTTCTCAGGTTGGGCAAATTGTTGCCAGGGTGACTCTTCCTGGAGAGTTTTGTTTACAGATAGCCTCATATGCAGGCTGGAGGAGTGAATATGATATGAGTTTGTTTTTTGAAATGCTGTAAACCTGAAAAGCGTGAGGTGACATCTCAGCCTTTTGGCTTAGGCGTTAGCCTGCCTCAGCATCTACGTGTGTCAAACCTGACGCCTTTCTCTATTTTGACAGCTTTCAGAGCACGCACCATAGTGTATTCCCTCCCACGAATAAAAGCCAAAAGTACTGTAGGTACTGTGCAGTAGAATGTGAGATTGCAATCCATCACCCTATTAGTTGGTCTAATCAAAATTCAGTATTGTCTTCGTCGCACTGCATTATGGCATAATGGAAGCCCAGTCCTGTTTATAGTTTAAAAATAAGACATTTATTGTGGCTTAAGGTGAATTTGGAGTCTAGATCTTTTTTAAAAAGTGAATCGAAGTACCTTGGCTAGTTGGACCAGAAAGAAAAGCAAAGGGCAATGGGGGAAGGTGAACACAGCCAATAAAAGCACTTTTGAGTAATTAGGTAGAAAAGAGGGAGTTAGAAGCGAGTGTGATGTCTGATAATGTTTAACAGATCTTAATGCTTTCACAAGCCCCCAGAAGCCTGGCATAGTATCAATCTAGACATGTATGTGTTCAGCTTGATGAATCAGAGGCATACAAATTAAATGTTAAAAAATGGTCTTGCCGGCAGTCACTGGGAAATTGGGTTGGACATGCAGCTATTTTGATCAGATGATCAAATGTGCCAGGTTAATTCTATGATGTTATCGAAGGATTGTAATGACTGGTTTAATTCAACTGTTGGAAGAAGATCCCACAGGTTGTTGTGTTCACTGGGATCATGATGGCTGGTAGTTTGTCCTGATGTCAGATGGCCACGGCCATGAGTCTTATCATTTCCAGTGGAAAAACACTTTCCCTAATTGTATTAATTTGTTCATTATCCAGCATATCCCAGTCCTATCTCTCAAATGTGAAGCAAGCAAGACCTGCCTAAAAGACTCCCAGGGTTATAATGTAAAATATTAAACAAATACAAAATATGAACAATACTGAACTTAAAATTCTATTAAAATGGAAACCTCTTTTAACCTTTATGACCTTAAATATATATACTTTAAACATAAGCAATTAATAAACATGTAAAAAGATTCCACTGAAAAAAGTTGCACTGATTTACTTGGCGTAAATGTTTCTAATTATTTAAAAAATAGTGTATTTAAATGTAAGTTTGATTACTTTAGTTATTATTAGGTTACGATATGTTGAATTCATAAGGGAATGACAAATCCAATTGCTGGCACCCTTGATAAAGAAAAAATCCTTTTGGTTAATTTACTTGTTCAAATTCCTTTAGTCATTCATCACTATGGGGAAGATTAGAATATACACCAATAACATAAAACAAAATTAGGCCATGATTATAAAAATTGCTGCATGTATTGGGGCAATTCTTCCACCAAAGACACTGGGAACATTGCTAGGATGCATGCACCATACACTTTGTCTGCCTCTGGTAACAAGCTAGAACTGAGTCATGGTTGGATTTCCAGTTGGACAATGATTAAAAAATGTCCAAATCCAAAGTGATGCAATGACCACTGGATCAAGCATGGCCAATTCCTGTCCTCTCACTTCACGGAAAACCTTTGGGAGTCTAAAGGAGAGGACCCTGAATGATCCAGAGAGATTCTTTATTTAGCAGTGCTCTTGGATTCTTTCTCTGTATTCTCCAGTCACACAAAGCAGTAAAAGATAAGCCTCATTGCTCTTATCCTGGCACAAAGTACTACATGCAGTTCCAATTATTATTGATAAGATTTTAAACTTAGACTTTACTTCAAATTTTTACACGATATCTTACTTGAAATTTTATGTTTTTCAATTTTTATATTTTATGTTTCTTTAAATGATGGACTTTTACAATCATATTACATTTTGAATTATAATTGTAATATATCGTAATCAGAAGCTTAGTGGTAACATTTTTAATTTGACTGCCTGTAAAAAACCTTAAAGTCTGTTTTATTAAGGAGGACGATGAATCAGTTTAATAGGCTTAAAACAATCTGCACTCTTAGAAAATATATGACTCATGTATGCCCCCAAAAATATTCTACACCATGTCCTGATAAAAACTGGACCCCTAAATTGCTCTAATGCAGCAAAAAGATTTGTCTGAAAATGTAGATATATGAATAACAGAGCAAATCAAGAAGAAATGGAAGTTTTGATAAAGATTTACAAGATATTACCGATTTAATGAACATTTAAAATGCAACACTTAAAATACAAAGTTTCCAACAAAGCGCAGCACAGTGACATGAAATCTGTCAAGCAAGTTCAGGCTACAGATGATGTTCAAAGTGTCCTCCTTGTTCTCGAACACATGCCCGAAGACGTAGACGCCATTGCTTGATGGCCCAGTCAATGATCTTCTGATCAAACATCTGGTACTCTTCAATCAGACTCGCCATGAGGTGATCGAAGTGATGAATGCGGGTGCGATACACCCGCTGTTCCAGTACGCTCCAGATGTGATCGGACTAAGCCAGCCCCTAGTGGACACACCAACTCACAGGCTGCAGGAAGCGGCAGGATCGGATCCTTCTACATCTCTGCTGGGAGACAGCTGATAAGGTGCTGATCAGGGCTGTTGGGAGGCCATAACTGCGATGGTATGGAGTCGGGTGTCTCTTGAAACATCAAATCAATCGTATCTCATGCTCAATGCGCGGGGGCGCTGTCCTGCTGTAATGTGACGTGTCCACCGGGAACCCACTTGATGGCGGGAAGCAGAACATCACGGTAACATGTGCCATTCAATTTCACACCCGGCTCTACAAACACCAATTCAGTACACCCCAGATCTGCTACAGCCACAGAGACCATCACAGACTGTGAGAAGTTTGAGTCTTGCGGAGACGTTTGGCAGGCACTTGTTTCTTGCGGGTTCCTGATGCCACTTAAACACGATCATTCTGGAGATTCATCAGTGGAGAGACTGATGGAACTCTGTGTGCTGGGTATTTTCTCAGTAACTTCGTGGCGCAACTAATCCGTGCTGTTCTGTTTGCACCCATCAGGTCTTATGCCTTCTTCTTCTTAAAGCAGACCCGTTTTAAGTCATGCTTGATGATCTGATGCACTGACATTTTAGAAATTCCAATCTCTCACAAAATCTGATTAATCATTCTGTGAGTACCCGGTGCATTTTCCTGGCTTAATACCAGCTCCTCAACTGCATTGACAGCTTGAGCAGTGCGCGTCTTACGTGCTTTTCCGCTGCCGGGTTTATGATCGTCAGTGCCAGTTTGATCGATCTTCTTCAGCAGGTTATTCAAAGACGACAAAAAACAGTTTCTGTTCGGAAATTCCTTAACAAATGTCTTTGTTCCATAGCCCTTCTCCTATCACAACACTTTAATTAAAATTTTGTCTTCTTTAGTAAAAGGCATGTTTGTTTATGTGATGACTTATTGATTATGTCAACTGCACGTGTGCATAGAGCTGTTTGGAAACCGATGCTTCTAAAACCGATGCTTCTAACAGATTCACTTCTTCTATTACTCTTCTGTTGTTCGTACATCTAAATTTTCAGACAAATCTAAAAAAAAAATGTTTTTGCTGCATTAGCGCAATTTCTTTAGGGGTCCAGTTTTTATAGGGACACAGTGTATATGGTGGTGCCACTTCACCACATTGGTTCAGTATATATGAAGGGTTTGATACAGAACCTAAATGGTTCAACTACTTAATTTAATTTTAATTATGATTACTACTATAAAAATATGATAGTCATTGTTAACTAAAACAAACTTTTTAATTAAAACTTTTTAATTATTTTTTTAAATTTGCCTAAAAGCAGATTTAATTTACCCAAAATGATCATGTCACAAGGCTGGCTCCTGAGATGCATGTGGAGGAGATACTTTTTACTTGGTTTTTATTTTCGGTGGGAACCAAGAACAAATGCTGATGCTGAAAATCAATGTGGCTTCAGACAAACATAAAAAAAAAACAGTATCAGCAGGAGTAGAGTCCAGAGTCCCTTCACACAGTCTGTAAAACTCAAACAGCCATCTTTTCTGCAGTCTTTTAACCACCCGCCATGATGTAGGAAGGAAGGAAGCCCAGAAAGCACCAGGTCCAGAAGGTAGGGTCTATTTGGTCTATTTAGTCATACAGGAACTGTGAGACATTGCCAGGTGTACTTGTTCAGATACGTTTTCAGTTACTAATAAAAAATATTTAGCGTAAGTGAAACTGGTAAAACTGATCAATTTTGTTCGTTTATTAATGTATACATTGTAGTATTACATAGGTGTCAGTCGCTGATTGTTTGGTATGAATAAAGACATGGTGCTGGTTTACATATTTTTTCCCCATTTACTTTGCTTTACTAAGATATGAGTGTGATTATGGATATGAGTTCTCCTAACAATGATAGGAAGCACAGTTGTTGTTGAGCAGGAAATATACATTACTAAGACAAAAAGAAAATTAAAACCAAAACCTTTATTAGAACAGCAAAACTGTAATTGTATGTACACTTTCTGTATGTATATTGATATTGAGCTTATTACCACAGAAGAAATGGCCAGGGCTTTCTTTACATAAATTTGGTGAATGGAAATGATTACAAGCAAAAGCAAAATGTACAAATAAATATAAGCTCCTATATTTTGTACTATTACTATACTTACTATAATATTCACAGAAAATGTGTCTACTCCAAAATGCATGTTCATTTAATGTGGAAAGTTTACTCAGGAAAAACTTGTATGACTTGTATCTATTATGTCCTCCAGGAATCACCAATAATTAATTGTCAAAAAACTTGTGTTTCATACCATTTAAAGTAAGGGAAAAAAAAAAAATTAAATAAATAAATATATATATTACAGTACTGTGCAAAAGTCTTAGGCACCTATGAAAATTGTTTGAATCTGTTTATATCAGCAGTGAGTTTCTTTCTCCCCGCAAAAACACAAGTGAACATTAGAATAAACTCACAAACAAGAAAGCAGTAAAAAAGTATCAAGATTTCCTTTTTCTAAAAAAAAAGTTGATATTTTGTGAGCTGGTTAGAAGAACACAGGTTTGGTTTGAGATTTCTGCTCACTGCCTCCAGTCATTGTGTGGATTTATAAAATTCCATAAGCAGCACCTAATTTAATCTAATGAA
>JBBJLS010000032.1:18622465-18657365 GCA_037577275.1 Bryconaethiops microstoma | reverse complement strand
GACTGAAAAAAACTGAAAGCAGATCTGAAATCAGCATGAAAAACTGGTTTGGAAAAGTGTGTTGTGGTTTCTGATGATTACAATTTTTTGTTGACATGTGTAATTAGCTGATGAGTTAAATCATATGTGTTCGAGAAGAGACAACTTGCAGCAGTCCCCCAGGATTGGGTTAGAGGACCACTAGAGTACTGTTTATCTAAGAGCCATACAATGTAGTGTAAAAATGAAGTATAAGTAACATTTGATACCTAGATGTATCTAAATGGGTCCTCTTGGTTAGGACTTGGCTAGCTAGACTGAAGGTCTGCCATGTGAGAGGAATCAACCAGTCATATTTTGATCTTCACTGGAATTAATCTTCACTGGAATTCCTAAATATGTCTGGAAGTCCAAGATACATCACTGACTGTGAACACAATCAGCAGCCCAATCAGTGGGTTTCTGTCAGATGGTGAACAGAGTCAGGACTCTTTTTGGAAGGAATAACTCTGGAAATGCTACATAATGTTAATATATCATTTACTAGCTTCATACAAAACATAAAAGGTTCTTTAAAAGCTTCAGTTCTCCATGGTTAATTTAGAATGGTTAAGAAATGGTAACATGGAATTCCTTTAGCTCACCACTTAAATACTAGAATACCACACTAAAAACTGGACTCCCATAGAGTTGTTTGTAGAATTTAACATTGCCTTAGTGTAATGACCTGAAGATTCATTTCCAGCGTTTAGCAAACAGGTATAACATGATAGGTTCAGATTCAAAATCCACAAGGATCCACAAAAGTCAAACAGGAGCAGACATGAACATAGAGGTTCGACAAAAATGTAATCCGAGCAATGCAGAGCAAAAGTCAAAAACCATAAACAGGTGTATCACAGACAAGGAAAAAGGCATTGGTCAAACACCGAAGATCAACATCAATGCATATGACAAAGCATTTAGCAAACCAGAAAAGCAGTACTTTTAACAATTCAGTCCTTAAATAGTGCAAGGAAGTACTCAGTTAACACAGTCCTCACAGACTAGGTCCCCTAGCAGTGAGAAGATTGAACAGCAGCATTGAATGTCACAAGTGTTTTATTATTTATGGTTCATACTGAATGCCTAATTGTCAACAATAGTGGTCATCACTTCCCTTTGGTGGTGCTAAATTACAGGTGTACATGCAGAATGTTTAAGTGTAGAGTAAGATTCAAGGGCGTAGAATTGGGTACACAGCCCTACTGATATTCAGTGACTACTGAATTGTCCCTAGCAACAATTCTTTACACAAAAACTAAAATAAAACCTGTGATTGGCTGGTGGTTAGGGAGTCGCCCCTGCAATCAGAAGGCTGTGGGTTCAAATCCCAGGACTGCCAATAGCACCACTGGGGTACCCCTGAGCAACGTATTGTTCTTATACACTGCTCCCCAGACGCTGCAATGCTGGCTGCCTTTCACTTGGTGAATGGGTTAAAGGTAGAAAACAATTTCAAACTGTTCGCATTGTGTGCTTTAATTTACACTTCAAATTTCTAGATAATTTGAAAAGTTAACAGTATCTGCCTTATAATGTGTACTTGAAGGTTCCAGACAGTTTATAAATTAATATCAAGAATTTCTTGTGTTCTATGATTAAGGTACTTCGTTATTGGGTATGTGAACTACGGTTCCAGCCTGTAGGTGCTGTCAAAGTCAAATTGAAAGTGAACTTAACGGTCATCTCAGCTATATGCATGTAATCAGTGAAATGAAACAGCGTGGCTCCGGATTTGACAGAGTACAAAAGGACAAAAGGTACATATATATAAATAAACTATAAATATAACCTCTAAATAAGAAGTACAAATGTGCAATTTGGTACAAGGATGAGGCGTTTGGTACAAGGTAACTTTTCAGCATCCAAAATATTGTGCATCAGTAGACATATGGAAAGCAACAATACTGGAATGTAACTGTGTGCTTTATATGTGCAATAGCTCAGCAAAAGCTCAGCAGCAGTTTAAAATAAATAAATATAGAAACTCTGAGACAGTATCCAAGAACAAGTGTAACATGGATGTGTTTTAAATATAGCAGCATGTGCATCATAAAAGAGTGATGTGTAATGTACTTTGATGTTAATGTAAAAAGATTGCACTATGACTGGAGTAAAGTTACTACTTTTGTGTCCCCATCAATGTCAAAATGAAACCGACATCCTTGGTAGGACTGATGCTGTGGATTTTAAGTAAAACAGACATAAAAAAGATTTCTGATGGATTCAAATTTATTCTGGCACATATGCAACATTTAGGGGATGAGCAATGGCTTCCCCTAGACATTCACAGCCCCCAGTTTTCCTGGAAACCCCTGTTAACTTGGATTCACATATTTGAAAAAGCTTCCTGCTTATGAGATGCCAGGAAAAACAAAGCATGCACTGCTCATTCATTGCAGGCCAGCAAATTTTTCATACCATTATGGAGGCTGGTACCACTTACAAAACACATGGTGTGGTTGTTGAGATAAATAAATTTTGTCACAGTGACTCAGAGAGTCCATTGTTCAATATGTTTGTTGCACTCACTGATGATCAGAGATTACACTATTGAAAAAACGTATGCTCCTCGTTATCAAGGGTGTTTGCTTTTAGTCTTACAACTAGGAAAGAGGAAGACCCCTCCCCTGTATGTTTTATTTTTGTAGTTAGTTGTTATTATTATTATTATTATTATTATTATTATAAAAGTACTTTGTTACAGCAGTAATGTGGACAGTATAAAAAAAGTAAGTAGAAACAGCAAAACCAATAGAATTAAAGGTACACAATATAAGACTATAAACTGTACACTATACAAATCTGAATATTATGTATATATATATATATATATATATATATATATATACACACACAGAGATGTACACGTTTGTATGTAAATATTTCCTCTTGTTATTTCTGTCTGATTTGGTCAGCTTAGTTATAAACAGCACCATATGTTAGTCCCATTACTTATTCAGATGTATTGTTCCTTTCCACTTTATTGCCTGCTATTATACGTTTACATTGTGCAGCACGTAAGTAACTGTATGTTAGACAAACTTGGTAAGAGGCAGTTAGTTGTTTTTGTCGTTAGTTGTAGATTTCAAATGTTCAAATATACACATACTGGTAATTATTTGTGAAAGTTTGTAGATATACATTCCTGTAAATAACACTCCCATATTGGTTGGTTTCCTTCTGTTATGTGTCTGGCTGTGCTTTCCAAGCCTCACTGATACACGATGAGACATAACAGCCACTCATTGAAGGAGTCTTTGTACCAAGTTTAATTGCATCCCAGCAGCAGAGGTCTCACAACCTTCATTACTCGTAGGACTCTTACACATTCCATATGGTTTAGCCTTAATGTCTAATGCGTTCCAACAGATTATGTTCCAGATAGAGGTGTCAAAATGGTATCAAGACGATATCCTAGTTCAAGGTGACGCTCCTGAGGTTCATAAAAAACATATTTCACTGCCTGCATGTCAAGTGTTAAGACTTAACACAGTCCCTTCAAGGACATCTTATTTCTGCTTTTGGCCTACAACCAAATCCTGGCCATGTCTTCGCAGTGAACTAAGCTCCACCTCCTCATGATGCAGTCACTGTGTTTATTTCTTGGTCTGACTGCTTGGTATTCAGTCAAGTTCATTCCTAATTATGATGCAGTAGTGACAAGGCTTGGACTGTGCCATTACACCCATCTTTCATCTCCAGAATGAACTAGCTGCTAGCAAGATAGCTACTAATTCATGGCACTCACTGTGTGGTTATATCACACACTCTGCAATCAAAGTTCATTCAATTAGCTTATGCCAATCACCAAGGGATTGTTTTGACAAATCTTAGATGGAGAAACTTGTCCTGGGGGCCTGGTATGGACTCGCAAGTCATGCTTCACCTGCCACTAGCAAGATAAAACTGCCATCAACAATGCTGCCCCGTTATAGCCTGCGTCTACTCCAAATGCTTTTTGGAAAAAAATAGCTGTTGACATTGCTGAACCTTTTCACACTGCTTTCCCTGACTGCGGCTTTTTCTGTAACTCACAGATTATTACAGGCATTGGGCAGAGATAGCCTTCTGTTCTAATGTTACCTTAGCAACCCTGATGTTTCTTGTCACTGTATTTAGTCAGGAGGGTAATGCACTAGGCTCTCAGTTTGCTTCAGCTAAGACTGAATTTCTTGCTGAAAAAGATATCAAACATTAGTACAGCTCTGTCTATTATCCACAAGGAAAATAGAAATAATCACAGAGTGTTCAGGGACTTACAGAGGAAAACCTTGGAAGGCTTTTGTTTCTGAGTTTCTGCATACATGCAGAGCCACTCCCCCCACAAAGTGTCTCCTGCTGAGCTACTACATGGCAGGCCACTTAACACAAAGTTTCATACAAGATGCCTCAAACCCACAGTGCCTCCTAAACAACAAACAAATCTGAAAGAAAGCATCCAAAAGAAGCAAGAGAAAACAAAACACTACATAGACCAGCGGCTTGGTGTGCAATATCCCACATTCTATCCAAATGCTTCCATCCAAATATCCCACAATCTATCCAAATAACTGGAAAATTATGTGCAAGGTTTATTTGACTGCATTAAGCTGCAGCCCATAAAGTCCCTGTCGTTTACTTCTTTTCAGATGAAAAAGTGTGGAATGCCACCCACCTTGCCTTAGCTCAATCATTTCAACTCCTACTACAACTCTGCCAGAGGATGCTTATATATCACAATTTACCACTTTTTAAATACCTGAAACTGTGCACATGTCTTCACCTTCTCCACAAACACACATTGTGACAGGTCCCAGTGTGGTCTAAGAGACTATGCTACTTTAAAAAACAGAGAAAATTTGTGATGATTTAAAAACCTAGCTGACTCAGTAATACAATTTTATGCTGAATTAATACAGATTCAGTTATGCTGTCATTTCTTGAAGATGATTTCTTAAAAGTATCCTGGTTGGGACGAATATCTTCATCCCATCAGCTGCCCACTGGATTCCCCAAAACCTAGTATTGGGGCCCTTATTCTTTTCAATTTACACTACCTCCTTGGGCTCTCATGGCTTCTCTTATCACTGCTATGCTGATGATACACAGCTATACCTGTCCTTCCAGCCAGACAGCCACACAGTCTCGGCACGCATCTCGGTTTGTCTATCAGACATATCCACATGGGTGAAGGATCACCACCTACAGCTAAACTTTGCCAAGATGGAACTACTGGTTATCGCAGCAAATCCTTCTATCAATCACAATATCAATACAAAAATCCACTCTTCATTCCTCACCCCATCCAAGGTGGTGAAAAGTGTGATGATTGATGACCAGCTATGCTCCTCTGACTACATACCGTCTGTCTCTCAGTCATGTTGCTTCGCCACATCAGGAAATCTGGCCATACCTGAAACAAGCCATGGTCATCTCTCGCCTCGATTACTGCAATGACCCCCTAGTGGGTCTGCCAGCTAATACGACAAGACCCTTACAGCTGGTTTAGAACACAGCAGCTTGGCTGGTCTCCAAAAAACACTAAAGGTTGCTGATTGACCTACACTGGCTATCCATGTATGCCTAAATTACATTCAAGTCACTAACTTTTGCCTACAGAATGACATATGGGTCAGCACCCAGCTACCTTAATCCTATCATTCAGGCTTACGTTACTACCTGCTCCTTCCGCTCCTCCATGGAACATGGCCAGGGTCTGCAATCCCTATGCACATGGGAAACCCAATCAGGACTCTTCTCTTTTGTGGTTCTCTGCTGGTGGAATGAGCTGCCAAAGACCACTAGAGCAGCAGAATCCCTCTCCATCTTCAAAAAAATCCTGGAGACTCATCTATTCAGAGAGCATCTCCTCTCTTGATGCACTATGTATCTTCTTGCACTACTCCCAACATAAAGATTTTAGCACTTAGTATTTCTCACTCTGTCTTGAAACTTGGGTGTTTCTTTAGATTGTAAGTCGTTTTGGAAATAAGCATCTAGATATACTGTAATGTAATGTAATCTAATGTACCTACCTGAGAACTAAACATGAAAATGAATACCAACACGACAATACTTGAGTCACCCTATTTCACCCTATTTAACTTCAGCATTGAGGATAGTGGTATTTATTGCTTTAGGAACATCTTTTGCTTTACCTTTGAAACCTTGCCTTACCAAACCTGCCTGACCTTCACTTCCATCTGTTCTTAAACAGGGTAACAGATCTATTAAATACTGTGAAACATTTAAGAACTGTAATAGAAAAGTGTTTAGAACCTAAACACTTAGATTTATAGTGTACCATGTAGAGTAATGTGCTTAACAGGCAATGGGCATGTACTGTAATTAGCAGGGGTTTAATGATACTATCAACTCATGTTTTGGTTTGATAGATGATTCAGGGCTCATGCTTCAATACACACAATATATATTTGACGAAGCATGAATGAAAACAATTCAATATTCTCACAATATTCTGAATGGCATTTAAGTGAAGAAAAATTAAAATGTTAAACTAAAGGCCCAGAGGTGATGCATGACATAAATGTGATGGACTGGGATGTGCAATACTTCATATATCATAATTTATAGAATGCTTATTTTCCACAATGCATATTTTCAGATTTTGCATTGTGATATCATGATATTTCAATGGATTGTTACACCCCTAGTAATTAGGCCCTTAAGACTGAGAATGCTCTCTGCAAACAGAAAGTTTTTTAAAAGGAACTTTCTGGATATTTTCAAATGAAAAGTTTGATTCTTGCTGCTTGGTATCTCAAGGGAATTCTCAAACAAATAACTGCAGCGAGGCAGCGGTGGAGCAGAGCCTGTTATGTAGAGAGAAGTGTCAACACCATTCTCTTCCAACAGCTGCCTAACAGCTCAGAAAGACTTTCAGACGATCTGCATGGGTACAAGCCACTAATAAAGGCCCTATGTTCCACCGAACAGTACAAAGTGGAATCGGATTTTTGTCTAAGGTAAGTCAGTGATTTCCTGCACACAGTTTATGCCCATTCTTGGACAGGTTTTTCTGCTATGGCAATTTTTCATTGAAGTTTATTTTCCATGCTTAAAATGTGTTCACAAGGCCAGCTTTGTAGTCAAAATGGATGGCATTTAGGTCATTTATTCCACACATTCTTGACCTTCAAGCTGCTTCTGCTAATTGCTCTTTTTAATTATTGCATGCAGCTTAATGGATTCCATCCTGATGTTAAGGTGTGCCACTGTAATTCAGGCTCACTTCTCCTGCTCTTTTGGTAAAATATCTGTGAGCAGCATGGGGAGACTTGAGCAAACAAGTCTCCCCAGTAGAAAGCAAGGTGGTGATCCACTCGCCTGGTGGAACAATCCAAAAAAATGTGATTTGGTTCCAAAAATTTGATTAAAACAAAGCAATTCAGTTCAAGAGCAGTTTTATGAGAGATCGATAAGGAGCGCGGCGTCTTAAATCTAGCTTGTATCTACAGTTCAGGGAAGCTGTATGTGCTTAGGCTTGTCACGTTGATGAGAACATGTATCCCTGAATGACCGTAAAACACAGCAGCATGGAGTTCGTCCTTCACCCAGGCCCTGCTATTCTGCTCACGTCTTGTTGTGCTCTGCAGTTTCGGGGTCCATTTGTGGTCAAATGAGGGGAAATGAATTTTCATGAGTTCTTTCAAAGCAAATTGAGATAGAATTAAAGTAGGGACTCACAAAGCCCACAGGGCTGAAGGAGCCCGCAAAGGCTGCAAGCCCCTGTTCTCTGAGTGTTAGGTGCAAGGCAGCAGATGAAGGCTGTGCACTGGCCAAGCCTCTGCCACTTCACTGCTTTTACAGCCGCGAGGAAAGTGCTGGGGATGCAGGTTTTCTAATCCATTCGCTTTATGGAGAAACACCCCCTAAAAATAATTATACTGTAGTTAGCATCTCAGACAGGAACTATGTAAGAAGATGGATATGAAAAGAGAGAAAAGAGATGGTAAAAAAAAAAAATAAATGAAGAAAAAATGGACAGTAATAGACAAGAGTCATTAGGATGCCACTACCAAGAGGGCACAACAAAAGAGAAAAGAGTCATTAGAGAGCTGAACTCCATAAAGGGTCTCTCTGACAGCTCTCTATTCAAATCGGCACAAGGCACTGCATTAGAGCCTGCTTCCTTTCCAGCTCCAGTCCATTCCGACTACCCCGTCGATGATCAGGCAAGATAGCTGCATTAAGGTTGCTCTGCAGCACTTCTCTCAGTGTATGTTAATACATCAACTTTGCTGTTTAAGTACATCTCTTTACCCACTGCTTTCACAAGTAGCACAATTAAGTTGGCTCAAGGCCAGCGGACTTTGGCCGGCAGCACTGCCAACTGCATAGTGTAGCTATAGAGATTTAAGATGTCCACTGTGCAGGAGCAACATAACCAGACTGCCGTCTCAGCAACTTCCACGGGTGGAAATTCACAGAAAGCATCTTTTTCTTTCTTCCTTTTTTTTTTTTTAAATTATGCTATAAATGAAGCCAGCACTAAAGGGAAGAGAAGCCAACCCTGTTTGTGCCTCCATTATGAATGATTCCGAGCATGAAAGGCGACAGTATGTGGTGCATTTCTCTGCACAGTGGGAGAGCATTTGTAACCCTTCACCTTGCGCAGAGAAGCCGACTTTTAGCATTTGTCCCACTAATCACGCAGCGGAAAGGACGCCTAAAAGCATGATTTGCGTACTGTCACAACCTCTCCCACCGGAAATCCCACTGTGGCTTCATGCACACCTGTGTAGTCTCATAATCCAAAAGTTACTGCAGGGCTTGTTGCGTAAGAATAGCACTTTTTCTTGCCTGAGCAGAATCTTCCTAATATGGACTTTTTGTCAAAAGGGCACACAGAACTTTAGCCCTGTATTTTTCCAACTCCTTTACAAGCCTTTTCTGGTTGTGTTAGCTGCTACTCTTTGTAACCCGTTTTGAGCAAATCTATATCAGGATAATAAAGCCATATGGATGGACCTCTTGTTTTATGGTCTAGGGCTTTACAAATTTCTCAGCTAGTCCAAGAGCTTAAAAGCTGCAAACAGGATCAAAATTCTCAGCTCTGAGTGGCCTGCAATCTTTAACACATCACAGCAGGATCAATATCAGAAAATGGAGTCAGCACCTACTGCATCAGAACACAATGTTCACAGAGGTGCTTTGAGGGAGTCATGAATGATGAAAGGAAGACTTATTCCTGAAGGATCCATACCGTCTATGTTGTGTGCCCTACTGGAGATTAAAGCAAAAATACTTTCCATTTGATTACCATACACAAGGGTAGCTCATTTTATGGAATGCACATTGTGACATATAACAGATTCATGTCACAAAATGGACTCATGTACCTCATGAAATTTTTTGAGTTGTCTGTTTGAAAGCTACACAACACTGAAAACATTAGCTCATGAACTATGGAGGACATGCAGACCACTTAAATGACCTCCCTGAACAGACCATCAAGAAACTGTTGCAGCTAGTCAACAATTTGGGATTTTTTAAATAATATATATTATTGTTAAATACATTCATTTATACATATGATAATTATGTTCTATGGCATTAATAATAGTAATAAAACATTAAAACAAAGCAATAGCATTCAAAGCAACTAGCATATTCATGCTAATTCCAGAATAATTTGATGGCAGAACTCGGTTATGTCACTTACCAGAATAAAAACTTAAGGATGTTAAGGATCCTTAAGTTTTTATTCTTATTATGCAAATAAGCTGTCCAGCCCTATATGTTCGACCCCGAGTCGGACCCAGAGCAGGATGAACACAACACTTCAAAAGTGACTTGGCTTTGCCTGTAGCCATAGCTCTCAGCGTCTTATGCGTGCTCGTAAAACCAGCAGACAAAAATGGCAGCTCTTCAACTAATCTAGTGGCTGGGGGCTCAACAGATGAGGGGTGGTTCTATACAAATTCCCCCATTATTACGGCACAATGGGGGGACAGTCCAAACGGCTCGTAGAAGCATTATTCCTGACACAAAAATCTTTCAACTGATTCACAGAAAATGGATGGATGTTTTTTTTTCACGCTTGGAGTATTTATAGGAGCAGTTGAGACCCAAATGGAAATACAAATGGATGCAAAAAGTGAGTTTTGCATAATATGTCCCCTTTAAAGCCCATTTAATCTGGTGAAAAAGGGAAAGGAACAAGTTGCAACAGTAACTAACATTACACAGAGTGATGAATATTGGATTAACTTTTTTCTCCCAGTCTACATCTCATATTTTTATTATTACAAAGCAGTAAATTTCAGTTTTAAATAACAAAGCATTTAGAGCATGATTACTCTTTAATGGGCTAAAGTATATTAGTGACTAACAACATTTGTCAGCCAAAATGAATGTGCTACATCACAGAAAACCAAAAATCTCAAAATTAGAGTTATGGATGCTAAGTTAAATATAAAGCATTCAGATATTACAGTGGGTGAGCACTTCACAACAAAAAAACACATGACTGGGTTAAGTCGATGACTGTTATTCTAATTTTAAATCATGATAGTGCAGCAAAACTTATACTTGTTTCAGTTCTGTTTGATATGTTCTCCTGATTGGTAGAACCAAGTTATAAACCATGGTAAAGTACTCGAGTTCTGTATTACTGGACTCTGAATAGCTTCTCATGCAAGTTACCTTGGACTACAACTTCAGCTGCTATGTACAGTCCAAACAGATCTAATGTGCCTTTTAGATATATTGTGTAATTATCAGAGTGGGTGTATGTGCATCATTTGTTAATCACTAAAATGTGTGACCATATACAGGTGAAACTCGAAAAATTAGCATATCATGCAAAAGTTCATTTATTTCAGTAATTCAATTTAAAAGGTGAAACTAATATATGATATAGACTCATTACATGCAAAGTGACTTATTTCAAGCTTTTATTTGTTATAATTTTGATGATTATGGCTTACAGCTTATGAAAACCTCAAATTCAAAATTGCACAATATTCTACTTTTTCGAGTTTCACCTGTATTATAGACAGCATTACAGAATTATTAGTCTAGTTTAGGTGGTATGCTTTGTGGGCTGATATTTTGTGATGAATTACTAATGGAACATGCAAGTGCCGGAAAAAATCAATATTGCCAAAAGCTAGTGCTTACAGTTGAGAAAAAATGCATAGGTGGGACATAATATATATAGCAAGGGTATAAAAAGCAGTTACAGTTATAATTACCTAGACATAGAGCCAGTATGTGTCTAAGTCCAGTTCTGCTTTGTTTGGCAACATGGTCGATCAAAAAATAAATAAATTCATATGATTAGAAGTGAAATATTTTACTTACTTGTTTGCCAATTTTTTACCTTAATCAGACTTCTATGATTGTATGAGACTGTACAAGCATCAGAGGTGGTGAACATGTTAAGATGCATACATTTAACATTCTGAGATGCTTGTTTTGATTCACTGCCATCTGCTACAGCCAATAGGACAGCATATTGGTGGTTTGTTTTAAGTAGCATATACTACCAAATACAGGTTAACAGCTTAGAGAACAGCCTCCTCACACTGAAGCTTTAAGCTGGAGCATTTACTGTAAAACTGCATCATATATAGTAAATATAATTTTACTAGAATTTTTTAAATAATCCCATTGCAGTTTAAGAGAAATAATTGGTAATTTGTAAGGAAATACTTTTTTGAGCAACTACCCCAACGCTGCCAATCTTCTTGCTGAGGTATTCGGATACTATTGTGATGCTAATAGTTGAATGATGAATATGGCTAAGTAGCACAAAAGTACTAAAAGTACTAGCACTGCAAGTGGTAGTGATGTACATATGTAGTGATGTACTTATACCTGCACAAAAAGGTCAATCAAATGGAATTAAAATTCATGACTATGACACGATATGATTAAGAGTCTCATATGACATTCATGAAATTTATGGGTAAGGATGAAAATGTTAAGCTATTCAAAAGCAGGAGGCATCCTTCTGTCCAGGGAGACATAGAAAGGTCTGGAAGAATGAGTCTAGCAGGCTAACTGGACACTAAGAGCTGCCATTAACTATGCTGTTTGTCTCAATTAACCTGCTGCACCATGACAGTACCTTGGGATTACAACAGAATTCAAATTACACCTAATGTAGCAACTAATTGTGAAATGTATTCTCAATTTTCCTACACTCACCTTCAAGTTAATCATCCATTTCCCGTTTTACTCTTTGGGGAAAAGTCTTGGAACAGACTAATTTCATTTGAAATAGTACATCTCTTTCTGCGTAATTGTTTTAAATTTAGTCTTATTATGAATCAATCTCTTGCAATGCTGGACACTGACACTAAACAGGATGACTGTCATAATGTATTCATGCGAATTGTATTCATGTATTCATGCGAATGCATTCAAAGACTATTTAATTGGATACTGGTGTTTTGAAACTACATTACTTTTTCTTGACTAAAAAAGACTTAACAGAATTAGTAACAGCCTTAAAATATGCTACCTAGAGTAATTGTTGCAAAGTCTACAATTTATGAGTATATAATTTACAAGCTTGCACGTAAATGTAAATAACTCTTACACTACTTGAAAAATATTTGGCTTATGCGGTCCTTTACATGAACCCTGCTACATAACATTGGCATAACCAAACCATTAATATCTCATGGACAATGCCATATGCTGTGAACTTTGATGACTTATTATGTCTAAATTATCAGGATCATGTGTCCATCGTCATGAATGATACTACTTGTGGGTTCATGGGTTAGAATCCCAGGACTGCTAGTGGCACCACTGAGATTCCCTTGAGCAAGATACCGTCCCCACACACTGCTCCCCAGGTGCCCCTCATTGGTGGCAGCCCACTGCTTCACTTGGTGAAAGGGTTAAATGCAGAGAATAAATTTCACATTGTTCACACTATGTGTCACATGCACCAGATCACGTGACATCACTCGGTCTCGGAAATTACTCACGTCTAAGGTATATAAACAGGAAGTGAGAGTTCCTCTGCACACAGACATTGGAGTTCCATGCCCGATTTGTGTCGCCTCTCATCCCCTCTGTACTGTGAGTACTCTAGCTCACAAGAGCTCTCTTACTTACCTTTCTGTGTGTGTGTGAGAACGTTCGTTCCTTTGGTGGGAATCTTCACTCCTCTTGTGGAGCGTTCTCAGAGTAACTGCGTGATTAACCAGCTCTCTCGTGTGTATCTGTGACTGGGCTCTTCCGTCACACCACAACTGGGCAACTTACAGTCATTTGTGTCTTCCTCCGTGACAGAATGTCTGTGTCCCAAGTTAGCCCAGTGTATCTCGCTCGTGTCTGGCAGGTTATTAATCAGTAGGCGGTCGAGATTGTGAATCTTAAGCAGGAGGTAGTGAATCTCTGTGCAGAGATCGCTACGCTGCAATGAGCCACGGGAGATCACGCTGCTGACCAACACCCCCAGCCGACGGTCCAACCATCAACACCCTCAGCTTCATCAGCTCCTGTATTTCCTAAAATGGCTCTTCCTGATAAGTGGGATGGGACGGATGGGAAGTGCGATGTGTTTCTCACTAACCTATCTCTTCTTTTCGAGTTCCAGTCACAGCGCTACCCCTTGGATCGGAGCCACATCGCACTTCTCATTTCCCTTCTCACTGGGCAGGCAGCAGAGTGAGCTACAGCGGCCTTGAGATCAGATAGTGATGTTGCTTACTCCTACTCTGGTTTCACCAAACAGCTCAAGGCCACTTTCCAAAACCCTAAGAGCGAAGTGGTGGTGGATTCTAAACTCTATCACCTGCGTCAGGGAGATCGCCCTGTCAGCAAGTACACTGCTGAATTTTGGACCCTTGCAGTTCAAACCTCCTGGAGCAATGCTGCCCTTCGCATCGCCTTCTATGAGGGTCTGTCTCCATGGCAGAGCGAGCTGGTGGGCCGTGAGCTACCATACACTTACGAAGATATGATCGAGCTCTGGCTACGAGTAGACCTGCGGCTGAGCTCTACCCAAGCCTGTGCCCCAGACCCAGATCTTCGACCACCATCCATCATCCTCCTCTACCAACCGGGTCACACCACCATCTTCTGCCTCAAAGGCCCACTCAGGAGCCAGGGAACCCATACAGATAGGACACACCTTCCTGTCTGTTGTGGAGCGAGAACGTTGCTATCGCATATTATGCCTCCTCCGATTACCACCATGCTAACTCTCCGTACAGGAAATGGTCAGACCAGCTGAATAGGGGGAAGAACTCACCTGGTCCGCTGGTAGCCACATCATACCTTCCCACCGTTTCCTGCCTCACCATTCAGGTAAGTCTCCAACTGAGCCATCAACGGATTGTGGCCACTGCCTTGTTGACTCGGGGGTGGATGGTAACTTTATCGATCAGGCTTATGCTGCTCAGTTGGGGATTAAAACTGTGGTGTTCTCTCAGCCCATGGCCATGGATCCCCAGAAGCTGGAGGCTGTGCGTTCATGGCCCCTACCCACGACGCTCAAACAGCTGCAACGTTTTCTGGGGTTCGCTAACTTCTATCGGCGATTCATCCGGGGCTTTAGTTCAACTGCAGCACCTCCGACGGCCCTTACAAAAGCGCAGACACTTCTCTCTCAACCCCTCCTGCTGTCAAGGCTTTCAAAACCCTCTGTCAACAGTTCACCAGTGCTCCCATCCTTCTGGATACAGACCCCACTAAGCCATTCGTTGTTGAGGTGGATGCCTCTGATGTGGGTGTAGGAGCCATTCTTTCACAGCATAGTCCAGACCAGAAACTATATCCCTGTTGTTTGTTCTCTAGAAAGTTTAATCCCACACAACAACGATATGGGGTAGGGGACTACGAGTTGTTGGCCATCAAGTGAATGGCGTCACTGACTTCAGGGTGGTGGTGACACTGTGTGCTGTGGTGTGTTCATCCATGACCATAAGGGGCCGATTTACTTTTCTTCACTTTGCAATGTGTGATGTATGATTTACAGTAAACCTCTGCAATTTGCAGGAGTTACGTTCCAAGAGCACCCACAAATTGTGAATAACCCCAAATTTGTGATGTGGTAAAAAAAATGCCTAAGAATGCCTTTTTTGTAGTGTAAACCCTAAAAAAAACCACAAATATGCTGCCAAAACACTAATTTCATTTCATTTCATTTGCCCTTAAAAAAATTTGTCATGCGCACCAGTCACGTGACGCGCATGGGGAACCGGAAATTAGGCGCGTCACATGGTATATAAACAAAGAAATAGTAATCTTCGGAGCACAGTCATTGAGACTCATGCCCAACCCGACTCTCCTCAACTCTACTGGTACTGTGAGTACTCTGTTCTTTCAGACCTTCCTTTTACTGTGTGTGTGAGGAAGAACGCAGTTCGACCATCAACAGCCGGTGGTTGATGTGCCCAACAGTTAGTCCGCAGGTGCCGGCGGATCTGGAGACGTGCCAGAGAATCCATCCTCCGTGCCAATGCCCACTATACACAACAACATATACTCTCCTCAACTCTACTGGTACTGTAAGTACTCAGTTCTTTCAGACCTTCCCTTTTACTGTGTGTGTGAGGGAGAACGCAGGTTTCTGGTGGGAATATTTACTTTATGCTGAGAGCGTTCTCATAACAAAGAGCATGGTTTACCATCTCTCTCACGTATCTCCGCGTTTGGATTCATCCGCTACGCTACACTGGGCTAACAGTTCTGCCAGGTATGTGACACAATGTAAAGGTAGACCCATAAACGTACTGTACAGTACACTGGAGACACACAGGAAACTGTTATGATGCTGGGAATGCTGGACTGCATCTGCCAGAGATGCATCACAGGGCAGCAGCCAATATACAGTTGGTTTGTGTTCTCTCGACAGTACTAAAAATTGTATACAGTTATATTTTATATGGACATTTAGCTGCATTTACATTAAAAAGTTATGTTACAAAATTAGTAGAAGTGTCGAAGTGTTAATTTCGATCAACTAATCACAGAAAAAATAACGCATTCAAAACAATTAACACTGATTACTCGCACCACGTGACTTTGAGCAGCCGGCCCCATTCTGGCGACAGGTGCTCTGTAGAATGAAGACTAGAACGCGCTGCTTCACATGTAAACATGTGTACATCATGTATAAAATATTTAGGGGCGAACCCGGTAGTCGGAGCCAGCACAGCCCAATCCCAGGCTTGAGATTTCTTGTATGCGTCGGCACTGGAACCATTATGTTATGGGGCGACTTTTAAAAATCCTCAGTTTCGGACCCCAAATTATTAGTTTCATCCACCACCCAGTAACGTGTATGATTGAAACTCGTGAGATGCCACATGCAGCACCCAGCACACAAATGTGTGCAATTAATTCAGATTAATTAATCTGAGAGCTTGTAATGAATAATTTTTTTAATCGCATGATATCTCTAAAAATTAGTAAATTATATTTTTCTTAATAATTTAGCACTAAATGCATATAAATTGTATATTGCCAAGAGAAAAACAAAAACAATGTAGAGGATATTTGTGGTTTCTGCTAATTTGCGAGGGTTTCCGCAAACAATTATTAGGTTCTAAGAAAAAATCTGTGAACGACTGAAGCCATGAACTCTGAACCGCGATGTCACGGGGGTTTACTGTAATGTCATGTGAAATAATATATTGTACATTTTCAACCTTATTCAGAGCGACTGACCATTTTAATTTGTAACAGAGCCAGACAAATGTAGTGTTAGAAGTCTTGCACATGAACTCTTTTTGATGTACTGTGCTATGTAGTGGCTTGGAATTGTACCCCAGTCTGTGGAGAGCAATGGTATAACACATTACTCTATACCAGCCATTATGTATCACCGCTATTGTATTGCCGGTCATTGCATAACACAGCACTTTTGTATAAATGGACATAATCTGTCTTAACAACTCATGGCAGCATGTTTAGTGAAGTGTTACTGCTCGTGTTAAGGGTTGCTCCTTACATCTACTTCACAGAAAGCTACATGAAATACATAAGAATAAGAATATGCTGCCTTATACTTGAGACATTGTGTTTAACTTTTTCAGAAGTTTTGAGATAAGGCTATGAACTAAATACATTCAGGGCTCTCTCTCTCTCTCTGTCTGTCTCTCTCTTTCTCTCGTTCTCTCTCTCTCTCCCTCCCTTCTTCTCTTTCTCTACATATATACTGTATATTAGCGTCAGTTTTAATTTGTAACCACATGAACTATTAATGAAATATTAATAAATAATAAACTATTGAGCCATTCAAAGAATATTTGTATAATTCTTAATCTTTACATGTACATATTTTCTGTTAGTTTGATTGATGCAAGGGACAAATTACATAGCTGCATAAACTCACCCTTCATGCAACTGTCACAAACTATAAAGTTTTTATTCGCTCCTTCAGTTTATATAGAACAGGCTTTACTGGCTCTGCTATCTTCCCATCTTGAGAAGAACAGCCTTCTTGACATCAGCCAGTCTGGATAGCAGGCTGAACAATTCAACAAAACCGCCTCTCTGTCAGTCAGTAAAAAAAATACAGCAAGGAAGAACTCTGTGTCCTTAGTCTTTATCCTCCTTGACTATCTTTGACAATGTGAACAAGCAGATACTTAACTTTCCTCACTTAGTTCTCATCTTATCTTCTCTCATACACCATTTCTCCACTCAAGACCATTTAGAAGGTTGCTGTTTGTCTGGTTCAAAACCATGTGTTCTCCCCTGAGACTCGTCTGTTGTGCCCTGTGAATCAGAGTCAGACACAAAGCTATGGTACTGGCCTCCTAGTCTTCGAAGGGCTCATGACCTCTGCACCCTCGTTCAGAGAAATATGTCATCTTAGGTCTTCAGCTTTCAGACTATTTGGCATGTACTTTCCTGAAATCTAAGCACTCTTGTAAGGCAAGGTCTCACTGCTTCAGTGCTCTTGCCTCTTATAACTGGAAGGAACATCTCCCTAAAGACTGCACTGCCCATTTTCTCTTCTCTTTATTTCATGGTCTGAAGATTTACCTCCTCAGAAATTGCAACATATTTTAGAAAGGGGGTTCTTTGGAGTTTCATTAGTAAAGAAAACGGTCATGACAACTAAAAACCATTTGAATGTTAAAAGTTCTCTATATTGGACAATCTGTTATGGCTATTTATGTTTCACAGTTTTATACATAGCAAGTTCCTTGGAGTGAGGGAGTCTGAAATACAGTTCTTCTTGATTATTTTCTTACAAATGCTTGTAAGATCAACAGAGGAGGGTGATTAACCCAGGGTGAGCCATGAGTAGGCATGAACATTCAATCACATCTGCAGGCACTTCTTCATGAAACTCAAAACTCATTGAACTGGCATCACTGCTGATCATACCTCTTATCCCAGAGGACTCAATTCAAGATGTGATCGAGGGCTTGAATACATCATCCATATGATTTGCTGGCCACCCTACATACACATCATACTACACATACAGGAGTGCCTCATTTGTAGACAGTAATAACCATCCTTTGTAAATACTCATGCTGAGATCTTTCATAAAATATCAAGTAGATCTATATTTAAAAGGCAGCAAAGGGATGTTTTTGTTCACAATGAACAGGGAAAATGGGCCTGTTGAGAAGGTGTCGGCTTTTCAGAGTCGGAGTTTGGCAATAACTGCTTGAACACTGCTGAGAGTGGTGTTCAAATATGGTCATACTTTAACGTGAATAATGTGAATAAAGTGAAGTTATGAAAAATCATAACGCCTGAGTTTCTAACACCCAAATCCACAATTACTCTACACCAATAATGTGACATAAAAGGGAAACCTCATGAGGTAAAGAAATTCTGCTCCACCCTTTTGTCACGTCTCTGACTTGCATCCATTCTGTAACCACTCCTTGTTTACATTTGCCACTTTTTATATAAACATATGTCCCTTTGCTTTTCATTGTTACATGGATGAATTTGCTTTATGTGTTTCCTTTACACTCCCATTTGTTTTCACTGTGTGGATTTATTTGTTTTCCTATCAAATGTCACTGAATGTTTGTAGCTGTTTGTAATGTTTGTAATTGTTTTTTTGTTTCCTTTCACTAGTCTTTACACGGATACCCTGCTTTACTTATATCTACAACCCACTTAATATACTTTGTAAAATCTGATTTAAACTAAACCAACTCAAACCAGCACCCTACCTCAATACCTTCTATTTGTTACAGTCATAAAACAACAATTATCACAAACTATTACAGCCAACATTTCTGGACAGCATGATGATTTTCATATTTCCCTGAACTGAAAAATAAAACAACCATAATCTACAAGAAACACAGTGATGTGTATGATGGAGATATCACAATCACAGTGCTGTCTGAGATATCACAATCACAGTGCTGTCCCAATCACATTTGTTGTTGTTTTTCAAGTCCAATCAATACAAAAACAGGTTACTTTACTGTAGACTGGCAATCTGGGCATTCTGGAAAAGAATGCATGGCCGTCGGCCTGTCTTTCTTGTCGGAGATGCATACCTCTGCGCCCCTCCCTTCCAAGAGGCCAAGACGTAGACCTCTGCGCAGCCCCCACAAACCACGTCTGAGATGTAGACCTCTGCGCACAGCTGGTGAAGAAAGTCCAGGGCCATTTTTTAGTCCCAGACCACCCCTGACTGTAGGTACCCTACAACAAAACACTGATGTAACCATGCCGTAAGCATTTCATGGAAGATGTTATATGCTGTCATAACAGATTATGTCCATTAATATGGCAGTGTCATGCTACCAGTTCTGATAACTGTTATGACAGATACTGTTATATTTGATATCATGGCTTTTTGCATGTAACATAACCTGCCTCGGCATCAAATACTGCTTCATCAGTCATGACAGTTATGGGTAATGGTAAAATAACACTGTTTAATAAAAAGAAAATTTCACACTTTCACATGGTTGTGCCAGTGTTATTCATCAGGGATCACAAAAACATGTCATTTTTAACGTTAATAGAAATGTCTCTGGCCTGGGACTAGGGGAATATCACTCAGATAAAAGTGATATTTCTATTTGTCTCTTTAATGGGAATTTTGCACTTTAAAAAATGGCTAAATACACGTGCATGAGGTGGAAATGTTGGTTTATTGATTAAGTGGAGTTGTGAAAATGAGGATGGTTTTTAAAATAAGCAATGACTTAGCAGAAATAAAAGTCCCAGTGATCTGTGCAACAGCTGGAAGAGGGATGTTAACCAAGCAAATAAAAGGACCAATTCCTCATCATATTAATGAAACAACTACCATAAAGTACTCAATGCAAGGTGCAAACAGTTGTAACACATGATTTTGTTTGTAAACATGTTTTGGTCTTTTTTTTTTAATCAAAGGTTAGAGTTTTGTGATAGGTTCAATATGAGATTGAGCTACTTAACCAAGGTTGCAATAAATGTATAGTTGACTGTACATAACTTCAGTTTCATGCAGGGCACTGTCAACTTTTGATTTGTGTATGGTTGACAGATAATAGTGATTTGATTATGAGATAATAGAGCCAGAATAAAAAGTGTTGCGATCCCTGTGTTCCCCAAATTCGGAAAATGATGTACTCCAATGAAAACAAGCACAGATAACTGAAACTTCACCTCTAACAATATTAGTGCTTGCATGAATGAAGTTGTTCTCTTTGTTGTTTTCTCACAAACCTTTCACGGAAAAGTGAAATAAAAGCTGTGCGTTGGAGCACAAATTTGTCCATCGGCTGTCCATTGACAAGTGCAGATCTGTCGAGAGAGCAGAGAGCCACAAACTGGCCGAGAGGATTGCTTGTAAAGTAGACAGACAAGAAATTAGAATTCCCACAAGTACCTCAATGCCTTCAGTTGGGTAGACAGCAGGCAGAGGCACTGTTCCTCAGCCCGCTCTCTAATTGCCTCCTTCTGCTTTGATAAGTGTATCTGGGAGAAAGACACACAGTTCCTAATGGGGGCCTGTTGCAAAGCTCCTGTTTGCCATGCAGTGGCAAATCCTAGAGCTTCCTCAGCTGAGGGCCCTTGCCAGGCCAAAAAAAGTTGCAGCAATTTTCTCCTGCCATGGGTTTACGGTTGCCTTTTTAATGAAGGCATTTGAAGTCATAGGCCAGACATTGCCTTCTCAAACTGCAGCAAAGTGCTCTTCACAAAGATGTGGCTAAGCTCTCTTGACCGTTTGACTTTGATAGCCTCAACCAATCTAGATTGCTAGCTCACTCATATTTATTTTCCTTCTTCAAAGCTAAGAAGATCAAATTACATTTCAGAGTCTTTGAACTTCTAAGCTAGTCTATGCTGCATCTTCAGGCAGCACCCGCCTCAGTGCAACATTGTGACTAAACCTTGTGTTAAGGGAATAGGCATTACAGTTTTTTTTGTGACAAGGAATAAAATTAAAAGGTAGAGTCAGAAACACAGGCAAATAGCAACACTGCATTTCAATATATTAGCTGCAATACCATCAGATTCCATGTCTAATGTTCCAGGATACTGTGAGACTGAATATTGGGATACTGATGCAATTAGAGGCTGATACATTCTGCACCAAATTTCACAGAAACATTGTTGCTTTTCACTGAACAATTTATGGTTATAGTAACTGTTACATTATAGGAACAAAAGCACTGGGACACACCTGTTTTTCAGGGTTTGACTAGGCCTCTTACCTCCAGCGAAGGACAATCTTGATGCTTCAGCATACTAAGACATTTTGGACAATGCCAAGCTTCTGACTTTGTGGACACAAATTGGGGAAGGTCCTTTTCTATTCCAGCATGACTGTGCCCCAGTGCACAAAGCATCGTCCATAAAGACATGGTTGGATGAGTTTGGCGTGCCCTGACCTCAACCCCATCCAACACCTTTGGGATGAACTGGAATGGAGATTGTGAGCCAGGCCTTCCCGTCCAACATCAGTGCCTGACCTCATTAATGCTCTACAGAATGAATGGGCAGGAATTCCCACAGAATCTCCATCATCTTGTGGAAACCTATCCAAGAAGAGTGGAAGCTGTAATAACTGTAAAGGGGGACCAAGTCTATATTAAAATCTGTGTATTTGAATGCAATGTCCATTTAGTGGACTTTTGTCCATATAGTGTTTTTCATTTAGGGCATTGGTTGTACCCTGAACCCACTTGGCCACTTTGTCTTATTACTTTTATTTTAATTATGGTGTTTACTGTGCGCTTGCTCTTGATTGACTGGGACCTGTCTCATTCAATTCTCTTTAATGTATAGCATGTTTTGGAATGACAACAAAAATAGCCTTGTGAAGAAGGCTCGCTTTAACGGATTTGATTCTGAGGTAGGCTGTTTTTGGTCAGCTTGTGTGTACAGATACTCTCTTCATGTTTGGAAGCAAACAGGAAAGCACACATCTTTACAAAATTGGCATTTACTCTGCTAGGATGCAGCTGAAGTCTGGGAATAACCACAGTTTTTATCTGATGAGTTTGTCTCTTTCTAGGCAAGGACATCCATGAAGCAGCCCCAGCATTCCGAATGAGGTTTTGGTTATTCTGCAAGTCATCTAAAATGCATGTTTTGTATGCTCCTATCAAAACAAGGACCAATTTTCCCTCAGGAAAGGATTTTCTTGGACTAAACTTCAATGAAAAGCATGAAAAATACTTTAGCCTAGGACTAGATGTGACCTCAGTCCCAGTACACACAGTCCCAAGGTCTTAGCTCAAAGGAACATAATAATCTCCAAGCAAAAAAAACTTACAACACAATCCAAGTAAAGATACAGCATAATCTAACTCACACATATTAACACAATCAAACTCCCACCAAATGAATGAATACTCACGATCTGGCAGATGGACTCGAAAGTATTGTCTATCTATTTTAGCAATTTGTCAGCTAGAGTTTTAACCATTTGACTATTCAAACACAGTAAGCCATGATCCATGTTATCTTTTCATTACCACAGTTTAATCAGACTCTTAAGTACTGTTTTGAGTACTTAATACTACTGAAATCCCACAGTGGAAGTTGTACATACACAAGGATACATAACCAAGCCTATTGCCAACATCACAAATTTATATAAGCTGTACAGTGTTCAGTCTTCTTTTACACATTGCTGGTAGATCATAGACGAAAAACCAGAAACCCCATTCTCTTCAGTGGAGCAAGGACAGAAAATTCAGCTAATGTCAGTGACAAAGTTCTGCTAACCATAGCATTAACCATCAGTTTTCCAGTCTTTTGCCAGTTTTTGCTAAACAAAGGCATAATGATTTCTGAGAACTAAAAATGTGGCAGCCTAAGCTATAAGTTTCTGTCAGATAGTGGACAGTGGCAGCTCTCATTACTGAGACAATCACTATATGTTGTATGTACACTGTGTAACATATCTCAACATGTCTGTTTCAAGCTTCAAATAAAACACGGACCATCTTTATTATGTTTGGTGATGTATGTACAGAGTTCCAGCATGTTTGCTATCCCTCTCTCTCTTTCTGTCTCTCTTTCTCTTTTCATACGTGCTGCTTATGGGTGAGATGGGGGTAATGATAACTGATTCACCAGTTTGGGGAATTGCTAGATTAAAGGGCTCTGACTGAGTAAAGTCCATCTGCAAGATCATGAGTATTCATTAATTTGGTGGGAGTTTGATTGTGTTAATATTTGGGAGTTAGATTATGTTTTATCTTTATTTTGATTATATTGTAAATTATTTTGCTTGGAGATTATTATTTTTCTTCGAGCTAAGACCCTCTGTAAACTGTGCTTCCTTAAGGAAATAAAATCTGAGAAATGACAGCCTTGTGACTGTGGCAAGATTGGGGAGACCTTTTATTTTGTGGTTTACCTAAGACAGGTCTTTTACAGGCCTCGGATGACCATGTTTAATCTAGATTGTTCTGAAATGGTAATGTGCAAGAGCTATCATATTACTAGAATTCGATAGGGCCAGGAGAGAAAATGAGAAAGTAGCAAAAAACATAGTGTTTTTTTTCTTATTTTTTATCTTATGATATATATGGCTCAAACTGAAGGCCCAGCTCTAATAGTCATAGTTTGTCACTTGTGAAATATATCTGCTTTCATCTATTACTATTTAAAAGAAACTGTCTTTATTTTCAGATTCTCTGTAACAGATGTCGAGTGTGCACTCAGTCAGAATGGAATTCAGATGAGGGATGTATCAAAGTTCTGAAGTCGACTGAAAGTGTGAAGTAAGTTCTTTTAAGTGCTTTTTTTTATGATCAAGGTCACATTAGCCATATTCTGAAAATTAAAACAAGTGAAAATATTAACCTCTGCAGAGCGGATGCCTGGAAAGACCCCAGTTTGCATGCCTGGTGTAGTTTGTTGTACAAAAAAGATTTTTTTGTCCTGCTTTACATATCGAAATTCATGCAACAACATTGAGAGGTAGGGTTTTTGCCTTGGAGTTAAAGAACATGCACGATAGGAAGAGTTTTATGTAAAGATCTAGTCCTGGACAAATCAGGCGCAGCAAGAGAAGGCTGATCAAATGAAGACAATGCTAACATCAGGTCTATGCTAATACAGTCTGACTAAACTCACGCATGCCTGGGTGGAAGGAGAAGGTAGAGTGATGTTATGTGCTCCCAAAATGAATACTAAAGAGGAAGCTGTCGGTTAAATACCCCCAGAGATGTCATATTTCACCGGGCGCTGCATGGCTGTGGGGTGACTTGGAGATGAAACAGCATCAAGCTTCGAGCTCTAGTGACTGTATCAAGGGCAAAGTGCTAATAGAGCTGTTTACCTGCTTCAGATATTTATGGGCTGTGACCCGTGGGAGAGATGTGAAGCACTGGAAGTACCCTGTTTCCTACTCATCTGCCTGTTTATGTTCACAGCTTGGCCTGACTGTGGAACACCACCAGCATCTTGGCTTGTACAGCTCTCTACATTATGGCACGATACAAATAGTGATGGTTTGTTTAACCTTCGGGCCCAGCATGCATGCCTTTCAGATAATAGCAGTCAATGGATGCTAGTTAGTGCACTCTGACTTCACATTTGGCATGTGAGTGTGTGTGTGTGTGTGTGTGTGTGTGTGTGTGTGTGTGTGTGTGTGTGTGTGTGCGTGTGCGTGTGCGTGTTTGTGTTCATGTATTCAGCTCTCAACATAAACATGTCAAAAGGATTCTTTGGAGCAATGATCCAGAAGAACCTTCACTACAAAAGGTTTCCTAGGGGAATGGGTAAATCTTTAAAGGGTTCCTACCCTTTTAAACCATTTAGGTTGAACCACAGCCCTCCAGAGTTTAGGGAGCAGGGGGAGTGCGATGGTGTTGGGTGGGATACTTGGGAAAGTAGCTGGGTCATTTCAAAGTCCTATTCTCTGGCTTCTCACTGTAAACTGCTCACAATACATCTGGGGCATCTGGAGCCTCTCTTTTAGCTATGAATATGTATTGAATCTGTATTCAATACAGATTCATATTGA
The DNA here is from genome assembly GCA_037577275.1 of Bryconaethiops microstoma. Taxonomy (NCBI): domain Eukaryota; kingdom Metazoa; phylum Chordata; class Actinopteri; order Characiformes; family Alestidae; genus Bryconaethiops; species Bryconaethiops microstoma. The sequence continues at coordinate 18,631,963 of JBBJLS010000032.1, read as the reverse complement.
ATATGAATATGTATTTGTCATCATATTTGGGACTGAATAATGTTTTATTCAGCATAATTTTCATTACTATATTTGATTTCTGTCTCTGCAACCCCCATAAAGTGTGTTAATTCTTTCAGTTTCTTAGTTTTTGGCGTCCACACTTACGCTGAGGATGTGCAAGCACAGTGCAATGTGCTGAGCCAAATATATTAAAAATGTTACAAAAATATATGTACTTTTCATGTACTTTTCTTTGGCAGGAACTTAGGTTAAATCAAATAATTTTGATAGTATTGTTTATATTAATGCTACTACTTCTACTACTACTACTACTAACAATAGTAATAATAATATTCACTCCGTTTTTATTATTATTTAAGAAAAAAAAAAAACTCCTACTCTGTGCAAAACTGTTACTAAACTGCCACTTTACTGCGGCTCACTCCTAACACTTTATCTCATGTGCAATAATGCTGTCTCCCCTATATATACCTAGAAAGAGATATGTATATACACATATATATTTTATTTTCTTCTCTTTTTGGAAATTGTAATTTATAGTGCTTATTTTTTAGTACATCGTTTACTCTTTAACTTTATATTGTTATGTTTTACTATATTGCTGAGTGACTTGTCTTCTCTCGTCAATCACATTTCATTGCAATGTTGTCCCTGTGCTAACATGCATATGACAAATAAAGCTGAAACAGAACAGAAACTGAAACTGAACTGAAACTAATAATAATAATAATAATAATAATAAGAAGAAGAAGAAGAAGAAGAAGAAGAAGAAGAAGAAGAGTAATGACAATAGGGAATTTCCACAATTACTTCACCAACTCTCCAATCCTTGTTTGTCATGTTCGGCTGATGAGCAAGGATCAGGACGCATTTGACACATGATAGTTTTATTCAGAAAGGCGGGAGATCAGGGACAAAGGAGACTCTCAGCACTGGCTCAGTAGTACAACTTCCACATACAACTCCAACAGATATAGCCCAAACATGAAATCCCATGTATCTGGCAGATATAGGCAAGAAGATGAGAATGCCACCAAGTGAGTAGCACTGCACTGCCATGAACCAGGTCCTCTTCGATGAGGGAGCACACAAGCCAAGCATACCAAATTTGAAGCCCTGGGCTGAGAAAGACAAATCTATAAAAATCCACATATACACACTCCCCAGCCACACAGACATGATGGAGAAGAGACAGTGATCTCCATGTCTAGCTGGGCTTAAGTACAGGAAGGGATACAGGTGCAGAAACCAACTCGAACATACAAAACGGCAGGGTGTGTAGCTTTGGAGATATGGCTGTGGCATTACTGTTGCAGCTGTTATCAAAGTATTCAAAGCCTGGTACCAGTCCATGGACTGGTGTTTGGGAATTTCTGCTATAAAAAAAAATACATTTAATCACCATTTTCAAAAGGTTCTTTAGAGAACCACAAGTAGTTAAATGACATCACTTCAAAACAACCTTTTGGCACCTTGATGAAGATTTGACATTTTAGATATTTGCATTTGAGTGTACACATGGTTTACTCTAGAGAAAATGAGGGGAAGGGAGAACATGCATAAATGAATGAGGGGCTACATGTGCTCAGAGCTAATCAGAGCTAATGAGAGATTAACCGAATCTGTGCAGGGGTTTGCTATTAGGACAGATGGACGTAAGGAAATAAACCTCAAAGTCATTTCCATGGAGGGCACAGGTGTCATTGACAATGACAACGATGCCGTCTGCACAAATGAGCCACGTCTAGTCTACTACAGCGAAGAGATCGACCAGACGCTCTGCTGCATCTACAGTTGCAAATGAATTGCATCTAGAAACTGTTTGGTTTGTTGAGCAACATTTAATAATGGAACTGATGGAAGAAAAAACACATTTCTCTGACAACACAGAACATGGCTGGGTTTTGAGAACTGTTACTGAGAGGCATTGCTAAAGTAAATGCAGCACGATAAGCCCAAGAGCCTTTTTCATAATCACACAATCATAGGAGAAATCATAATTACCTCCCAATATTCATGAGTGGTTGAAGATATAAAAGCTGCAGGCAGTTTGCTGGAGTGACTCGCCAGCCAGATACAGGCTAGCTGCTTTAGCTCATAAAAATCGTCAGTAGGAATACAGTGAGAGACGTATACTGCCTGTGGCATACAGTGAAATAAATTCTAAAGCTCAAAAATAGCAATGCTGATTACAAATGACAGGTAGTGGAGGATCATTTAGGTTTATGAAAATGAGACCATGACAACAGGTCCCTGTTAGCTTGTTAGAACATTTGAGAGAAGCTGTACTTTGACTAAACTGCTGCCGTTAGGCCACAGAAACTCACCAGAGAAAAGCAGTGTAGCATAATGAGCTAAAAAGTGGCTAAGTACTGTGGAGCCACTTCATTAGAAGTTAATCCATTACTGAATAGCACCTAGCTTAATGGAAGCAGCTAGTCAGAGAAATCACCGCTAAAGTGAAGAGGGAAGTCTGGTCAGTAAGAAGAAAGTTTTAATTGAAGCTTAGGGCTTGTACCTTATACATTTTATGGACAAAATTATTGGGACGCCTGACCATTACACCAACAGGGCCTTTAATGATATTGCATTCAATTACACAGACTTTATTATGGATTTAGTCCTCGTTTCTGCTCTTCTTGAAAGGCCTTCCACAAGATTTTGGTGTTTCTGTGGAAAATCTGTAGAGCATTTATGATGTCAGGCACAAGAAGGCCTGGCTTACAATTCTCCATTCCCAAAAATGTTGAAAGGGCTCTGTGAGGGCCACAAGTTCTTCCACACCGAACTCATCCAAACATGTCTTTATGGACTTTGCTTTCTGCACTGGGGCACAATCATGTTGGAATAGAAAAGGTTCTTCCCCAGACTGTGTCTTCAAAGTTGCATGGCGTTGTCCAAAATATCTTACTATGCTGAAGCAGTAAGATTAAGCCCTTCACTGGAAATAAGGGGCCTAGCCCAAAACTCTGAAAAACAAGTGTGTCCCAATACTTTTGTCCATATAGTGTATCTCTGACCAAACTGCCCTCCTCTTCACCTCCCTGATGAAAAAGGTAGCTGAACTACTAATAACTGTAACAGTACATGTCCACTCCACATAGCACATATATGTGGGACATATAAGTGCTATGCAGTGAGTAATTTGCAGCTCTGCTTTTTTCACCTTATCGTTAAATTTGTTCTGCTCTGCATCCCGCAATCCTTCACACATATTTTAAATACTTCCCTTAGAAAATGAATGGGAGTAAAATTTCAAATGAATGGGAGTTAAATTTGAAATAAATTTCAAACAAATGAGAAGAGAAAACAAGACTATGCTTGTTAACGATCAAACTCAGAACTTTCAAGCAATTCTACATTTGGGTTTGTAATTAGAGGAGCACATCTTTTATTATGATCTGAATTTATTGCTAATCAAGGTGCTACTGTCACTGTGAATAGAATCTTGATTTGTGATAAGAATAAACTATCAGTTGCAATTTTTATGTTTTGTAATTACAGCAACCACCCGCGTATTCGCTGTTTAGAGGTTGCGTAGTTTTTTGCGGTTTGCTGAAAACTCGCAAATTCGTTGAAACCTCCGCGTTTTTTTGCTTTATTCATGGAAATATATCCATTTTCATGCATTTTAGTGCCTAATTATTAAGACAAATATAATTTACTAATTTTGTAATATAAATATTAACTTAAATTCAGTTACATTTCCATATCAAATATAACTATAAATTTTTTGGTACTGTCCAGAGAACACAAAGAAAGCATGTCCTGGGATTGTAAAATACCGCTGTATTTGAACGTAGCCAATCCGGCAGGAGGTTTGAAAGTAGCCAATCTGAGAGCATTATTTATTTCTCCTTGCTGCTGATTGGCTGCTGCCCTGTGGCACATCTGTGGCAGATACAGTACGTACATGGGTTTTACCTTTACATTTTTACGGGTAATGTATTAAACTGAGATTTAAATGAAATTAAAGTGTTTTGGGAGCATATTTGAGGGAATATTTAGAGTTTACACTATAAAAATAGGCATTTTTAGGCATTTGTTTTTACCACATCACAAATTTGCAGTTGTTCACAATTTGCAGGTGCTCTTGGAACGTAACCCCCATGAATGTCGAGGGTTTACTGTACTTGATATCGGTGGAAATTATTAGAAATTATTTTGTTAGTGCAACAAGTGGGAAATTCACATTTGAAAGTGCAGACTCAAGCCTGTGCTGAAATAAATTAATTTAATAGAGAATGTGGAGTTTCCCAGCATTCTAACCATTTGGTTTACTTTAGTTTGTAATATTTTTTTCTTTTAATTAGCTCTCATTTGTCCTGCTTATCAAAAGAATTTTGGGATATGACTTGTCATTTGCACTATAACTGAATATGCGATTTTATAATACATTTGAATGGCCTGGCAAAATACAAGGACTAAGTCCAACTACATGAAAATGTAAGCAGGAGTTCACACTATTTTGTCACTTCCACAGCATGCAGATTAGAGTGTATACTCCAGTGTATACTCTAATCGCGAGTGTCGCTGATGAAAATCACTCGTCCACAGCTCCACAGTCGCTCAGCTGGAACCGAGCTCTGCCTCTCAATCAGCTTCCAGTCTCCTGGGGCTCAGAGCCCAGCACAGGGTGTGGGGAGTGGAGAGGGAAAATAATAAAAAGACATCTTTTCAGTGATTAATACGCCTTCCTTTCAGGCTCTGCACAACTGACATCCATACTCAATCAGAGCCACAGTCTATTAAAAATTATCGATCGTGGGAGGCCAGGTAAGGAGGTGATGCCAAGGCAGGTTTAGGCAGGTAAACTTTTGTTGTTTTCTGAAGCACAGGAAAGTGGGTGGGTGCACTGCAGTGTTTCAAGTGGTATAATAAGAATTTTCACAAGTTTAATTAATATATTTAACTACATTTGGAAATGGGAATAAGCACGTTAGCATGTGAATAACAACCTCCTGTTTGATACGTGTATTTGTGTAGAAATGCTGAGCTAAAGGCTGATCACTGAAAACACACATAGCATCTGTTGTGGACAGAACAACAATCCACAAGACATGCATAAAAGCATGTACTGATGAACTTGTAAAATCGTTTGCGTCCTCACATATCAAATATTAGGTTGTGTGAGCATTTACAAGAAAAAATACCCAAAATAAATGACAAACTGTATCTGAGCCAAACCTCAATTCAGGACGTAAAAGAAAACCACATTTATGATAATGTCAGTTTCTGCTAGTGCCCTTATTGGAGTTCTAACAGTCTTAGATTGATATACATTGTTTGACTTTTTTTTTAAAAACATGAACATTTGAAGTTTGTTAAAGACATTCCACCCACACAATAGTATATACTTTACCCTGATTGTTAGTTTTACAGGGACTCCTTCAATCTTGCCATGAATTTGCTGTTATTGTTTTACATTTCTAACACCAGAATGAAAACTGATCAGACTAGGACTAAGACAGTGACATATCCAGGACTTCCAGAAGATACTGAGTGACATTTTGTAATGTCTAACAGATCAAGCTCCTGAAGGTCTCACAGGTGGAAGAAAAGTGATTGGTCACTTTTTACAAATTAAGTTTTTAAAACAATATCAATGATCAATTTTTAAATATGACAGTCTTGTAAAAAATAAAAACAAACCAAAAATTCTACAGCACTGAATTAAGTGAAGGAACATTGCTGTTATTAACTGGGTGAAATTATAATTTAATAGGCTACAAAAAAGGGGAAATTAACTGACCTAAAATTCAGTTTTAATAACAATGGCAAACTTATGTTTCTGCCACATTATAAAGACATGCTGGCAGTATACAGTGAGTTAAATTTGTGCTAGTGCAGAACAGCACTGTTTTTTCCTCTACACACCATAGCTGTCCATCCAATATTGTTGCTTATTGCCCCTACTGCAAAATCTAGATCAAGAGTAAACACATATTTGCTTTAACTTCCAACAATGGTAGCAGAATTACTGCCTGATGAGCTTCAGTAGATGTATTAAGAGGTCTAGAAAAGTGTATCAGGAAATACAGCATTCTCTAGTTTTTATTATTCCACTAATACGATATGTAGTACATGCACACACACAAAAAACTCCAGAAAATGGACACACGGATTCTGAACTGCAGGAATGCTGGTCTACAATATCAGATTACAAACATTGAACGAGTAATCTTTTTATCTCAATTCGTAATACACAAAAATAAAAAAGCAGCTGAGAAGTGCCAGAGTATTTACGGTTCCACAAATGATTTCAAGATCACAGATTCCCAAGATTCTGTCTTATTCTCCTTCTCTCTCTCTCTTACATGTTTTTCACTACTGTTACTTGTTCTATGTGCAAATCCAGCCAACTAGAGCCACAGAATTCATTTAATTTTTAATTTCAAATTAGTTTAGATTCAGAGATAAAACCCAACCACAAAAGTTAGATTAGCTCGAAAATAATTGACATCCTTGGGAAAAATGGCTGTAAATGTGTATTAAATTATATCTTTGTTGTTAATTATTAGAACCCCTAGACACTTGTATAAAAAACCAAAGCATGCAAGCTTTGTCCTTCTGGGCGCTCAGGAAACATTAGAGAAAAAATAATAACCAGAGCTGTAGTGACCCTCCTGATGTTTATTTTATCCTCACAGAGAGGAGGATGGTTAGATGCTTCTCCATCAGCCAAGGATGGATGGTAGCGTTTTGGGGTCACTGAGTCTTAAAAACAATTTTAGACACCACCTCCATGCCAACAAACTATTTGGAAGGTGTGCCAGCAAGTGAATTTTTTCTTTTATCTAACCATAAACATCAGAGTCTGGAGTACTGAGGGACTAAACTGAAGAAGTGAAAGAACTTCATCTGCACTGTCAAGAATGGCAAAGGATCTGTAATGTTTTAGTGCTGTTTTTCCTCAAGGCCCTGGCACCCTTGTTACAATATGTGGCGGCATGGACTCCATGAACAATTAAAAATTTTACAGATTTTGGTGTCTCTTCCAAAATGCTACAAGTGGGTCATGTTTGAATCTTCTATCTGGCCAGAGATCTAAAAATATATGTAAAACCAACGCAAAAATAGTTCATTGACCACAGAATCCAATGTTTTACATGGTAATTCAAGTGCCCTGATCTAAACACCATTGAAAATCTATGGGGAGACCTGAAAAGAACAGTCATGACAAATTTACACAAAACATTAGAGGTAAGAGGTGCCACATGTGCTTTTTTAGAAAAATTCAGTTTCAATTAAAGTTTACACTGATATCAACAAAGACCCCTTTTCATTATATTTACCATCCTTTTGTGAAGTTTATCTACTATACAGATGAACTGTAAGTGTACAATTACTGTAGCCAAAGTAGTGATGGCAGAATACTAAATTATCCTCAATATACCGAGAAACAAATTTCAGTACAATACATAGAAGCTAAATTTTTTCAAAAACCTTTCTGAAAGTTTGAAAGTTCTTTCTTTCATTGCTTCTGCACCAGACACGTGATGCGCATGTGTCAAAGGAAATGAGCCCGTCACAAGGTATATAAACAGGAAACAGGTAGATCCGAGTTGCTCAGTCATTAAGTCTCCTCATCTCGCCCTGCCGTCTCTAATCCGGATTCACATGAGTACTCACTTACCTTGTGTGCATGAGTGTTAAAGCTGGTTCCGGTGGGAATCATAACTCTTTTGTGGAGCGTTTGCAGAGCAAAGTGCGTGATTCTACCAACCCTCTCGCTTCTGTCCGCATCTGGGTTCATCCATCATGCTACACAGTACGTTCTCGTTCACTTCATTCTCATGATAGCTTCAGTCCACTATAATGCTTCCAATTCCCCAAGCTGCTATCTCATGAACTAAGTGTACAATTCGCCATTTATCAATAAAAAAAAATCACATATTTTATCATAGTGTCTAACGTTTCTATAAATTCAGTACTTCAGCTTATCCCTACTACCAGGCAATAATATGTCCACAACTGAGGAAACTGTTCAGTTATATTTTAGAAGACTTTAGTAATATTAAGATACCTGGATCATCACACTGATTTATCAGACTACTCAGGCTTTTTCAGGATGTTCAGTGTTTGCAGAAAAAGCCATTTGCTGCGTTCCTCTTCAGCATAGGTCTCATGAGTGTGTTTGCTGCATATTGATAGTGGGTTTTTTTTTTTGGAAGACTGCATATTTTAGTGTCTTCTGAAGTATTCTAAAAGTGTTCTTTTAAATTGTAAAAAGTCACCATTTTCTGTTTTTCTTAAAATGTAAGGTGGACTGAACATAGATACTTCATTATTGTGTTCTGAATACATATTCAGAATATTTATATTCCATTACCTTGCAACCCAGGCTGAAGCCTCCTGTTGCTCTGTTGCTGCAAAATGTGCTGCTCTCTACTCCACCGGTTCCCAACCCTGGTTCTTTGCTTTATTTTCTCTGCTCCCTGTACACCTGATATAACTAATCAACAAGGTTAAAGAGGTAGTGTAAGATCAGGAAAAACACTAAAATATGTAGGGCACAGGGGCCTCCACTACCGAAGTTGCGAACCACTATGCATCCATCCATCCATTCATTCATTTTCTGAACCACTTATCCGAAACAAGGGTCGCAAGGGGGTGTTGGAGCCCATTCTAGCAGTCATAGGGTGAAAGGCAGAGAAACATACTGAACAGGTCACCACTTTATCACAGGGCAGAATCACTACTTTTATTTTGAAAAGCAACCAATAAAGGGCCATCACTGACAAGGTACATTATACAGACAAAAGTGAAGAGCTTCTTAATGCTTGAGCATACCACAACATTTTGGACAACACTATGCTTCCAACTTTATGGACGCAGTTTGGGGAAGGCCCATTATTACACCATGACTGTTCCCCAGTGCACAAAGCAAGGTCCATAAAGACATGGCTGGATGAGTTTGGTGTGGAAGAACTGGCCACACAGAGCCATGAGCTCAACCTATCCAACACATTAGGGACAAACTGGAATAGAGATTGTGAGACAGGCCTTATCGTCCAACATGGGCACAAATTCCCAGAGAAACTCCAAAATCTTGTGGAAAGCCTTCCAAGAAAAGTGGATGCTGTGATAGCTGCAAAGGGGGACCAACTCCATATTAACGTTTATGTATTTGAATGAAATGTTATTAAAGTCCCACTGGTATAATGGTCAGGTGTCCCAATACTTTTATCCATGTACTGCATTACTTGGGTGGTGGACCATTCTCAACACAACTGTGATGCTGTCATGGTTGTGGCATTGTAGTGCTGAAAGACAAATTTGTGTCATTAGTGACACCAGAAATGCTCCTGTGCGCTATGGGAAGACCAACATAAATTGTGGACTCTGTAAAAATGATGCAACATACAGTGCTGTGAAAAAGTATTTGCTCCCTTGTTTGACACACTGAAATGTTTCCGATTATCAAACAAATTTAAATATTAGGCAAAGATAACCCAAGTAAACACAAAATGCAGTTTTTAAGTGATGATTTTA
>JBBJLS010000032.1:18595189-18611622 GCA_037577275.1 Bryconaethiops microstoma | reverse complement strand
AGATATATATATATATATATATATATGTGTGTGTGTGTGTGTGTGTGTGTGTGTGTGTGTGTGTGTGTGTGTTTCTTTGTACTCGGGCATTCATTCTCAAGAGGTTTTGCCAGTGTGGAATAGCAACAGAGCACTGCAAGGTCAAGCTTTGCCTATTCCTGAAATTATGACTCTTCATGCTTTTTTTTTTTTTAACTCTGTCACAGGGGTTCAGCCAAGTTCATCCAGAATGTGTCAGTCAGGTCTAAAGCAAGTGATCCAGGACACTCGAGTAAGCTACCAAAGCGAAGCACTGGGAGGTAATCTTCAACAGAGAATCAATTCTCTTCCACTTCCCCTGCACAGAACGTGTTTGCCTTGCCTTCCTATCAGCTGATTATATTATATGTCACACATATGGCAAGATAGCAGAGGGGCACTTCCATCATGGAGAAACATATTCAAGTTGTTTTAGTTGACCACTGCATACTGAACATGCGTCACTTCTTGATTCCTATGTCTTATGATCTTAGCAATTCATATTTATTATTCCCCAGGCGTTCATTTATCATCTCAGCTCTTCTTTTGTGGAAAGGGGAAAAAAATGGCCCTCACAAGTCATATTCCATGATATAATAGAAAAATGTTGTCTTTCAGGAAATTATTTTTGCATACATGTCTTGTTTTTAGTAATGTTTAGTGATAACATGACAGACCTGTGTAAAATCCACGCTTACCACAACGTCACAAGACCACAGTGCAATTCCAAACAAAGCCGACAGAGTCATTTATCACATGAGCTTTGAGTCATCATGGACAAACCCTTGGGCATGCTTTCACCTCAGCGTAGATTTTCACTTGACTGCATTTTGACTGTAGAAAAGCTGAAGTGGAACCAGCAGTGCGGGTTTCATTTCTCTTTGTCCATGCTAGACGGTTTTACTACAGTTTGGATCCTTGTCTCAAGACAGAGAACTGTCTTCTATATGGCACACACACACACACACACACACACACACACACACACACACACGACCGCACTGACCCAACAAAAAGAAAGTTATACATATGTGGGTGTTATTTTCTGATTAAGGTCACCTAAATAAATGTACGTGTGGTGATACAACCATCATGAGACATGGGAGCATTCATGTAGCGGGGAGATTATCACCTTTACATGGGGAACCACCCTGAGATAATGGCAGTCCAGAAATGGTGTCATGGTTTCTCTCCCCCATTCAGAGCTCCAAGAAGTGGCCAGTCTCCCCTCATCATGAGTCATCTGGGTTACATATTGGTTTGTAATTGATCCCATTGATTGTCTTAACACACGCTGGAATAGTCATAGTCAACTGTTGTAGCACAGCACTGCTTGTATGTTGAAATATTTCCTCACAGAACTAAAAAAAAAAACAACATATATCACAGCCCTTGGAAATAGATTGTGGAGCTGCATGCCTCATTTGAATTAAGCTTAAATTTTGTGGCTTCAACACATCAACTGAAAACATGCCCAAGCAAGATAAGGCAGGTGCACAAAACCTACATCATCTCTTAGTGCTGGGAAGGCACGATAACCTCATCTGGGTAAGATAAGAAAATATATCTACGTGCCAGGTGTGGTATTGGCCTCAGCTAGTCATGTATTCAGACTGGAGGCTCACAGATCTCCTTGGTAAAGGCATTCATCACCCCCACCACTCTGTGATTCATCTTTTGTTCAATATTCCCTCCATGGTTCTTTCAAGCACCATAAGGTATACCCAGTCAACAACTATACAGACTTTTCATGTATTGCTGCTTTAAAGATGAATTTCATTTGCATTTGGGGGATGCAGGCTGATTGTTTTAGCAGCTTTCATCTGTATGAGATGCTTTTTGAAATCTAGTGATGGGGCATGTGCCAAATCTTTCCTCCATATAAAGTATTTTCTACTGTGTGGTAATTTTTTCCCCTGTTGAAATCCTTAGAAACACCTGAAAATGCATAGGATGGATGCCTAGTGTATTTACTGACCAATAACAAACTTAAAACATAATGATCATTGAAACATAAACTTTTGTTGCAAATACAGCTATGCAATATGCAGTCAGGATTTTGGGTAGCATTTGTTTGGACCTTATCATATAACATTGACATAACCATGCTGTTAACACTTGGTAGACTGCTGGTAAAATAACACATATTATTAGACATTATTTCATTATCAGACAGACAATGATGGTATCCTGGTGGTTAGGGAGTTTCCTCTGTGATCAGAAGATTGTAGGTTTGAATCTTAGGACTGCCCGTGGCACCACTGAGGTACCCTTGAGCAAGGTACCATCCACACACTGCTCTCTGGGTGCTGGCGGCCCACTGCTTCACTGAGGTGAATGGGTTAAATTATAACAATTTCGCACTGTGGGCTGTGCTGTGCTTATATGACAAAACATGTACACACACACGTTTACTACATGGTTATGTGTTAGTGAAGTGAAAGTGACCATTCTGTCATATGTGAACACACCACAGCACACGGTGTGAACAGCACAAAATCTTCCTCTGCATTTAACCCATTCACCAAGTGAAGCAGCGGGCAACCAGGAACACGGCACCCAGGGAGCAGTGTGTGGGGAGGGTACCTTGTTTAAGGGTACCTCTGAGATGCTTAGCGACCTTGGGATACAAACCCACAACTTCCTGATTGCAGGGCAAACGCCCAAACCACTAGGCTACCTAGGTTACATTAGGCTACCAGCTGCCCCAGCTGTGATTGTCGGGGTTAATTTTACCCTCAAGACGGTCCATCATACAGTCTGTCAGTCAGTTGGACGGTCAGTATTAATCAGTTGGTGGCCTTGTTCATGGCTGGTCAGAAATTACAGCCAAGTCATCTGATGTCTGGTAATACAGCAACTGTGACCACTCATACCCAGGGTCCCGGGATATTACAGGATCGCACGCTCTCAAACCAAACAAGTGATGACAGAAGCCTCAGTGCAGTTGCATTTCCCCACCCCAGGGTAAGGATGGCATTGGACTGAATTTCCATCAGAAACATCCAAATGAAATCTGTGCAGCTTCCCGTCTGAGAGGCTTGATGAATAAGCTGTCTGTTGCCTGGAGCACCCACCATAATTGCGATTCCCATTTGCTTCAGTTCCTCCGCTCCTTGAAATGGGCCAGGCTTGAAATCAAACCTTTCCTACTCTGACACTTTTTTTCCTTTCATTGCTTATTACAATTTTCATGAAAGAAATAAATAAAGGACTGAAGAGAAAAAGCCTTTGGGTCAGAGATTGTTGACCAGTTTAGACTGCCCCATTCACTCACTTTCAAAGTTCAATCTAGCTTCAACAATAAATGTTATATCAAATGTTGCTTTAAAGCACAGAGCTGGGGGGCTGGGGGGCTGAGGGGAACATTTCTCCCCAAGATTTTTGCTCAACCAGCCCACTTATAGTAATAATGCCTCTACCATAAGTCAGATGATCACTACAAAAACTATATTTTTAATGGTCCTTGCAACATTTTCTGTTAACCTATCACAAAATAGTTTCTTCTCAATTCTGATGATGATTTCACATTAACTCATACATTCCTGGTACACAACACTTAACAGCTCAAGTCTGTAATACAACAGCAAAATGAATTATGAGAACTCAGTACTCAGAACTTCAGACACTGAAGAGACAAAAATATAACAGATTTAATATGGCGTTATTCCAAAAATGTCTAATATATAACTTATATTTGTAATGTAATGTTAAGATTGTAGTTTATTAACAGCTTTTTAGCAAATCTGTGATCTCTAAGTGTGCTATGCAAAAAGACTTCCATTCATTTAGTAAATTTAGTGATAATGTCAAAAAGTCCCAAAGTCTTTGTTGCCCTCATCATTCCCTCTCCTTAAGAAGGGTGAGGAGTACAACATCCTGTAAATGTATTCACCTCATACGAGACTTAACTATAAAAACAACTGAACATGGCGAGACACACGTTTGTATGTAGAAGAGAATTCATTAAGTGAAAATTATGTTTACTTCACAAGATGAACTGTGTGTTAATAGGTTTCCAGGTGAGCTTCAGATGAGACATGTTTATAGAATAGATTATTTTTGTAATAATTTGTGCAGTTTTACATAGCTCTTTTAGACCCTGTTTACACCTGGTAACTTCATGCAGCTCTAATATTAGGATTAGATTTGGATTAGAATAAGCCACATAAAAAGTCATGTATAAACACACTCCGGAGGCATTTAAAACAATAAATCTGATCACTCAAACTGATTACTTCAGGGAAGGTCTGAGACGCATTTCAGTCTCATATTTTAGCAATGTAAATGCATCAGTTTCCCCAGAGTGTGAATTACCCCTCCATAATTGGGGGGTATTGCCTTCATAACACTGTTAAGAACCCCCCTCCACACTGCTATTTTTGTCTCTTTACGGGGAGGGTCTGGGTCTTGATCGGGGGGTACAGTACCTCCAGTACCCTCCGTAATTCGAACCATGCGTTTCCCCAAGACACGTTCAGCAACCACAACCCATCCCACTACTGTCACAGCTCCTCCCCGCAGTGCTGCTTATAGAAAAAAACAGCCCTCCAGCACTTAATGCAGGCATCGCTGGTCTTTCAGTCCATGTCCTGCTGTGACTTTCATTTTAATTGTGTAACCCATACTGGATGAAACAGCCTAAATCATGCACCAGTTTGGTTAAACCTTGCCCCATTGTTTTTCACCATCCCTCTGCAATACACTGTTTTACAGCATGTGGTTCATGATGGCAGGAAGAAAATTATTCTTAACAGCCTCTTCTTGTCAACATTTGACTGTGTTCTAAGTTTTATTTCTATTATTATTTCTTTTTATAGCTGAATCTTCTCCACCTACAGTTTTTGATGGGCATGGTTCCAGTGGCAAAACCACCATTAAAATCACCTGCAGTGTGTGTGTATATAACTTTTTGGTTGATTAAGGGCCAAATACTAATTGGTTGATTAAGGGCCAAATACTTGATTGGTTGATTAAGGGCCAAATACTAATCATTTAAAAAATAAATTTTTGTGGTTAAGTTGCCTCTGTAATATTTGGGGAGAGAGAGAGGACGGTTGAGTCAAATTCAAAATGTGTGTCAGAGATAGAGTCTGTGACGTCATGAATATGTTGGCCACAAAGTGACAAAAACGTGGAGAAAACACACAGCAAAACACACAGCAGGCTCATAAACAGACTTCAAGACACTCAGGTCAGTTATAAAAAAGAACATGTGTCATCATTTGTTGAGGTTTAAGCAAAAATAATCAGGCCATGAATACAGCTGCGTGTTCAGCCATCCTTACCCATAAATGGCTCGGTTAGAGGCCAGTTCTGATACGGCACTGATTAGAAGATCACTGGTTCAAATCTATGGTGCGAGAAGATTTTTTGTTTTACAAACAAAACAAGCAAACTTTTTTGCCACTAAAACCAACATTTTGATGTCTCCAAACCATGGTTTAATAGGAACCAGACAATCACACTGCATTTTTTCATGGAAATGTATCTAGTTATTCTTAACAGCCTCTTCTTGTTAACATTGACTATATCATGAAAAATTGAATATAACTTAAAAATTATGAGCAACACAGACGATTGGTATACAAGCTAATTTGCATAACACTCTACACATAGTAATCAGATTTCAGTCTGGCTGACCGGGGGCTAACTCTTTTAAAGGCTAACTCTGAGACAGTTGCTGAATTTGTTCTGTAGTTTGTGTCTAGCTTCTAGAAGCTAGACTTTCTTAATAAATGTAACGTGCATGAGTTGCACATTCATTGTGTGGCGCATTTGCAAGGCTGGGTCGTATTTCCTGTAATGAATGTCATCGTCTTGAATATCAATATGGGGTCGCATTAATACATTTATAGGGGCATTAAATAGGCCAATTAATATGGAATGGTGAGCACTTTGTGATGAACTACGAGAATTAATAGGGCCGCACTCTCACATTAAAACTAAGCCGACCCCATTAAGCTCCTCTACACAGAAGACTGTGGGTCCTTGTTGGAATGGACAAATAGAATTTGTAGAGGAGGGAAAGAGCGCCAGTGAATGATTACTGTGTGCACAATGAAGAGAAGGCAGGTTGCCGGTTCAGCTGGCTGTAACTTCTGCATACCAATATGTTCCCATTCTGCTGGTGAGTTGCAGGAAATGCTCCCCAGTACACCACTCTACAATCTCCTACTAAGTCTTTGATAAACATCAGTGCGCAAGATAAGGTGTCTAAATGTAAGCTACATCAGTGCATGAGATAAGGTGTCTAAATGTAAGTTACATGGTCACAATCTACACATTCTGAGTTAATTACTGTGGCACAAGGGTAAAAGGGACATTTTGCCATTTTAAAAATGTAACCATCGCTATATCTACTGTAAGCATGTCTGCTTGCATCACACAGCAATTCCACAGTTGATTCTGAAGTGAGATTTTTCCAGTATAAAAACATTTTTTTTAAATGTTGTTTCTTTCATTACTTGGTGAATCAGATCTTTCATCCAAAACGAATTGTAAACCGGCATTTAGAACTCTGTGTGTGGGCACCCCAAGGGCAACCACAGAGACATGTAGAGATAAAACTGTTTTACTTGTTTGGCTCATAACCATGCATGCATTTAAATCTTATCCAATTCACTTTTTTTTTGTTTCTTCTAGTTTGAAGAAGTTATGCTGTGTTCACACTAAGCTGTTTTCGTAAAAGCACTGTCTGGAGCACCTAGCATGATATGCACATTGTGACCATTACAATGCTGCCTCCACTGAGCACTTCACTCAGTACTTTTCTGAATACTTTAACTTTTTAATAACTTTTTAAAGCCTTCAACTTTGACAGAAAATAAACTGGGTATCAGCATTTTTCTGACCACTTTGCACTCACTTCCCATGTGATGAAAACTAAACTTATGATTGAGAAAAGATGATTCACAGTCATGATTAGGTAAACATGTTTTCATTCTTTGCTTCAGAGGTGAATAGTTCAGTAGTCCAGTCACAATTATCTATTTCTGCCAATTGCTAGTTATTTTATATTAAAGTCTATGTATTTGAATGCAAAGTCATTAAAGTCCCTGTTGGTGTAATAGTCCCAATACTTTTGTCCATATAGTCCACATGGATTTTTCAAGAAGGTAAACCTCCAAGACCAGGATTGATGACCACTGCTGTATTAAATGTCTTTAAATAGTAATCACAATAAAAAGAGAGTGGCATATTCAAATGACAGAAACAATTCATCAGACGAGTAGGGCAACATGCTAAAAGCTACCTGAATTCAACTTGATGTGGTTTATTTTCTGAAAAGGTCAATAAAATTGTCCATGGTGTCCATTTTGTGCTGATTAACAAGAGAAATGCTGTTTTTTATTCAAAATGTGAGGTAAGAATTACACTAATGCGTGGTTGTATTTCTTGCTTGTCTAGCTCAGGCAAGCAGTCAGGATTGTTTGACACCAAAATGATTCTCAGCTGTTGTATGATATACAAAATTAGTATTATAGTGAGAGCACTGGTGAATGAAATGTAAAAACTGTATGAAAGTAGGAATTCTGTCAAACCAGTGGTGCTGAGAAATATAATGCTACCTTACTGCATAACACTACCGATGACATAAACTCTATTATTAGGTCAGAATTTCCCTTTAAAGTCAGGACTCAGACTCTCTATATCTACAAATTTAGTACAGCCCCATCCCTGCTAACACCATCAAGATCTTTTTATGATCATTCCGATTCCAACTCTGTTCACTAATGAGTCATTTCCTCATCTCACAGTCTGCCTGGTTTTACTCCCTCATCTCACAGTCTGATTGGTTTTCCTCATTCCAGGCATGAAGGACTGGGCCCGTCACTCCTATCTCTACTCTGCATTAATGGATCCTGGGCTTACACCCTTTATCTCTCATTATACTCCCTTCGGCTGCTGAGCTGCTGTCTGTCAAGAGCTAATGGTAGGGCTGCCATAATTCATGGTTCCTTATTGTCTCTCAGAATGTATTCATTTTCCTCTGGGTTTCTTCAGGATCTGTGTGCATACATGGACATTGCATACTTATCCAGCCAAAGGTTTGTGTGTGTCCTTGCATATGTGCGTACATTATATAAGATGGTCTTTCAGAGCACACACCTTGCCATGCAAATGTATAAATGCATCAGTAAGTATGTTCAAGTACCTATGATGTAAACCTGCTGAGGTGTAAAAGGCCAACACAAGAGATGATGAATGACCACTTATTGAGAGTCAGAATGGAGTCTGAGAAAGATAGGACCATTAAGTGTCGGAAAAAGAAATGTTGCTCCGCACTGCAGGACCATTTCAGCATTTCAAATAGGTCTCATACTGTGACACTGGGTAGTGGAGTTACAGTACAAGTATTTTATGAGCTGCAGTGGCACTTGGACAAAGATCTGGCCTAGTACTAAATGTGTGACATTTTATTATTGGAAGGTCTGGAATCACTTGTCAGTAATAACGTTTACAGTGTTAAATATTATAAACTCATTTCTATTCTGTATTAGAAGCGACAAGATATAAAATGCTGAATAACATATTAAAATATACTATACCATTTTATTTTTACTAATTTATTGTCAAGTTAACTGCCTTACAAATCGTATCAAATATTGTCAGATATGGGGGATAAATCAGTAACGTAAGATAAGTAATCTGTAAGATCTGAGGTATAACTGCTTTTTAACGATTTCCGAGTTGTTCATGTACGTATTTAGAAAACATTTTTAAACCATTTATATAAAATAAATAGCCGTAGTCTTTTGTAAAGTGGAATCATTATTTTATTTTGTGCAATGTCAATGTCAGTGGAGAACCATTTTGGTTCCTTTGAGAACCTTTGTAAACGAGATAAGCAAGCGTGAAGAAAACCTTTTTAAAGAACAGTTTAAAGAACCTTCACATAATGTAAATGCACACTCACACATCTCAAATATTTGTAGCTTTAAAGAACTGTCCATTGAAATGTTCTATAGGGAAAATGGTTATTCTACAGTACACAAAGAACCCTTTCTTGCACCTTATTTTCTAAGAGTGTATAATGATATTTTATTATAGTTTGGTTCTTGACATTATACAGATGTCCTGGTTGTTAAAAATCCTCTACAGCTCTGAACATACCTATTTTTTTTCTATCTAACAACAAATGATCTGAAGCCTATAAATACACCATGCTGTCATATAATGTCAGTGTAAAAGAACAATTTTGTTCACCAAGGTATGCCCAGTGTACAGTAAATGTGTTCACAAAGATACAACATTGGTCTTAGGGTCAAATTCTGTACTTTAGGAAATGCAGGCACCCAACATTCACTTTCCCAGGGGAAAGGTAAATGTTTTTGGTATATGTATGTTGATTTTTAAAGTAGAAAAATTAAATAAAAAGCTAAGATGTGTCCAGAACGTGGTACAATTATGCTCCATCACTGATAGTGCTTAAGACATACTCGTAAGGGTGCCACCCTGAGAGTTGATTAGAATCATCTTATATGTTTATCTGCATTAAATTAACTTTGTATTAAATTAACTTTGTATATGAAAAAAAATATCTAAACCTTTAAACAACAAAACAATCTATACAGCTGATATTAACATATTTTAAACCTGACACTGACATGTTTTACTCAAGATTACAAGAGCTACAAAAGCTATGTCATAAATAATTTACCATAAGTATCTATTCGCATGAACATTCTGTAAAGTGGGTCTAAAGATTTGATCACACTTTTGAAATAAAAGCCATCCTGGATTCATTTAATTATTACTTCATTCCTGATGCTTACAGAGTCATAGAATTATGTGCTCTGTTCATCAGTTAGAGAACTACTACTAATTATTTGAAACCTCTGAAGTTACAGTATCAGCCTACAGCACAGTAAGCGTATTTTCATTATTTTATACATGATTCAGCTACCAGATTTGTTCTATATAATCCTCCCTTCTCACCGCCATCAGGCTCCACAACTCCTCCCTCAGTCACACAATAATCTGTGCAATAACTTATAACCTGCTGCTTCTTGCTATATATTTATTACGGGTTTAAAAAAAAACTATGTGCATTATTTTTGCTATGATGTGCAACAGTCCACTGTGTGCAATACTGTGTCCACTGTTCTTACCAGGTGCTAAAACATTATTATATGCAATATCACATGTTGTTTTCTAAATGGGAGCCAAATCATTCAATTACTTGCAATATCTTATGTGCAATGGTCTTCATGTGCAATATTACTACTTGGTCAATATTACTGTTCATTAATTAATATTATTTAATAGTACTTAATAGTACTGATTTTCTAAAGTGTAACAACTTATTCCAAACTACTATTTTTGTAAATAGTTTTTCACTCTGCTGCGTTACTTATAGATAGATATTATACCAAGCATTTGTGTATGTAGCATAGTCTATTCATATTATGGTTGTTTTCTTTATACAGATTTTTATTTAGATTTTATTTAGACTTATTTTATTTTATTTTATATTGTTCTTGTGTTTTTGTGTCTTGTGTCTCTCTGTGTCTTTGTGTGTTGTGGCAGTCATCATATAAGCAATTTCTTCTGGGATCAATGAAGTTTTCTGATTCTGATTCTGATTGTATATTATTGAAAACGCTGATGTTTTCAATAATATGTTTTCCAAACTTTTCAATATCAGTACATCCTTGACGTCTATGCTTAGAAGAGTCTCCTTCTCATTGGGTTATGGGTTAATCTTCTTGTTGAGGAAGTTTTCCCATAGATGCTAATTCATGATCACAACTATGCCTCTACTTTATGTGCCCCTGGATCTGAATGGTATATAGGTAAGAACTAGCTCGTGAACCCAGCTTGGCCTTTCGTTCCTCCCGCACCAGGACAGAACTGCGGTCATGTGTATTAAGTTTTTAATTTAATTTAAAAAGCCCTTTTATTATTGACAGTGCATGTATTTACAGCGACTTTCGGCACCATGCTTACGCATGCTAAGTCATCCATCAGCCATTGGGGGAAGAGCAATTTATCCACCAACACTTCCTCCAAGTGCATGCAAATGAGTGAGCGAGACCTTACTCAAAAATGTCATGCCCCACATGAGACTGAGTGGGACTAAGGGCCCTCACTGATTTGGCTATAGAGCTGCCAACACATGCCACGACCAAGAATCTATTTTTTTTGCTCTGAGCATGGGTACTTGTGTGAGGGAGCCTTGGGAGGTCTACCTGAGCAAAATATGGAGTCAAGGTTATCACTATCATGAGCTTGCAAGCCTGGGTGTAATATTTCATTTGGTAGTGTCACAGAAAAGATTAGCTCATAATATAGAGTATGTTTAAGTAGAATTATTATCATCAATAATCCTAACCTTCACCCAGCCCTCAAGAGTTTATGGTGTAAGGTGAACAAGAGGTACAAAAAATTTACATTTAAAGCTACTTGGAAAAATGGGTCTTGGCTAATGTACTGTATAAGTACACAATTCCCCCTTAACCCAAATCTAATTATTAAGCTGTTAGGTGTTAGTTTCTGAAGTTTGCTTACTTAGTTTTGCCCTGGGACTGCAAGAAGTTAGCAAAGGAGTTAGCAAAGAACAGAAACTAGAGGAATTGTGAAAACCACATGCCTGGCATTGATTTGATCAAACTATGTTGATTTGTTTATTTCAAATAGACTTGTTTGTGTGCTTCAAATACAAAGCAACTTACTGTTAACCATTAAAATGGGCAAATGTATAGACAAAATGCAGGCTTCAAGATGGCTCCTGGACCCATTTTTGTATGTGGCATATTTTGTTAAATACAGTAGCCTGATAGGAAGCAAATCAGCAGGATTCAAGGAGAGAAATCTGACATATGTGGCATGCAGGTTGAAAAAGAATAACGTCATTCACTATTCAACTCCTTTGCAGATGTAGAACCTGTAATGTCCATCTTCTCTTTCAACCATGTCTTGTTGAGTAGTGTATAACAGGGGTTCTTAGTCTTAATTCTGGAGAATCTGGAGAATTTTTGTGTTTTCCTTACTCCACACACCTGAGCCACACATCAGCAGTTTGTAAATTAGTTAATGAGAAGCAAATGACAAAAATGTCCATATCATAGGGTCACCTGACAGGGACTGGAACCCCAGGTGTGGAATTTCTTTATTACAACTGCAAGTTTTATCACTCTCATAGGAAAAAATATCTCCAAATTAGTGGCAAATAGCATCAAAAGATGTTTTTGCCTCTCAAACAAGGAGTGTTCAGCATGGTGATTTCCCTCTTTAAAAGCACCTAATTCAAGTCAGATGTTGAACACCATTGCCTTCAACTGTACCTCAAGTCAGAGATCAGAGCTTGCTCTAGTCCATAACTTGATAGTAATTAATAGTCATTGCAAGTCCACAGCATAGAGCATCTGTACTGTGATAATAAAACTCCTCACAGGCACTGCAGAGGCTCCTCCGCACACGCAACGAAGAATATAACTGTGGAAGCTGCTATAAATGTCACATTCAGTAAATCACATTGCACAGGTTGGTTGCTGCAGATGCTGCAGATACTGCAGATACTGCAGATTGCACATGCTTCTTGAAGTGTACAGATGCTTCTTGAAAATACAATACATATATATATAGTAACACATATTTCAATTACAATTGTGTATACTCTAATACTGCAGTACATGCTGTATATACAGGATCAGAGACCTGTATCAATGCCTCAAGCATTGTAAAAGCTTTCAACCTGAGGAGGTCGTATTCTTACAGTAAATGCCAGTGATGCTGCCTATACTGCACCAACCATAAATCTAAGCCTTATGGTAGGAAAGGTCTCAATAATGGGCAAACCGTATTAAGGGAATCAGCTAAGTACCAGAAGACTCTCTGTGTTATTTGCTCTTGTTCTAAAACTGGCTGTACTGCTTAATGTTGAAGACATCTGCTGAGATCTGCTGATGCTCTGTTAAGTAGATAGAGACAATAGAGCACCAGGGCTAGCTAAGCATACAACACCTGAACGAAGACACACTAAAAGCACCATCTGATAAGGGCAGGTTAGCGTGGGAGGGAAGGGCACATTTGAAGAGGACATGAAGCACATACCACGGTGAACACAGTGTCTGTGTGGGCATTGTGAACCATGTGATTCAACGAGTGTGGGCTGGGATTACAAAGAGACAGAATTAACAATACTACAGTTTACTATCATGTAGCAAAACTCTGTATTCATCTATAATAAGTTGAGCAACACTTTTGTTCCTTTTTGTTTCCACTCCCTGCCCTGAGTTCAAGTCGCGCAGCAGAATGTGGTTCTGGGGCAAAGTAGGGTCATATACAGTGCAGTCTTGAATATAGAGATTCCTAAGTGAAGCACTGTCTTGGACATACAAGCAAAAAAACATTGGTATTAAACATTGGTGCACAATCTTTTTATCTTGGGGGTCTGAAGCATAGCAGGACGAGAGCCAAAAAGACAAAACAGCTTGTCTGAAAATTGTTTTGCACAATCTTCTCTAAATTTTTTCTTGTCCATGTACCATCACTTGTAAAACTGCTAGCTACACATATGTTGTCACATATGTGTTGCATTACAAGTCAGTAACATTTACAAGTCCGTTTATTTATATTTATATTTCATATTAAATATTTGGTCTCAACATTTATTTATATTTTACTTTTAAGTATTTCACTAGATGTTTGGTTACTAAACCACTTCAAAATAAGAAATAAATAGTGAATACAAATAAGCTCAAAGTAAAAAGTTGTTAAAAATGTTCTAAGGCTGAGGATGGGGTGGATTAGGAAACTTTCCGGCAACTTTGGCCCATGGGACCCACTTTGGCACATTAGCACATTAATATTTAGTGGAGGTTCAATAAACTTTAAAAAGGTTCTTCATGGGGAGCTTCTAATTGGCACAGCTGTCGAAGTGTTGGCCCTGTCATTGGGAGATCATGAGTTCAATCCCTGGTAATGCTGCAGTCATCTTGGCCAGGTGTCTAAGGGAGCGTAATTGGCCTCCATCTCTATGGGTGGGTGGTACTACGCTCCCCCTCCATCCATCACTCAGCACAATGCTAGCCAGTGTCGGGTGTCTGTTAGTTGATGTATCAGAACTGGCAGTGCTGGTAGGATCGTGTGATATAAGGAGACCTTGCTATTGGGTTGGAATTGCCAGTGACTGAAATTGTCCCTCTAAATGACTGAAAAGGTTCTTAACATTTGAATTTCTCAATATTTCAGTGGCACTCTATACCTTTTCTGGCACCTTTTCAAGAGTGCTGATGACTGACATACAGCTCCGGAAAAAAATATAAGAGACTACCACAAAAAATGGTCTGTTTCTCAGGTTTTATCTTTTATAGATGAAAGTATTGAACTGAACAGCTTTGCCTCAGTTTATAAAGACTACTGACAATATTTCTCCTAATTTCCAGAGAAAAATATTGTTCTTTAAATCATAAATTTAAAGAAAATGACAATAGATCAAAATAAAGAAAACAGATCTCTTGTTCACTCTTAAATAAAATGGCAAACCTTTGATGCACTTCTAGTAGTGTTTTGCCATCCAGCCGGTCACATTGTGAGAGGAGAGTGATGATTACAGCAGTGTTTTTATACTTTTCCTCATTAAACAAGATGTGAATCAGGTGATCACTAATCAGTACCTCACAAAGCAGAATGAGGTGCTTGTGTAGGAATTTACCAGACACTGGCATGGAATGGAGATGCTCATAGAGATGCTGATTTAAAAATAAATTGCCATAGTCTCTGATTTTTTTCCCGAGCTGCATGTCTGCAACAAGGTGGAAGTGATATGCTCCCAGGAATAAAGGGTTTCAGTTCATTTAAAAACTCTAAACACGGAGCAAACACTCTTAATATGGGAATCTTAAACCCCTTGTAATTGTTGTCTGCTTTCAAAAGAATGGTTTGAATCCTCTTCTCTTAACAAGTTGAATGGTCTCTCCTGCCAGTCCTTAAACAAGCACCAGCATTCTATATGTGTCTTCACCTAAAACCTGCGTTATTGACTGGCGATAATAAGGGGTTGCAGCTAAAAGTCAGCACTCACTAGACCATGGCTAAGCATGGCAAACAGCACTTCCTTTTCATCCATCCACACTTTTCCCACTCCTGCTATCTGGTGTTTGTAGGGGCAGAGAAATCAATCCATAGAGTAACAGTTTGTAATTTGTCCTTGGCTTTGACAGAGGTTTGGGTCAATAAAGCCATTGCGCCTCCACTCCTCTCTCGACCTTAGCTGCCTAATGCTAGACACAGCAATACACTGAGTGGCGTTCAGGCATGACGAATAGTGAAAGCATGGCAACTGACTCACCCACCCGAAACAGGGCAGGACAGTGTATTTTTTACAGTCCTATCCTGTACTGCTAGACTGAGAACTGGAACTGGACAATTGCCTCATCAATTGATTGTTTGGAGTGTGGAGTGACTTGCTAGAAAACATCTCCTCTCTGTAATGATGGAGTGAATGCAATAACTAATAAAAATACCAGTATCATACCATAGGTGTGAGTGTGTGAATAAGTGTGATTGTCTGTGTGATGGACTGCCCTGTGATTTGTCCAGACTTGTCCAGAGTGTTTCTCAGCCTTATCTTCATTCTATAAGATAAGTATGGAATTACTATTTTTAATCAAATAAAAGCAATTTATTGCAAAATAATTCTGATACGATATTACTAATCTACATATTCAACCAAGCTGTAGTAGTTTATTAAAAGTGAAAATGTCCAGAATGAAGAACAGAGCTGCATCATTTCAGAGAAAGCTGTTATACTAAAAGTTATACAAATTTATCATCCATGTGTGCTGTATTATACACCCTGAGAAATTTCTCAAAAAATGTAATATACTGAACGAAACATCTTAAAATACCTCCTGATGTCTAGCCTCTAGCATTTCAATCTGCATTTCAGTCTCAGTAATAACTACTAACTATAAGCTGTTACTGAATAAAATGTTAGCAATTATACAGGACAAGTAATACCAAGTTTTGAACAGTAGTGTAATTCCAAATAACAGGTAGTACTGACAAAATGTACGAATATGCATTAACAGATGACTAACATAAAAATGTAATGAACTCAAGGAGAATGTGTATCTTAGGGCAGTCACATTTTCAGTTAGAAGGCACTGTAAAATCAGTATTTATACTTATATTTCAAAACAGTAACTTCGTAGGAGAGGTAAAAAAAAAACAACACACTCTTTCCTTTCAGTTTTATTCTAAATTATTTTGGCCCGTTTCTAGTAGTCCATTCATCACAAAATGTTAACATCATGTAAAACAGCTGCTGGCGTTTTTATATCATATAAAACTAATCTAAAATCTGTTATGTGATGATATACAGTCGTCAACGAAATTATTCATACCCCTGGCAAATTTTGACTTAGTAATTTTGGCTTAGTTACAAGCAAGTTTCTTCTTGATTG
>JBBJLS010000032.1:18567677-18595089 GCA_037577275.1 Bryconaethiops microstoma | reverse complement strand
TATACAGTTATGAAGAAACATTGAGCATGTTTTTTATCCAAATATGATTTGTATCACTTAAATTTGGTTAAAAAAAAAATTTTTTAAGTACAGACGGTAACTATAGGCAAACAAAAGTGTTCAGTGTTTCAAACAGCCTGTACAAGTTATTACAGGCAGGTGTAGCAAGAGTACAATATTTTGGGTATTTTTTGGGAACAGTTTGTTTTTCTCAAGTGCTGTGCATGTTGCCAGTGTTTAAGAGGTCCCCTGAGGGAGTTGGTCTTCCAACCATTTGCGCAGGTGTAAGATGTTTGAGCCATTAAGACACTCATGCAGCACTTATGGAACTTTCTGCTACTCCATAAACAACCAAGAATAAATTTGCTTGTGAATGAGTGAAAAACAGAGAAGGTGGAGGGGTAGGAGAAAGACAAGGAGGTTTTTAAGTTGAGGAAATGCCTCTGTCAGGGTGTTTCTCTCTCTCTCTCTCTCTCTCTCTCTCCAGAGGCCTACACTCCATAAAAACAGGCCTTCTTCACTTGACACAGCCAACATCGACTGCTGAGGCCCTTGAGGAGCAGAAAGACAGACACGGGTAGAGAAAAGCGTCCACAGCACTGTCACAGTCACCGGAAAATTTGAGGAAGTTCTTCGCCATCTCCAGACATGAGTGGAAAAATGACAGAGATTCGGGCCCAATATGAGCAGCAGGGCTACCTGACCAACATTCCAATTCTCAGCACTGAGGAGCTGCAGCAGGCCAGAGATGCCTTTGCCCAGTTAGAGAAGCAGTTTGGTAAGTTCTGAATTGTTTGAAAGTGTTTAGAGTGAGAAGACTTCTGGGTAAACAATGCTGATGTTCACTTGGCCATATATTGGTCTTTAATATCATAAGAAAACACCCCCCAAAACGCTAACTTCATACATTCTCAAAAAGAGAGGTAATAAAAATGTTCCTTCTGAGCAATGTCACAGAGGAACCACTTCTGTTCCCCTAATCCCTTTCAATGGATGGCTCTTTTTGAAAATGAGACGTACAAGTGTGAAGATCTTTTTTAGGATTGAAAGAATCTCCACATATGCTAAGAGCCATTTAGGAACCCATAGGAACTCTCTAGGAACATTTTAAACATAGGACAAACATAGGCAATTGTCTTGTAAAGTTGTTTGAGTTTTCAAATGGTGTACAAAAACAATTGGACATAGAGAGGTTTTCCAATCATCATGTCACGCATTTGTTCAATATGTTACAGGTGAGGACTACACCTCCTACAGCTTGCACAATGTCCACATGGAATACAAATGGGTCATGGCACTAACTAAACACCCGAGACTTCTGGAGGCGATCACAGCAGTCCTGGGTCCTGATGTGATCCTGCTAGACTCACGCTTCATCTGCAAATACCCAGTGTCCAAACTAAGCCCTCCCAAGAGCAACAACATCATTCAGGACAGTCAAGGGAGTGAAGCAGAGAAGAACATGTCGGATCAGGAAAGTGATCCTGGGCTTCCATACGTGGCCTGGCATCAGGACATGAAGTAAGTCAAATGTGACATGTTAAAATTGGAACACCTGTACACACTACTGAATCGTCATAGAGTTTGAGAATTAAGTATCATATTGTAAATCTGTACATACTGTCCGTTTGAGAGCCACATTCTGAATTTATGTCTTTGGTCACAGATATTGGGGACTGGATGGAGGACCAGTCGTCTCTGTCTGGCTCGCCTTGGATGACTCTCTGGAGGACAATGGTGCCTTGCAGGTCATTCCAGGTATAAATCCTGCTGACACATTTGTACATACTTCCATTCCCTTTCATCTCAGTCCAACACTCTTCATGTAGTCTGCACACGTTCTCACACCATGGCAACTATTGCTCCTTTAGCTTAGTCAATGAGGAAATATTCTTTTAATGATATTTTCCCAGCTTCTGAATGTTCTAAAAATAAAAGCCCCTTTCAGCTTCTCCAAACATGAGTGTGCAGACACTTCCTGAATAAATAACACTCTGGAATCTGTATTAGTCTTTTTTGGACAGATTTAATTTTGTGTGTGCTTTTCCAACAGGAAGTCACTGCTCTGGCCTTTTGCCCCACCGTCAAGCCAAACGTGCTGGTAACATGCTGAGTGTCAATCAAGAGATCCCAGAGGAGCTGGTTCAGAAAGAAAACACGGTGCTCTGCCCCCTCCTAGCTGGGCAGATGTCAGTAAGTAGCAGCATGCATAATGCCTGTATGCCTGAAAAGACACAGCATTTCAACTTTTTCGGCATCTCATACCGCAACATATCTTTTACAGAAAAGACTAGTTATTCTTTGCTTTGAGGGAAAAGTTCAGAATTAATTGTCCGGTCCAAAATTTACTGGGGGGAAAAAAGGCTTTTTAGATTATCTATCATCAGAAAATATGAGGCCTTCTCCTGGGAAGTTACTAATTTGAAGTTTTTGTTCCGAAAGTGCCAATACAAAACATTATATAGGTATCCAGGCTTGGTTATATTGCAAAGCTGTGATGGTGAGCAAGGTCTTACAACACCATGTGAAAATGTTCAGGAACATTTCCCTGTAGGGCACAGATTAGAAGGATACATGACACATGCTATTCATAACTGACATACACCTGTAAAAGGCTATTTCATCATAAAAAAGACTTAAAGGCATAAAAGCATCAGCTGTGATACTTCCTAGAGTGAAACTGACTAACTGTTTTTGGGTCAACTTTTAAGCTTTTATAACGGTAATGTAGATTCACATCAGTTATCATCATAAATGTTATGTTACGTAGCCTTGAATAGTAGTGAATATTGCCCTTCAGTAAAGTGCCAAATGTTTCCCACACAAACCACTGAGGTGGATACACTACTTTGTGTCAATCTAATGAATTTTCTGAATGAATTTCAAGACATTAAGATGTTCTTTTGATACCGCTTTATATAGATCCATGACGGACTTTTGGTCCATGCTAGCGACCCCAACACATCTGAACGGAGGCGCTGTGGCTTTGTGATCCGCTATGTTCCTACTGCAGCTTATCCAATTCAGGTGAAAATTAATCACTTTTCATTCAATACTGGGTGATAGACTGGTAATAGATTTTTGATTTTCAAAGAAAAAGGATTCACAAATATGAAAACAAGATCTTCTTTGTGTGTTTCACAGGATTCTGACCGCCCCAGGCATTTCCCTGCCACAGTGCTGGTTAGTGGACATGACGAGTTCAACCACTTCACAAACCAAAAGCATGAAATGTGACAGTATTACTAAAATATACTGTATGACTGTATTGTACATATATCCACAAGAGTTACTGTACCTATTTAAAGTGGCAGCATAAAATTGACATGACTTAACTTGCAGTTATTACTGATGAAACCAAAGTTATGGGAGAGTAATTTATGTAGCTTCTGTCTATGGGACTGTATGTCTTAATGTACATGTGAGAGTTGGGTTTGCTGTAGTTTGTAACCTTATGTGAGTTAAAAATCATTTATTTAACATGAACTATAGTGCCTTGACTGGATTTTTACTTTGTTTTATACTTTTTCTTTCACACTTAGACTCAGAATAGAAAAGTCTAGTCTTTTGGACAGAAATCAGAAATAAATCTGTTATGATGTTAATCACAAAAGAGGGGATACACAGTTGCATGCTAGGATCATTTCCAGTGGCTACCAACATAACTTTGATCTTTTTCATGGTTAAGACTTCTCGAACATATACTGGATATAATCCGGGTCAATCGGGATTAAATTCTGAGAAAAAATGACGCTGTTCTTGAAAATTATTTTAACATGATAAACTAAAAGAAGATTTAAAAATGTAGAATACATTGCAAGAAACAAGGTCTTAGCAAGTGAAATGAAATCATTGCACCAAATCTAGTACATTTATTTGTGTTACAAATCACTGAGTGTGTGATCGCTTCGCTTATTTTATCGATATCATCAAAAAAACAAAAAGCCACTCATTGGTTAGGATTATGATTAATATATCGGTAGCGGTGATATTAAACCAGAACTTTTTGCACCTTACACTCTTTCACTCTTTACTCTTAGTCTTACTTCAAGGTTTTGAGATACACTGCAAAATTCACTCACAAACGCTAAAAGAACAAATGTAAAACCATTAATTACATGAATTTAAAAATTTAAAAACTGTAGATAAAACACTTTAAATTTGAAACATGCTTGCAAATTGCCACACAGTTTTAAAGATTATACTGTTATATTGTTCTATTGGATAATTATATAATTATACTAGACATAAACAAGATACTGATTGTGTGTGTGTGTGTGTGTTTGTGTGTGTGTGTGTGTGTGTGTGTGTGTCTGTGTGTGTGTTTTACCTTACCTACTTCCTAACCTCTCCATGACCTCTCCAAACACTATGTAAACTATCATCAGTCTTGGCAGCCACTATGAGATAGCTATGACAACAATGCATAACAAAACACAGTCATACTCAGACTATAATGAAACACACAGTCAAACTAGTCAGGCAGGCAAATAACAGCTGACTGACTGCCTCACTGCTATGTGAGTGTGTGAGTGATTGATTTGAACTATAGATCTGGCCAATGATAAGCAAACACTATAGCAACGTTGACTTAATGTTGGTAAATGAAAGATGAATTAAAGATAAAAGTAAAGTGGCCCCTTATAGTGAGGCGTGAACACGCCACACCACAGCACACAGCGTGAATTTCTTTCTCTGCATTTAACCCATTAACCAAGTCAAGGAAGGGGGCTGTCACCAATGAGGGTCACCCAGGGAGCAGGGTGTGGGGGGAGGGTACCTAAGTGGTGATACTAGCAGTCCTGGGGATTTGAACCTACGACCTTCTGATCTCAGGGCAAACTTCCTAACCACTAAACATTATTTGCATAGAATATTACATTCTAAGAAAGACATTCACAAAAAGTGCCTTACCATTCCAGTTTTTACTACAGGCAGCTTTCTGTTTCAGGAAATCAGTATAGTGCAATCGCTTACTAATTAATAGCAATGAGCTGCTAACATGCTGGTTTATGATTCAGCTATTAAAACATATTATTAAGTAATTATAATAAATTACACAGGTCAACAAAAAACATTTTTTGTAATCTTTAGAAACCACACTTTTCTAAACCATTTTTCGTGCTGATTTCAGATCTGCTTTCAGTTTTTTTCAGTCACAATAACTTTTTGAATTATGAGTCATATTAAATTTGCAATAGACTTGCATGCGTTTTTTATTAAACCGCAGGCACCAATCAAGTAACTGTTTCAATATTGTCAGTGCGAAGTCAGACAGGCGCACACTGTGGCATTGATATAATGATCAGTGTCAGTCAGACACCACTGTTACTTCAAAAACGCTTAGTATATGATTATTATATGTTAATTATACCACTATCATGCAATATATAACCAGCTTCATCACAAAAAATGTATGTGCGGGAAAAACTAAACACAGATTTGAAATGAGCATGAAAAACACTACAAAACCCACATAAACTTCTCTCTGATGATTTTGACCTCTTTTATTAGGAGCGTGAAGAATTGAAGAGTGAAGTTGAAGTTAAATGGGCTAAGCTGAGTTAATTGTTTAACTCATTGTTATACACTTACTGTACAAGAATGGCGCCAGACCTCCAAAAGAGGTGGAGTAAAACTTTTGTTTCTAAAAACACAAACACACAACTTTATGAAGCATGATCAACCGAATGACTTGAAAAAGACATCTAACTAGGCCTCTGACCGACCGACTGGATCTGTCAACGCTACACCTAACTGCTCATCAGCAGTGTCTTGACTTTTAATATGTAAGTAAAGTAAAATGGCCCTTATATGTGTGAACACACTGCAGCACAGCACACAGTGTGAACAATGTGAAAGTCTTCCTCTGCATTTAACCCATTCACTGAGTGAAACGGCGGGCAGCAAGTAACACAGCGTCCGGGGAGCAGTGTGTGGGGACGGTACCTTATTCAAGGTGCCACTCAGTGGTGCCACTGGCAGTCCTGATATTCAAACCCACAACCTTCCAATCTCACAGGGGCAGATCCCTACCCACCAGGCCTCCAGTGGCCAATATATAGACTCACACTTTGGATTCCAACAGACAATCTTCTGATTCATCTTAGCACTGAGCCATCGAGGGGGCTAATAGTGTTCTTGTAATAGTGAGCTGATACAACAACACTACCGGTGCGCTCCCCTCAAACACAGATTCTCTAAAATAAGCGGCGACGGTAATTCTCTGCTGTTCTTTATTAGACACCAGTGCAACATTCAGCTCAGACAATCAAACCACACCTTGCAATTTTAAACCAATCATTATATCACTATTATAATACAATAATTATGGGTACTTTCTACAGCCATTTAGTTGCATTACAGAACTCCCACTGAACACAAATTAAAGGTTTTGTTTTGGGAAAAGTCCCATACTCAGCAAAACTGAGATTTTGATTTGTCCTTCTCTCTGACTGTTCATGTTCATAGATCAGCAGCCTGTGCAGTTTAAGTAGTGGGTCACCACCCCAGGACAGTGGTGGGTTAAATGGTTGGCCTGTGGCTCCTCGGTCCTACGTGCATACCAAACCATCCAGTCCCAGCCACAATAACTAGAAATAAATACTCTGGTTACACAGCTGAGAAGAAACATGAAGGTACTGGGTATGGGTTAGAATAATATATTCTTTCTGTAAAAATGGATCACCCAAGGATTTGTATCAAATTAAGGCAAAATAATTGGGCTTAATCTCAAATGATTCCCCACTCTCTATATAGCATAGTAAGGATGTAATTAAGTTTTGGCTTCTTTACCCCAGTAGTACATTAAATGGTCTCTGTGTAGGAAGATTTTTAGTTAACCAGGTTGTTGTCATTTTCTTATTCTTTGTTTTACTGTGTTTGTCCTCTACACATAATCAGACATAATCAGATATATGATCAGTGTGTTGTGTGCTATCTTTTAGGGGGTCTGGAACAAGGTGTCTGTACATTTTGTCTCTCCATCCTTATGTCGAGCGAGGCTGTGTACTGTAAAGCACCTGTGCAGAAGCACAAGTACAAAAATAGTTAACTTCTTGGAAATCAAGGCTGAGGCGACAGCATGACATCATCCAGGAGAGACAATAAAGACCCCTGGTTTTTGTCTGTTTGCAGCACTTCGTTCCCAGGCCACTGAAACGGTGTGTGGGGGTTGAATTGCTCTATTGCCTGGCAATATAATAAACTTTGTTTGACTTGAAACCTCTCTCTGATCTTGAGTCTCTTCACCCCAGTAGTACAACATATGGCCAGTAATTAATTTAATTGTTGACATGTGGCTGAATCCCAAGTAGCTCCCAACTGCTAGGTTTATTATGTGTTGTTTGGGTATCAGAGCCATTATTTTAGATCTGCAGTACATAGTGCACTAAACAGGGAGATAATGGCATACATCGATCCTTTCAATAGCAAGTGGATATTTTTGGATGTTAGAGTTTATGTGTGATTGCATAAGCAACACTAGTTGAGATATGTTGGAATAAAGAGTAATACTGGATATTCAAGAAAGAATCATATAATTTAAAATAACATGATTGAGTGTAAAATGCAAATGATGCTACTAAGAGGGAAAGATGCTTCATTACAGTCTATTTATGACACAAACATCAATTTTATTGACAGGTTTTGTCACAAAAACATTACACACAAATGGCCAAAAGATTGGAATTACATCTATTAATTATTGTTTAAAGTCACTCTTACGTGTGCAAAATTCACAAATAAATACTACCTTCCCAGTAAAAAAGATGGTACACACCTACAGAGATTTGAATAGTTGGGCCTGAACAAGCAATACAAAAATGTATCAAATCAGGCTAATTTAAGAACTTCTGTGACCATGACCCCTAGTCCATCATAAATCTCATGAATGGGGGCATTGCACATAAATGCACTGGTAGTCACCAGTTTATTCTTCTTATCCACATGCACTTCTCCCACATTCTTATTGACATGCTTGCTACCCAGCTCCACCAATGACTTAGCCACACCAGCATATGGCCACCTGCAAAAACAATGGAGAGAGAAAAGATCAGTACTGAAGATGGCTTCTTGCTAGCTTGACCTAAATATGATGTTTTATTTTTGCAAATAATATAATATACTATACTATAATATAATATAATGTTTGTTTGTTTTGTTTTTTTTATTTAGATCTAATACATAAAATTACATTATCGTGTATGTGGTGTTTTACAAACGTCACTTGTGATGCAATTTTCCTCTGAAAATAGTGTTTGTTGGAACAAGCCTTAATAAATGGTTATGTAGGTTTATGTCAAAAGTCAACATGCAGGCTTAGACATTGTGACCTTCAGAGAAGTGTAATGACAATAGCTCTATTAGAAGCTAATATACGAAAATGTAGGCAATAAAAACCCTTCAGTTTCCACTGCCAAAATATCAAAATGGCGAAATGCCTCTAATGAACAACTTTTGGTTCCATGAAGGACATTTCAATCAGTAGTTTGGTCAAAATGATTAAAGACTCATGTTCATAGAAGAACCGTTTTCAAGTTTAAAGAACCTCCACAGGATGAAGGTCCCAATTAAGGGTTTTCCTAGAACTGTATATCCAAGCAAAGAACCTTTTAAGAGCCTTTATTGTGTGAATGTTTCAGCCAGTGATATACTTCATACTCACTTCTCACACTCGCAGTCATGGCCTACAGTGAACTCGCAGCCAGGAATGACCTTCACTGCGAGTACTGGAGAAATGCAGCACATGGCGATGGGCCTGCCTGCCTGG
The DNA here is from genome assembly GCA_037577275.1 of Bryconaethiops microstoma. Lineage (NCBI taxonomy): Eukaryota > Metazoa > Chordata > Actinopteri > Characiformes > Alestidae > Bryconaethiops > Bryconaethiops microstoma. The sequence goes on along the minus strand of JBBJLS010000032.1, from coordinate 18,586,319 downwards.
TGGAAGTCCTTGATGACCTTTTCGACCAAAGGCTTCACTGAGTACTCTTTTCCTTTGGTGGCCCAATCGCTAAGGTTCTTAGCTGCTCCAAATCCACCTGCACAGAACCGTTACATCTAGGGCTTAGTTCACTTTTAGCTCACATTAAATGAAACTTCATGGGCTGGATCTCCAGAAACCAAATATAGATCTTTAGTAACATTGTGAATGACTAATGATGTCGTATGTATAGTATGTTTGGTTTGCAAGTTGATGAACTGACCTGGAATGATGAGAACATCATGGTCAGCTGCTTTCAACTTAGCCAGGTCAGTGACCTCTCCTCGAGCAATGCGAGCACTTTCTTCCATTACGTTCCGCTTGTCTGTCACAGGTTTTCCCTCGCAGTGGTTCACTACGTGCATCATCTCAGCATTGGGGGCAAACATCTGGACCTGCAGTGCAAAGTTGCATTAGAAAACCTTCTAAAACACCTGACATATTCACATTTCGCACTTCTCATTGTGGGCAATAAGGAACAATTAGAACCTAACGCTCGTAGAACTCTTTTCAGCACCGTTTTTGTGTTAGTGTAGTTCAGGTATGTGCTCTGTGTATGTGCTCTGTGATAAGAAACTCATTATCCAAATTACTGTATCTAGCCAAGAGTGAGAACTGATACTTTGCAATTGAAAACTGATACATGTGTTTCACACGTGTTTATCTATTACCTTAGCACCAGCACGACTGAGGTGAACCAGGATAGCAGAGGCTTCATGGATCTCAGTCCCATCATAGACTCCGCAGCCAGCAAGGATCATCGCTACACGCTTTGCCATTGTACCTGAATAAAATCATATGACAAATGTTGGTCAGCAGCCAGCAATTGCATCATAAGATTCAAGAAAAAAAAGGTTTTCTATCTTTTCCAGTTTGTGGCCCATGAAAAGTGTTTTATTTCGTTCGTCCTTTTCTGTTTAATATACAGCTGAAACGAAGCCAAAAGATCATGTATCTGACTAAGATAAACAACAGGGCCCATGACACAGCATTTCACTGTGTAAATATTCAAACAGATCTGGCAGTGTCTGGGGAGCTCTGCCCAGGTAACGCATAATCTGGTCTCTAGGCAGTTTGCAAAAACAACAAGAGACAACAGGTGGGAAGAAAGTATATATTTAGCTCCAGGTTGCCTTCTACTTTTTATTTCGTCAAATCTTATAATAGACTTTTGTTATGTTACCATTCACATTGCTTAGTATTAGATGCTCAGTTAACTCAAAACTGTCAAGTCAGCTCAAAAAGTTCAAACAATTTTTTTTAAAAGGCCTGAGACATGTTTGTGTTGGAACCAGATAACTGAATGCAGTTCGCGTGCATTAATAGTCCCCACAATAAAGCTTTCATTCATTCACAGCTTTCATTTCATTCATCTCTATTCACTTTGGAACACTACAGAGTTTACCACTCACCTTAGGAGTACGGAGACAACTTTGGAGCAGAGCAGTCGAGCCGTAGAAGTCTCTTTTAGTTACTGCAGCACAAAAGCAGACCGGCAGTTCATTTATAATACCTCAAGCTGTAGCACCTCCCACTAAAAGGCGAGTCATGCCAGTAGAGACACACCTTTTTTGGACAAGCGTGCCTCATTCAAGAGCTACCAGGAAGGAAGCAGACCAGTAATCGCCCCAGTTTATTTAGTAAGATAAAGCTCAGTGAGCATAATTCACCATCAATATTGAAGTTAGTTGTCTATTAACTACATCAGAATACATTTCATTTTAAATGAAATTTCCATTGTTCCTGGTTCATAGTTCTTTTTTTTTTTCTTTTGTTCATTGTGATGTGAAACTACATCTTCTGCATAAGATCTCCTATTAATTATATTTACATCTCCTATTAATCTCTTATTTCTCAAGTCCTATTTGAGACCTGAGAAGCCAAACCTTCTGTCACAAACTAAATATTGTGTTACAGGTCTTGTTTGTGTCTGACTCATCTGACCCATTCGTCACGCGGGTTCCTTAATGCATTAAAAAAAGAACTAGTGAACATTACATGAAGCGAACTTATTTACATACGTACGATTAAACAAAAGTACGTTTCAGCGAATGAAATCCTTTATTTCTCTTCCAATGAAAGATGAATAAACTGCACTGAAACAGCAGCTGAAGTTCATGTAGTTAAGTCTGTGAAGGCTGACTTACATTCTTTTTTTTCTTTTTTTTAAGTGAAGCTTTCTTCTACATCTTAGATATCTACCAGCAATCTATCAATATCAAGTCTAATTTATTTATGCTGCACTTTTCACAAGTGACATTGTCCCAAAGCATCTTTACACAATCTTGACATAAAAGGGGAATTCATCCTCTAGTTGCCACTGGAAAGCAAGAGAGTATAAAAATATCACCATAACAAAGACTAACAATATTTAAGAGACAAGTAAACAGACTTGACCACTGAGGACCAGTAGTGTCTATAGTTAGCAATGGTGGGAATAATTAGATTGTGTAATAGGTAGCAGTAGTTTTTGTTGGTGTCTGTGTGAGGAGTAGTTGCTTTGGTTTGGGGGTGGGCAGCACATCCAGGTGGTGGATTGATGATTAATCAAGCTGACAATGGTTGAACAAGCTGAATCGGTGGGAAGCTGTTCCCCTCAGAGAACACAGACAAATTGCCCACTCAACATTTTTTTTTAACTCAAACTGTCCCTGAGAACTTTTGAGAACTATAAACAAAGATGTTGGTTTTTTTGTGGGGTTTTTGGGGCTTTTTTTTCATTCACCCTCACTCGATTTATTTGGAACCTGATTTGACTATTCCTTTATTTTGATTAGGTAAGGAGCTGCAGTACACAGGTTTTTCCTTTTAAACGTTACAGTCTGGAACCAGGGCTGATCAGTTTGTGTAATGTTTCGTAACACTTCATGAGTGTTTCTGCTGTGGGTAGACTACAAGGAAACTTGATCTCATAAGGAAGTTCAGTGAGTCCTTTGAGGAAGAAAGGGGCAGTGAAGTCACTCCTGGTGACGTAATCCGACAGAGCGCATATAACGAGCGCGCGCGGCTGCTCGGCGCTGTTACCATGGCAGCTGTTCCGTCAGACTGCGAGTCTCTGCACTTCTCCGTCGGGGTTCTGGGGATCTCGGGCGGTAGGTGGCAAAACGTTTTACAGACTGAGACATTAAAAAAAAACAACGAAATATAATTTAATTATGTATTAAATACATTTAAATAAATAAATCAATACAATTACGAATTTAATTGAGCATGTCTCTCATTTTAAGCACAGTTACGGACATGCAACCGCCCTTTTTACTTATAAATAACTAACAGTGTTTGATTTGTTTTTGCTTTATCTATCTATCTATCTATCTATCTATCTATCTATCTATCTATCTATCTATCTATCTATCTATCTATCTATGGACTTTCCTTATTGTACTTGACTTATATTTGTATATTTATTACGTTTATTTATATATACTATTATAGTATACTATTTTACTCTGATAAACTGTATAAATGATCATGTGTTAATCATGTTATGGAAATACATTGTTTTTCTAAATACAGTTTTGTTTTGTTTTTTTACACCTGCGCGTCTTTATATTATCATTTTAAAATATTTTAGAAATTTGCTGCTCAGAACAGTGACGGTGTAGAATCACTGTCAGTGCAGAAATCTTACCAGTAGAGGGCGTAACAATAATGAATTATCAATCGGGCGAAGAGGTTTTATTTTGTTTTATGAGATCTATTAATAGAAAACCGTTACTGTTGAAAGAGGAACTTATTCCATAGCATTAGTGATGAAAAAACATCTTCTTTTCCTTGCTTGATAAAGGCTCTTTGCTGCTTCTGGTCAACAACTATGGCAGCTCCTCTGGCAAGCCCCTCATCCCTGACACTGCTCTGGGGGTCCAGCTTCTCATTATCTCTGCCCTGCTGGCTTATGCAGGTACAGCACATTGCTATTGATTGAGAAATATTTTCAATCATTTTCTGTTTATTGCTCTAACATCGCTTCCCATCTGTTCTGTTTTAGGAGTGCAACGGAGTCTGTCTCACACCACCCTGTTTGCCAGTTTGTGTCTGACAGTGTCTGCTCTGTGGTGTGGTTCAGGACTGATTCATATCCTTGCTGGGGAAGGTGTAATCGGAGTAGGGAATGAGATGAGAAATGCAATGGTGCCAGGGCTGGCCGCTTTTACTTTAGCGCTGCTTGTGATTTGTATAGTGGCCGCCCTACACAGGGAGGTTGTCCTCTCCTTCATTGCCCTCGCTATAAGTTTAGCATGTGCCCACCAAATTGCTGGCCTAGCTGACTTAAACTTTGGCCAGTCAGCCACAGCTGCCTGTTACCTACTGGTCTGTTTCGTGGCCTCTTACTTTGGAAGTGGACGCTTGTTGTCCTACATCACTCATGGTAAGATTCAACCACCAGGCACAGTCCTACAGAATAAGACCAGTCAGAAATCAGCACAGGGTCAAGAGGCTAATGATGTAGTGGTAGTGGGCTTGGCAATGAACTTGTTGTCAGCCAGTGTGCTGGCCTGTCCTCTGCTTGGTGTGGTCCCTCGGCTTTTCTCTGGCCATGTTCCATGGCTGTGGACGGCTGGTGTCTTCCAGCTGGGTGTGTGTGTTCTCTCCTACAGAGTGCTGGACACTCTGGCAGCCACTTTCTACGGCTTTACAGCCATACTGAAGTTTTCTGAGGGGTACAGTGTATTAGTGAGGGACTTGACAAATCAAGAACCCTATTCCCCCGTACCCTTCCCTACTGTTTTCTCAGTCCTCTTCAGCGTTCTGGCTTTGTTTAGCTGCCATCGAAGTTTACTTGATGGTTTTTACCAGCTCTTCTACGTAGCATACTGCATAGCAATCGCTGCCCAACCCAAAGGCTTTTTCCAGGGGGGCACACAAGGTGTCCAAGCAGCTATATTTGTGGCGTCTGCCCTTGTACTCATGGTAGTCCTCTATAACAAAGTGTTTCAAAAGAAGGTACTCACAGGTGAGGCCCAGCTCAAGAGTCTTCTGAGTCGCAGTGGTAAATTCACACTTTGGGCCCAGGACAAAGATCTTCATGCTCCCTATTTGGGCTACTCCAAATATGCAGATGCTGAGGTGTTGGCTCATGGCTGCAGTGTTCTCGCAGCTTTTGCCATCACTGCTAGTACAACCAGTCAGGATCCCTTGACAGTTTTGATTTTGCCTTGGGCTGTGGTTTCAGGTGGTTTACTGCAGTTGCTGTGTGGATCAGTGGCCTTTGCTCGAGGCAAGACTCTGGAGAGCACAGCCTTCATACTCTATGGTGTCATGTGGACAGTGTGGGGCCTGACACGCTTCGGTGGCCTCTATGGCACTATCCGAGGATTCAACATAGCAGTGGGAATCATCAGCTTCATGCTTTTTAATGTTTTAGTGACAGCAGGAGCCCTGTTTCTCAATAAAGCATGGTTTGTCTATTCCCTATCATTTGAGCTAATTCTCATTAGTTTCCTGCTGGACGGGGTGGGAGCTCTGCCCTACGGCTATGACATTGGTGTCACTATCATCTTTGGGTTGGTCGGCTTCTACCTTTTCCTGGCCAGCATATTCAACTGCACCTTCCAGACTCCACAGCTTCCATTTGGTGATCCGCTCATCAAGCTGAGCGGGTTTGGTGGAGGCAAGGACAGCTGTCCACACCTTCCCGCAAGAAAAGCAACATCTGTGCAGCAGATTGCAGGTGAGATGAAGTTGAAGCGGGATTTCAAATTAAAGCCAGCAATAGCTGACAGACGGTGTACAGGCGCATCATGACAGCAACTTTTATATGTTTCTAGAGATTATGAAGAGTGGAGGGATATGCGGGATGCCCACTGACACAGTCTATGTGCTTGTGGCAGCTTGCAATCGACCAGAGGCTGTCGAGAAAGCTTACAAGTAAGACCCGTTCCCATTTTACAAATGAAAATGTAATGTTAACACTGAATGGCAATAAACTATTAATATGAACCTGCAAAAGTTATTGCTTTCCTTTCGTATGCTATTTAAATGCAATAATGTGAATGTAATTACATAGTAATGTAATTAAGTATGAACTACATTTACTTTCTTAGACTACGCTAATAAATGTAAACGTAACTAATACAAAATATAGTGCTAAGGTTTTGATACAAGGTTCGTATCCTACATATCCTCACTTATATATTTTGTGTAGTTGTACCAAAAACAGTCAGAATACATTTTTAGATGGACATTTTCTAACCTCTTTATCCCTTAGAATTAAATTATTACCGTGCCTTTAAGACTGATATATGTGAATGGCATCCCGCCCTGGCTGCTCTGTATTGTACCTCATTCAAATACCAGTCCAGCCTGATGCACTCCTTTTAACTTCAGTGTGAATGGACGAGGCTAAACGTTTGTAGGCTAAATTGAGTTTTTCGTGATATGGACCATCTTTAATAATAGAGCTATATAAAATATCTCCACTTCCCTTTACTTCCCTTCGCAAGCCATACCACAAAACCACAAAAACCCTTCTCCACTTGTTTCAATAAGGATTACAGTAAAAGGAGCCTCATAGCGTTATGCAGATTAGGTTAAGAGAATTGGTCACTGTTTTCTGCATTTTGGACAAACTGTTTCAATGGGACATCATTCAGACTTACGCATTTGTTCTGTTTTGCTTCTAACAATATGCAAATGTGTTTGGTAGGGTGAAGAAGCAGGCTCAAGAGCGTCCTATGTCATTGTGGGTTTCATCCCTTAAGCAGTTAGAACCTGTGAGACAACAGATCAATCCTGTGCTGTGGGACTTCATGGAGGCTGCTTGGCCGTCATCAATCAGCCTGGTCATTCCCAGAGGTGGGCTTCTTTACACTCTGTCCTGCTGTGTTGTCAGCGCAATCTATCACACAAATTCAGATGCTTTATTTGAACTGAATTTACATCATTTTACTTACTCTGTGTCTCAGCCCCATGGATGGAATTCTTTGGTTTGGGTGAATCATCGAAATATATTGGCACACCACAAAGCATAGCCATCAGAAATCCAGACTGCACTGTTGCAACACACCTTATTAGCTTGGTATGTTTTTTCTACTTAACATTTTAAAGTCTATTAACTCTTATAGACTAGCAGCCTCCAGGCTATAATGGTTATTTTCTCTACATCCTCTGTGTGTTAGGTCGGTCCTATCGCTGTTACGTCGGCCAATCCTACAGGTGAAGCCGACACAACGCATCACAACCAGGTGTATGCCAAGCTGGGTAATAAGGTAAATTATGATACAAAATGGAGAAAATAGGCAAAATGAAACAAAAATATATTACAACAAAATTGTATTTGTATGTGTAGGTTGATGGGGTGCTGTGTGATGGGCCATCCCCAGAAAACATAGCCTCTACTGTTGTGGACTGCACCAAGATCGAAAGTGGCCAAATTGGCTTTTTCAGAGTTGGTCTCATACCCAAGTCAAAGGTAATGTTTATTCATGCCAGGGCAAAGACTTTAATGTATTTGGGACACTCCTGGTCAAAGGACATATTCTGTAGTACATCGTCTACTGAATATACTGAGTAAAGCAGGGAAAAAAGAAATAACAAAACTTCAGCGTGTGCAAAAGTACCTTTTATGTTTTATATTTTTCCAGAATGTTAAAATAAATAATATGAACTGTGCACTAAAAGTAGCAGAAAGTGCCATATTTACGTGTGTTCTGTATAGAGACTAGGAGCATTTACTTGTATGCAACTAAGTATAGTCCTTGGTTGGTTTAAGATGTATTAATATTCTTCTCTGTTTGTTCTGTGATCGCCTCAAGGTTCTGCAAATCTTTGAGGAGATTCAGAGGAGACATCAGCGTGGAGAGGTGAACGGCGGTTTCGAGGCAGATATTACAGATCCTCAAAGAGACCCCGCAGAAATTCAAACGCAGTTACCAGATACTGACTCAGATTCAGGCTTAAGCCAGCCATCCTTTACAGACTCAGTGAACTCATTGAACCTCAGCCAACATGGCAATGGAGACAGCGAGGAAGAAGCTTTGTAGATGCTGCCAAACAAGAATCATAAAGCACAGTAACGCGTGGACAGCTCTGTGCTTGTAGTTTGTATTTAAATCACTCGTTTTGGTTCAAAAACAAAAAAAATCACAATGAAAGAGGTCATTCAACTAAATAAAGTACATACTGTATTATACGGCACTGTGCACATTTCTCCGGCGTCTAAGAAAATGATGTGGAAGGCCATCCATCGGGGTGGTAAGCTAAGCAAAGCATTGGAACATAACGATAATAAAAAAAAAAAATTTAAGTAGATTTGTCAGTGTGTGGGACCTCACTTCAAGGATACCCAGGTTTTAAAAGTTACCTGCTTCCATCATTATATCAAGAACTGCTGAATTTGACTGATCCATGTGTGAGTCAGGAGCTAAATATATGTTTTTCTTACCAAACTAGGTTCTTCTAAGATAAAAGATCTGACCATTTAGTCAAAGCGATAGTATTGTAATATAAAATGTTTATAGTGCCAAAACCACAATGACTGCAAAGATCATTTTCATCACTTGACTTATACGCAGTACCATACATGTATATATTCCCAAAATGTAGTATTGATTTGTAGTTTAAGATCATGTTTGTTTGTTTTTTAATATTGGGATGTATACTTTGATTTTTATTGTTCACTTTATTGCCTGCCCCACCGGAAGCTCTTTGGTGGTTTTCAGATGTTCTATTAAATTGTCCATTATTTATTTCCAAGCATTTAATTTTAAATAAAGCTCAGCATTTGTTTCATTCACTTGTGAATACTACATATGAATAATTCATGAATGACTATGTATGTATGTCACAATATTAACATATGAATATGAAGATATGAATATGCATCACAAACAAGATTTATCCCAAGGGACATTCTTTTGACATAAATGTGCTCATTGCAACAAGAGGAGTAAAGATAAGACAAAGAGTTAGGAGGGAAAAAAAAACTATTAATAAAATAAATAAAATAAAATAGTAATACTGCAAACGGAATAATAGGTAAAGTATTAAAAAAAACGAACAAGTAACTATAACGTAAATAATAACATAACTGATTATTAATGCAAGTGGTTATAAAAAATGACATAGTATTTGTGCCATGAAAATATGATGAATGCAGTAAAATGATATAGAGGCAGGTGATGAGGGTATGGGACAACATTCAATAACATACAGATAAATAAACGTTGAGTTAAATTTCACAATCTCGAACTTAATGACCTAAAGGTTGACAAAGATCACCTGCAGAACGAGGAAGAGTTGTATAGTCTTATTGCCTCAGGTGGAAAGGATTTGCTGTGGTGTTCGGTTCTGCATTTAGAGGCGAGGAGTCTTTTGCTGAGTGTGCTCTGATGGCCTATCAAGGAGGCATGCATGGGGTGAGAGGGGTTGTCCATGATAATGAGAAGCTTTTTCAGCATTCTCTTCTCGTACACCTCTGCCAGGTTCTCCAGTCTGACACCCGGGACAGAACCAGCCTTTTTAATCAGCTTGTTCAACCTGTTGGCATCAGCTGTCTTCACCTCACTGCCCCAGCACACAGCTACAAAAAACACAACGCTCCCTACCACAGAGTGATAGAACATAGTCAACATTGTCCTACAAATATTTAAAGACCTGAGCCGCCTCAGTAGGAAAAGCCGGTTCTGCCCTTTCTTGGAGACAACGACTGTGTTCTTGGACCAGTCCAGTTTACAGTCAATGTGTACCCCCAGATACCAATAGTCCTCACCCACCTCAACATCAGTCCCTCTGATGAGGAGCCTTCTTTTTAAAGTCCACAACCAGTTCTTTTGTCTTTGTGGTGTTTAGCTGTAAGTGGTTCAGCTCACACCACTCAACAAAGCTGTCCACCACACTCCTGTATTCGTGCTCCTGTCCATCCCTGATACAGGCCACAATGGCAGAGTCATCTGAGAATTTCTGCAGGTGACATGACTGAGACCTGTACCTGAAGTCAGATGTGTAGAGGGTGAAGAGAAAGGGTGATAGGACCGTCCCCTGCGGCGCCCCCGTGCTGCTCAGGGTGTTGTCCAAGCAGCAGCTCTTAAACTGGACATGCTGTGGTCAATTGGTTAAACAGTCCGTAATCCAAGCTACCAGTGGGGCGTCCACCTGCATTTCCGTGAGCTTATTCTCCAGTAGTGAGGCTCTAATTGTGTTAAAAGCACTGGAGAAGTCAAAATACTCTCACAGTGTTCCCAACAATGTCCAAATGGGAATAAGTCCGGTTCAGCAGGTAGATGATGGCGTCCTCCACGCCGATTTAGGGCAGGTAAGCAAAGTCACTGAAATTAAATGATGTATTGAAAAAGAGACATTAAATTAAAATCCACAGAGAAATATCCAGAGATTAAATGCATCAGCAATGATTTCCAGTATGAGAGGCAAAGTTTAATGTCTTATTTCATTCAACCCCAAGATTTACAGCAGAGGCCAAAAGAAGATCTGTAATTAAATCTTGGAAAAAAACAAAAACAAAAAGTTTTAAAAAATTTTAACAAAGTAAAATGTAGTTCAAGATTCTGAACTATTTCTGCATCACAGTTTAATGATACTGTCATTAATGTAAAAGGGGCACACTTTGAGATTTGAGATTTATGGAAATATTTCAATAATTCTACTTTTCAATTATTTGATACATTGTCTGATAATATACTTGCAACAAAGAACCTAAATTAGAGAATACTTCAAAATAGAAGATTTTTAATTAGTGGTCTCAGACTTCTGTCCCTGACTATATATTCTCTTGTTGTCACTCGCTCTTTATGTGCCAAAAAGATGGCACGGTTTAGTTATTCTGTGTAATATATAATTTATAAACACATAAACAGGTTAGAAAACTATCATCTTGACTCAGAATGGCATGAGGATGTTCAAGGAAATGTGAACTAATGAACCTTCTGCAAAAAGGCGATGAGTCAGAGAGTGAAAAGAACAGCCAAGAGCTTCTTTATACTGATTATGTAATTGAAGTTTTGACAGCACGTCTTTCCAAAATTCCTTTGAGATTATGCAGCCTATCACTCATTGCTTCCATTGTCAATTGTCAACAGTACAAAGATGACTTGATATATATATTTGATTGATTTTTAATTTGTTATGTATACTCAGTCCAGCCACGTCACTCCACTTCTCAGGAGTTTCTAACTTTAATGAAGGCTTTGATCCACCCACATAGTACACATATTACCAACTAGTACAGTATATGATTAAAAATTTTTGACTTAAAAGAAAATGTGTTATAATAACAAAACAGTGTTTTCTCAATTAAATGATGAAACAATGACATTTTAATAATGTGCTTGGCAAAAACCTTCCATTGGACCGTTTTCACAGTCACATTGAATATTATTCAAGGTTTAAGATTCTTCATTTGTCACATACACAGGTATACATGTACAACGTGTAATGAAATATTACCCTGAAATATCTTTGAGACTGGGCGAAACAGTTTGAATACATTAAATTAAAGAAAAAACAAAAGGGTAAAATTAAATAATAAAGTATATAGAAACAAATCTATTTATGTAAACATTACAAGTGTCTAAGGTGTGCAAATAGAATAGAGTATATACTGTAAAGTGCTGTGTGCTAGTTTTCTGATGTGTATAGGCTTGAATAACACATGGCAGGTGTGATACAGTGAGGTAGAGAGTTTGTTTTGTGAACAGTTGAAAGTTGTTGTAGCAAGTCTTATGGCCTGAGAATAGAAGCTACTCCTGAGACTCTCTGTTTTGGCCATAGTGCATCTGAGGCATTTGCCTGATTTCAGACAGCCAGTTACTGGGGTGAGACTCTAATGATCCTGATTGCTCTGGTCCTGTATCTGCAGGTTTAAATGTCCTGCAGAGACAGTAGAGCTGATCTGGTGCAGCATTCTGCCACTTGGTCTTACTCTCTGTCCCTTAATGTCCTGTACAGAGCTGATGTTCAGGAGGTGATGAGTCAGGACACTTTCTAAAGTCTTTAGGAGTACTGGAACAAAGTGAAATTCTTTCTCTGCATTTAACCCATTCACCCAAATGAAGCAGTGGGCTGCCACCAATGAGGGGAGCCTGGGGAGCAGTGTGTGTGGGAACGGTACAATGCGCAAGGGTACCTCAGTGATGACACTATCGGTGCTGGGATTTGAACCCACAACCTTCTAACCACTAGGCCACCAGCTGCCTCAAAACAGGCATAGAACACATTAAGCTTTGAGTTCATTGGAGTTCATGTTCATATTCATGCATGTTGTGGCCCAAAATTTTGTTAAACACTACAGACTCAGACTCAAGACCAGAGAGAAGTTTGAAATCGACAAGGTTTATTATATTTGCCAGGCAAATAGAGCAATCCGTGCCTAGCACACCAAGTTCAGTGATCTGAGAGGGAGAGCTGCTCAGAGGAAGTTTCCGGGCTGTTTATAGTAACTTTACTGATCTGGGGGTTGTAACTTTTTCTTCACTCCTCTGCCTAACGTGTGCTCAGAACATGCTGACCCAAATTCCCCCTTGGTTTGACATTGCTATGTCGTTACTGTGATTTTGCACCTGCACCTGGCCCTGTCTTTCCTGAGCCTCTTTGTTCAAAGTCCCCGGGCCTTTTAGTGAGCAGCAGCCACCCCCCACCCCCCCACCACCACCCCCGACAACAGGTAAAAAAGTCAATATGAAAGACTTCATTTCAGAAAACACAAGTAGAGCTAAATCTGATTATATAGAGGATAAAAATACTGAATTTTCCCCCACAATGCATATTTAACTGGATATCACCTTATTTACAGATCGAAGTGTATTTTTCTCACAGAATGTCCAATACAAAAATACATGTAGGAATGTCAGTAATCAAATAGGAAATATCACTGGTATATGTACTGGTTAAAATAATTACATCATGCCATAATATTTACAAATCCTGTGCAGTGAAAATACTTTGCCTTGTGTTATGTCTGTTTAAATCTGAACTTTGGGATTTTGGGAACACCATTATACATTACATAACACTTCTTTTCTTTGTAGAAAAATGTTATACAATCACAAGAATGAGGAATCAATTTGTTTTCTCTCTCATGGTAACTAAACACTCAATAAAGGTTCCATTCTGATTTTCTTAAGTAGCTTTGCCAAGTGATTGAAGACTTGAACAATGCAGGTATTGTTCACTGAATTTTTGTATCACTTCCTCATCATCAGTCAAATGTATGGATGGCTTCCTTCTCAGAAGTGATTTTCCATACAGACCAGGGAAGTCCCTTACTTATCTTACCTTTTCAACCTTTGATTTCATATCAAGTCAGAGCATAACAGTCCACAGTTTTGATGATGTATAATTGTTTTGTTATTTGAGTTCCATTTGAGTGATAATGTTTTTATAACAAATAAGTGAAAATAAATAATAACAAATAAAGTTTCCTAAGAGCACCTTATGGGAAATGACTTTTAAGAAGCAGGTAAACATTTACAACTAAAGCAACGCCTTTAAGCATTTGTTATTTATGAGTCGTGAATCATTTAGGGAGGCTGTAAGTGGTTTCAGAGTTTGTTATAATGAGGAAATAGTCCTGAACCTTAACCTGACCACCTTACTTAGGATTTTACCCTGAAACTATAAGAAAAACCACTACTGAAAAAAATTCCGATCTAAAGTCCATTGTGAACGTCGAGGAACTGATGTTCAGTTTCCTTATTTAAATGATCTCTATCGTCACTTTTAACAAAGGCAGATTTTAAGATCCCTTTTTTAACATCAAGGAAGCAGATAGATATTTTGTTTTCATTTTTGTTCTGTTTCAGAGTGATTTTGCAGTTGCCTGTCCAGTTGAACCAAACGGCAAAATCAAGAGACACTCAAAAAGAACTTGTCCTAAAATGGTTCAGGACTCTTACGTTATATGAAGGTTATTCATCCCTCTGTTGCATGCATTGCGAAAGTAATGTTTTTAAAAGGGCTTTACTGTCCTTTTAAAGCATTAAAATTCAAACCATTTTTAATGGTGCGGCGGTGTCCTTTGGGTAAATTGCCTTAATGTAGTGTCCTGTGACAATGGAAATGTCACACGCACCAGGTCGCGTGACGCCAATCGGCGTCGGAAGTGACGTCACAGGGAGTATAAAGACGCGAAGGGCAGGTAATACCGCACACAGTCATTAGAGACCCTTCTCTATGCTCAGTGTCGGTATTGGTACAGTGAGTACTCCAGGGATACGTTCCCTCTCTCTCTCTCTCTCCCTCTGTGTGCGTGTGAGAACTCGGACTCCTTTGGTGGGAATCCTTACTCCTTTTCAGGAGAGTTCTCAGAACAAAGTGCGTGGGCAGCCTGCTCTATCGTCTATATCTGCGATTGGGCCCTTCCCTCACGCTACACCGGGTCTCCTCAGTAGCGCGCCATTCTTGTCCGTGACAGAGGAAGAGAGGAAAGAGAGAGAAAGTGACAGACAAAGAGAGAGAAGGGCAGAAGAGAGAGTCACAGAGAGATGGAAAAGAAAGAGAGGGAGGGAGGGAGAGCGCGAAAAAGAAACAGAAAGAGAGACGGAAGGAGGGAAAGAGAGAGAGAAAGAGAGAGAGAGAAAGGGAAGAGAGAGAGAATGGATAAAACGAAGACTCAGAAATAAAGCACTTTGCTTAAAAGTAAAGTGCAAAGCTCATTACTCTCTCTTTCCTCCTCCTTCGCTCCCTCGCTCTTTTTCACTGTCTACACTCCTCATCTCTCACTTCATTCCATTAGGTTTCCTGTTCTCTCCGGCTTCTGCTCTGTTCATCAGGCGCTCTGTCCATTAACCGTCTGCTGCACTTTATTTTCTCCACACTTCTGTCCTTCTGCTGCCTGCTCCTCCGACGCAGATCACTTCACATTCTCCCTCTTTTTATAAAGGCATCGCGCTATTCCTCAACTTTACCTGCAGCTTCTCTGTCTTCTCTCCTCATTCTCTTTCTTTCTCTATATTCTGTTTCTCTCTATCTCTCTCTTCCTTATTTCTCTCCTCTTTCTCTCTCTCTTCTTCTCTTGTTGTTCTCTCTCTTTAATGCTCTCCCTCTCTCTTTATCTCTCTCTCTCTCTCTAAATTCTTTCCCTCTATCTACCTTTCACTCTCTCTTTCTTTTCTCTTTCGCTCTGTCTCTCCCGCTCTCCTTCTCTTAGTTCCTCATTCTCTTTCTTTCTCTCTCTCTCTTTCTTTTTCTTTCCCCATCCATCACTTCATCTTTCCCTTCCTTCTTTTTCCTCTCTTTGCATTCACCCCCTCTCTGCTTCTCTCTCCATCCTTCTCTTCCTTTCTCCCTCTATCTCTCTCTTCTGTGTGTTTAAATCCACCACACACACACACACACACACACACACATATCTGTCCCCTCTCTAAAATCACTCTGTAGGCACACAGTGGTGTTAAATATTTAAGAGGAAACCCCTGCCTTCTGTCACATACAGAGCAGGACAAATAATGAGTTGGTAATAATGAGTTAGTGCAGTGATTTATCCAGGCTGGGCCTGCGGAGGGGAGAGAGAGGGGTTAATGATACGGTTGAGGGAGGTTTTTTCCATTCACAGCCCTGTTTTGCATTTGCCATTAAGTAAATGGCCCAAGAGGGGAACAACACACACCCTGTCACACAGCAGCCGAGGCCGATTCGCCAAGGACACCGTGATGGTCACGGCGAAGGGGACGAGTGGGGCTGCTGACTGCCCGGTGCAGTGAGAAAGAGGGATTAAAGTCATGCTGTCATGCTGTACTATCATACACCGATACACAGTGGCTTCAACATGACTTCTTTACCCTTAAAAAGGCAGCTCTTCTTTAGTAAAACCTAATGAGATCAAACCAAAGAATCTTCTGAATACTTAAATTCAATGAAATATTTCTCCCTGGATGGTCTACTGAATGTTTATCTCTTAAGAACTCTTCAAAAATGGTTCAGTATAACACTAGACACAGTTCAAGGCTTTTAAATCATGTTTTTTAGGTTTTAGTTCTGTGGTATGTCATCCAGTGTCAGAAACCTTATAGGTAAGCACAGTATAGTTCTAGGATCTACTAGTGGACCAGTCCCAAGTGATCTGTTAAGGCACTTTTCCACAGGTATACAGGATCTGTGCTGTATCTAAACTGTACTGTGATGGTACTGAAGTTGTATCAGGTTCTGATGTTCCAGTGTATCTCAGCCCGGTGAGTTTCTGACTCAATTCTCTCCACAGTTTATGGCCGGTCGTCCCAAAACCTCGTCCATGGAGTCGAACCAGCGGAAAGTTTTATAGTCTTTATAGTCTTTATAGTCTTTATAGTCTATATTCTTTATCCATGTGATGAAAACCGAACCCAGATAAATTGTTAGAGGTGTCCTTCACGTTTCTCACAGAGTTAAAGATAAATGTATTAGTGTTATAGAAAACTCCCACTGAAATTTATCTTCAGCCCAAACAGACAGTCATGCTTGTACTTCATTCACTTCCCAGTTGTTAGATCGTGTCTCCATTGTTGTTTTTAAGCAAGGACAGTAACAAAAAATGGCTTCTTTCCAAGTTGTGATGACATTTCGACCAATCAGAAAGCAGAGATGCAGTCAGCTCAGCTACGGCCCACTTTCGGCCCTGCCATCGAGCAACTTGGGTTCGGCTCGGGTTCAGGTCACTTTATTTGTAATGGAAAACCATTTGTTCACGGTACAGCATGGTTCATTGTGCCAGTGGAAAAAATAAATTATTTTTATTCTTCCAGTAGATCAGAGATGCATATTGGTTCTAAGACACTGATTGGTTTATTGACCACCTCAGATATATTTGACACAATGAAAAGCTGATTTTCTTATCATTTGATCCGGCTGCTAAACTTAAGACTTCTGACTGGAATTAAGGTGAGTGTTAAGGTGAGCTTTTGGTTTTCTCACCTTACAGCCAAGCAAACTTGTCTTTTCTTCACTCATGTCCTTTTCACAGCAGTAAAAAAAATAAAATGCAATCTGCACCTGTACAGTAGGTCACAGATACCAGAATACCTTTGATGGAAATGTGTATGAATTCCACAGACAGGTAATTAAAGTGCTGTCATTTAATTGGCTCTTCTCTGTCAGTGATGCAGTTTCTCAGTGCTGTTGCAGTTTGAGAAAAATAGGCAGAAGGGTGATGAAAAACCTGTAAAATTGGGTAAAGACTGCAAACTCAGGCTTTTACCACTGAAGCCCGATAAACAGTCACTTAAACAGGCGATTGAAACGCCCACACACATTACGTAATAAATATCCCCATAGGTCTTATGTCCTGATGCAATGAAGGACTCAATCCGGCACGTTTTTCAGGAGGTGTCTGAGGATGCTGTACCAATCAGCACAATAAACTTGCTTATGGGGGCTACATTGGCCAATAAAACTATGAGGGGCAAATCCACTCAAGTAGAAGACCCCAGTACTGGCTGAAGATGCTGAGATTCCGATTCACATTCAACCAACCATTACTTAAATCCCGGTATTTGAAATACCAACGGCACATTTCACTTTAATATAATTGCACACTTTGTACTGTCCCTGTTCCGTTTAAAAAATGTTGTTAGATTTATATATTTTTGTGTATCTCTTGTCCTTTATTTCTATTTTTTGTATTTTGTACTTTGGTTCTTTTGATATTCTGTAAATTGCACCGTGGGGGGGTCTGTGTGGAACGGCATTTCAATACACTGTATACTGAGTCTATTGTTGTGCTGACAATAAACAAAACCTTGAGAGCAGAGTCGAGACAAAAATATGTCTCAGGGCCAGGTTATGAGAATGGACAGCTATGTGTAAAGTACCTGATCTAATACAACTGAAAATGTATAATCATTTCTTAGCTTATTTCACAAACAACACAAATGAATTTGTCACACCTAAGATAAGAATTTGTCACAATACTCAGATAAGAATCAATAAAAAGAGTTCACTGAGCTGAACTGCAGTAGTGCATTCGCATGGAAAAAAATCACTTGGTGGCCAATATTGAAGGATGGCTCATGCATCATTTATACACTGATAGAAACCCAGCAGCTCAGAAATACCACTGATTTATTCTCTTATTATTTAAACCTTTTCACTAGTGCTCTATTGCTTTAGGTGTTGAGGAAGATGAGAAAAAAGAGTGTGTGTATGAGTGAGGGAGAGAAAAGTTGTGGTATGAAGGTGAAGGCTTGATGAAAAGAAAGATGGACGAGGTGATGAAGAAAGTCTGTGTGGTTTGTCACAGATGTCTGAAGAAATATAGATTGCGAAAGCGGTGGTGCTGCTGGTGGTGGTGCTGGACTGGTTTCAGCTCAGAGAGGCTGGAGAGTTGGAATGATCTGCCCACAGGGAGTCAAAGAGACGATGAGAGAAATGAGGATATGAAGTGTGACCGAGAGGCTGATGAAATGCTGTTAAAGGAGTAGCTTGGTGAGAAATCTACAGTTTTCCCTCTTTAATCTATTTAAATCTCTTCACTCAGACAGGATGTTTGGTGTCTGAAGTTTGGAATGTCCACTGCAGATGCTTTGTAGATGCTTAGCTTGTCAATATCTATGAAATGTAACTGAACCCTAAGTTGAAAATAAAAGATTCTATTTAATGGGGCATTACAGTCATTAGTTACAGAGACAGTCTTACAGTCATTAGTTACAGAGACAGTCTTACAGTCATTAGTTACAGAGA
>JBBJLS010000032.1:18494448-18555580 GCA_037577275.1 Bryconaethiops microstoma | reverse complement strand
AGGTGTACAGTTAGAGATCATAGCCTATTTTGGTGAAGGATGTTTATTGAGCTTTACTAGTTTGTGACCACGCGACTGCTCATGACTGTATGTTTTTGTGACTCGTAACCAACTAGTGACACTACTGGATGTAAACCCTGTATGGATGGAAACAATTCAATGGCCAGCCTAAAAAAATTTACCAAAGCAACCCAGTGCTGTTTTCTTTACTTGGAAATCATGGATAACCAAGCTGTTTTTAGAACAGAGTTGTATGCTGTTTTTTATGTAACACGCTGCTCACTTTGCAATGAGTGTGGGTCGAGGCAAGCAGGGTGTACGTGTGAGATCCACCAACACTGAATACAAAAAACAGGAAACAAACACAAACATAAATGAGGGGTACTGGGTTAAACAAAAACAAGAACAAGGCAAAACACCATGGGTAGATTAACAAAGAACAAGACTAAAGGGTGAGACTTCAAAAGACTGGGAAATGAAACAAATGAAGGCAATCGCAAAAACTGGGGTTTTAACAGGAATTCTACAAAAGGGCGAATACAGGATGATATACAAAGAATCCGCAAACATAGACTGAAACACGGGAGGTATTTAAACTAAACAGGGAAATGAGAATACCTATGCAGGGGAGGAGACGGGAGCAGGACACAGGTGAGCGAGGTGACAAGGGGGCAGGACTAAAGGACCAAAACAGCATGAATACACAGACACATAAGGTAAACAAAGGCACATGGAAGATGTAAACAACAACATAGACAATATAACATTACAAAACCTAAGAAACTGGAAACAATAGGTAGAGCATTACTTTCTACTCTACACACTCCGTGTGTGGAAACAAAGCTATAAAAACAGCTTGTTTTGAATGTATTGTTTTTGAGACAAAAACCAACCCATTTACATATATAACCTTTTATTCAGCCTACAGTAAACTTTGTGAGTGAGACACAATACAGGATGGCCAATCAGAACAGAAGTAATTTGCATAAATCAGTAACATAAAGCCACAGACTGTTTCATTCTAAGAGGGTAGACATAGTTTGGACAATAATCATGGAAAAATTAGGAGAGTATAGGGGCAGGACTAAAAGCAGACTCGCATGACACATAACACAGACACATGGATGAGGTAAACAAAGGCACATAGGGAACATAAAGAACAACATAAACAGGAAAACAGGAAAAATACAAAAGAACATTACAATAACTCAAGAAACTGGAAAGGGCAGGGAGAATGTTATAACTTCCCACTCCGTATGGGGAAACAAAACTGGAAAAAACTGCTTTTTTATAACTTGAAATTTCACAAAAAAAAACTATGTTTTTACATGTATGACTGCTTATTCAGTCATACATGAAGAAACTTTGAAGAAGCCTGGACTGCTTTGTGAACGAAGCACAATACAGGATGGCCAATCAGGACAGAAGACATTTGCATAAATCTTAAAGGCACAGTAACAATAAGCAGACTGATTCATTCTTAGGGGTAAAGAAGAAATAGGAGCGTGTTAGATGCTCTCAAGCCATCGTAAGTAAAGTAAGCACAGTGTTCCGGAACAGGCCGTATTTGGAAGAGGTGCTCCATGCCATTAGACAAACACAAGCTATGGCCTATAAAACCATCAGTCTGCTAGAATAATATCCCCAGCCATCTAGTAAACACACTTTCAGCTTGTTGCTGTCTGTTGCCCTTATTGAGCTTGATTGCCTTGCAAGAGCGTCTCCCACTCCAGACTCCAATTCCGAACAGCGTCTGGCAGCGAGAGGGGTGGGGGCCTGAAATAGCTTCCTGAAGTGCGCTCTCCTCTAATGCCCGGTGTTGGCCATGCAGCTGGTAGCGCTTTAATGTTGATTTTTCCTGCTCGGCACTGAGGAGAGAGGAGACTTTAAGAGGCAGTGATTAGGCCATTCCAAAGGGCTTTGAGACGCTAAAGTTATTTTATGCGACGGCAGCCTAATAGTGTGCCACAAGCTCAGCTGCACGTATCTCTGCTTGTATGGAATGGACCTCCTCTGCATGTCCAAATCAATCACCGCCCACACTTTAGCTTCTGAAGAACAATTCCACCAGTTTTTGGAAGTAGGTATTGCAACTTCTACAACACAAATGTAGTTGTTATTATTTACTGTCCAAACCCATCGTTGAACTGTACACGTGTATTCTGAGTTTTATATTGAATGTTGGTGATGGTAAAATGGTCATAAAATACGTTTTGTTTGAGTACTGTCAGTCCTTACTGTGTGCCCTCCACCATAAATTAATTTTATGCCAAAACCTTGTCAACTTAGCGTCAAACGTTGTCTCAAGTTTCAGACAACACATATATCACTATTTCATGTGACAGTTTTCAGTGCAGTAAGTTTTAGTATTGTTTAACACTTTGGATGTCTGGTTCCTATCAAGTCCACTGTGAACAAAACTGACTGCAAGTTTCTCTAGAAAGGCATATTAGGCACATTCCATGTCAAACAACTCTGAATGATTTTAAGAATGATCTTATTGATTGAATGTGGTAGAACTTCGTAAAATCGGTGGAGTTCCTCTTTAAGGGATCTTAAATAGACTCGCTTATGTGGTTACTGAAGCTGCATGGCACACTGGTAGAAATGACACAAAAATATGGCTGAAATCAATAATAAGAACCAGCTTGAATCCTGACGTCTATCTATTTTTCCAATGATGTGTTCACAGAGTCAGAAACCACATGAATATATTTGAGATAATACTTTAATATGGTTTGAGGCACGTAGGCACGATCTGGTTTGGTATGTTCTTCTACTGCCTGTTTAACTCGATTACATTATAATGAAGTCATTCTGGACATCAACCAATGGGCAATCCTACATAAATCCCACCTGTCTTTTTTGCTTTGTCCATCTTACTGTGGCGAGACAGTTAGACGGGCAGGCAGGGGTCCTGTTTTATGGCCCCCGTCACTGCCAAGGTCACGTCTTTCCATCACCCTCGCCGCTAATGGCTCGTACCAGACGTCCAAAGCAGGCAGGCGGTCAGTGACACTGCAAGAGACTTGAGGCCATTTGTCTTGCTATACAGTGTATAAAACAGCCCAACAGACAGAGCGGATCGAATGGCTTCTGGAGCAGGACTTCGAGAAAACACATCAAAGACCTGACAGGGATTCTAAATTTACCAACCATGCTTGACCCCGGTCCTCAGATCCGATTCCGTACATACAGCAGTGATAGATGTTCGCGTTCTCACGGTATTACTCGTGTCTTCCTTCTGACCTGTTCCTTACAGAATAAAGTGTTTGTTCTGCCGCATGAAGGACAGGAGCGAGTTTAAACTGCCTCTCACACAGATGGAGCTGAAGGCTAATGGGAAATGTAGACCGGCCCAATTAGTCTCTCCATTCTCCCCAAATAGCGCCACTGCACTCATTACCCTGCATTAATATGCAGCAGCATCTTAACTTGCCGTGACCTTTCCCTGTTCCAGTCAGCCAGAGCAAACTTAATTATGATGGGCAATCGTTATATTGCGTAATACTGATATTAAAAGAACACCCAGACCAGCCAAAACACCCCAATCAAGTGACATGTCCACATCCTCTGCGGAGAACACACTCAAACAAGCCGTACCAGACAGAAAAAGACATTTATTCAAAGTAAAAAAGTGTAGGTCTATAACAACGCTACCTCAGTATTTAAATGTAATATTCACCCCTTGTCCCCTCTTTTCTCTCTTCCTTCTCCTTCCTCAGCCTTTGTTTTGAGCTGTGCCTTCCCCCAGACCCCGGCTAATGGCGAAGTATCGGTCAGCAGCCTCCATGCAGGGGGAGAGGCCTATTTCTTCTGCTTAACTGGCTACCAGCTCCAGGGCCCCTCCTCCCTCACCTGTCGCAACGCCACCATGCCCTACTGGAGCGGCAAAGAGCCCAAATGTGTGGGTAAGGTGCAACTGCCTCATCATCGTACACATTTAAACTGGCAGATTATAAATACAGAAATATATATATATATGTGTGTGTGTGTGTGTGTGTGTGTGTGTGTGTGTGTGTGTGTGTGCGCGCGCATATATCTACATATTGGTGGTTTTCTATGGCGTCTAAGAGCCCTTTTTGACACCTTTAAAAGTCTGCTTCTATATTTGGTTCTCTGTAGTAACACCTGTGTACAGTGCCTCACACAGGCTAGGCCTTCGAGCAATAAATCAAGGCTGATTATCTTTTGTCTGGACAGATGACCTGTCATAAATCTCTGTTCTTTAAACCATCTGTTAAGGTGTTAATTGATATCTTGGTGTCAGTGTCTGTAATGAAGATTAATTGGATGCTGCTGAAGCCTTAACGTTGCTTCTCAGCAAGTCCATCTAACAAGCATTCAGCAATATAAACACATCTCCAAATGTATTTGCAAACAATAAAATTGTCCGAATGTTTTGATGGCCAAGCTGGTATTTTGTGGGTTACCTGGTGTTTAACTTGCACTTTAATAAATATTTTTTTTTAATTCACTTCAACATTTACCTAACTTTAACTTAAGCCTCCAACCATAACCCATTGTGATAAAACACCGTAGATGTTTTGGTCTGTGTTTGGTACTTGCAAAGAAATTACACAGCTCTCACTTTTGGACAGGCATCCCTTAATTTATGCACAAATTCAGGGCTTAGTAAACAATTTTGTACTCAAATACTTTACTCTCCATTTTGGATTTACTCAACATTCAAAAAGTTTCAATGAGAATGAATTTGATAACTACAGATGTTAATGTATGTAAAAGTTTTTGATATACATGCTCGTCAGCCAATTAAAACCATCTGGCTAATGGTGTGAGCCCCTACTTGAGCCACTAAAACAGCTCTGACCTGCGGGTGCATGGTCCCCACAATGTGTGTGTAATATCGGCACTAAGACTTCAGCAGCAGCTTCTTCAAGTCCTGTTATTTGCAAAGTGGGGTTTCCATGAATTGGACTAGTTTGCCCAGTACACCCCACAGATGGTCGACCAGACTGGTAACAGCTACATGAGGGCAGGACCAAAGGTTTCCCAGTAAAACATTTACCATAACATAATTCTGCCTCTGCTGAGTGATTTCTCAGAGCAGACCTTTTTCCATTGCTCAGTGGTCCAGTTCTGATCTTCACGTGCCCATTGTAGACGCTTTCACTACGAAATCAAATGCCTTCATTTCACCCCTTAAAATTACCTTATTTTTGACCATAATTTCCTATACAGGAAATTAAGGCAAATTAAGGGAAAAAGTGCACAAATTAAGGCTGATTAAGGGGTAAAACTACTAAATTTTGCTCTTACTTTTTCTAATTTGCCCCTTAAATAATAAAACCTCTTGAATTAACGCCTTAAATTTAAGATTAAGAAGTTTCACACTCATGCCTTAACTCAAAAATCTAAAATTAAGGGGTGCCACTAAATTCAAATTAAGGGGTTTAGTGTATTTTAAGGGGTAAATTAAGGTAGGGTTAAGCGCTTTTTAAGTACATTGTGTTTCGTAGTGTTTGGTGCTGGACATGGGTCAGCATGGGCGCTCTGACCAGTCTGCCGTCATGCAGCGCAGCAAAGTGTGATGTACTGTGTGTTCTGACCCCTTTCTGTCAGAGCCAGTATTAACTTCTGCAGAACTTTTTTATGCTTAAAGTTTATTATACTTAATACTACTTTTATTAGTTTTAAGTTTGGTGTTTGATATACATTCTATTGTTTGCTGAGCCCCCAATTTCCTGTCTACTACTCACATATTTCTCTCTCTCTCTCTCTCTCTCTCTCTCTCTCTCTCTCTCTCTCTCTCTCTCTCTCTTGTCTTTCCTTCATCAGCCACTTGCGGAGGGATGTTGAAAAATGCAACGCTGGGACGTATCAGCTCACCTGGATTTCCAGGGAACTACAGTAACAACCTGACCTGCCACTGGGTGCTGGAGGCCCCTGAGGGCCACAGGCTGCACATCCACTTTGAGAAAGTGGCCCTGGCTGAGGATGATGACAGGTAAGAGCCACACTTTCCAGGTCGAAATATG
Source organism: Bryconaethiops microstoma (assembly GCA_037577275.1). Taxonomy (NCBI): domain Eukaryota; kingdom Metazoa; phylum Chordata; class Actinopteri; order Characiformes; family Alestidae; genus Bryconaethiops; species Bryconaethiops microstoma. The sequence goes on along the minus strand of JBBJLS010000032.1, from coordinate 18,549,581 downwards.
AATGGGATCGTGATCACCATAGTGGAAACTCTGACCTACAATGAGAAGAGCCACATGCCTCACTGGTAATGGAGTAGCAGGAAGAGGTCAGGCCAATCACATTCTTACAATGAGTTAAAGACAGTTCTCTGAGGCAGTCTGACTAGTTATTCACTGTTACTGAAGGCCTGTCAATATATGATTAGAACTAGAAATAGCCCTACAGATCTTTACCCTCTATGTTGTGAAGATACTTGCAAAGTAGCTTGAATAAGTAAAATATTTTTATGTTATTTGAATACGATAGGCCCAGGACTCAGCCAATGCTTACTGGATTCCCTGTATTTCCTCATTATTATGGCTGATTATGATATCTTTACAGACAGATTGGCCGATGGTCCAATTTTAGCAAATCCTTATAAGCCATTTTTTCTATCCAAAGTGCTTCCCAGTGCTTTTTGATAAATAATAGAAATATTGTTTATTTTTCAATAGTGTACTATATTAAAGTAAGAGGCAATTTGATATTTAGCAAAATTATTCACATTGCCAGGATAGTAATGCGTGATGCATCATTTTGCTTATTGTTGGAACAAAAACCTTGAATATCCAAAATAGGAGCTTTATGGGAGCTTTGACTTATTATGTACAAAAGTACAAAATGACAAAAATGGAGATACACAAAGTTATTCTTATATTAATGATAATATGTTGTGATATATGTGTGATTGTAGCATCCAACTCATATCATTCACATCATTAAACTGTAACACAAATTGGCCAAAGCCAGCAGAAGAACTTGGCTGCTGATCACATATTTGTTGATTCTGATAGGGTCCCTAACTTCTGTAACACTTAACTGAAGGCTTAATGGTGCCAACATTAACTTTTCATGACAACGGACAAAAATATGTATAACAGCTTATTCCAACAAGCATCAGTTGTCAATTTTGATGTCATGAAAACATTACAATGCTTGCTGGAATAAACCTTTAAGAATGTTTATGTAGGTTTACGTTAGTTGTTACGAAGGTTTACTTACATGCCATGTAGTCAAATTATAGACAATTGCTTAGAGCAAATGTTGATTACATTATGTGCATGTTTACTTTGGGGGAAATGAGCAAGTTATGAAAATAATTAGCTTAAATAATATGTTTCTGACTAAAAAGCACTTGGAAGCATGACTACAGTGGGAACAGAAGCAACAGAGCAGCATGTGAAGGCAGAATAATTACATGATAGATCCCAGTCTGTAGACCAGGACTGAGCTCTGGACAGCGCCCAATTGTAGGATGCGTTCAGCTGCCCTGTTCCTCTGCCAAGGGTACAGCCCCGATCCTCACACACACACACACACACACACACACACACACAGAGAACAAAGTGCCTCAAAGCTTCCCGTGCTCCATCTGTGGAGTCCTCTGCCGCTCTGTGTCATTCGGCATAATTAAGAGCATCCCCACATGCAAATTAATGGCGCGACTACTGAGGCCACAGCAGAGATATGGGAAGTGGAGATTTAATTACATTTTTGTACTGTAACCGCCGTGTCTCAAGGCTGCGCTGACAAATGGCTCTTTAATGAAGCCACTCTGGACTGAGCTGATGAAACAAGTCTCGCCTTAAAAAGCGTTTTTTTTAATCCAATTCCTTTACTCGTCCAGCACAATTCGGGGGCCTTTTGTACATATATATGTACACAGCCACCTAGCGAGGCTCAGACACAGACATGAAGACAGGGCATGGTTGACAACCACCCAGGTAGGTGAGTGGTGTAGTTTTATTATTTACAAGGGACAGGGAGGGTGCTCGGTAGAGGTAGATGAGGTGCTGGAAGATGCTCACGGTCATGAGGCATAGTGTTGGCTGAGGGGTCCCAGAAGATGCCAGCATCCAGGTCAGGAGCAGGGTGAGTACTCTGGGCTGGAGCCTGGGTTGAGGAAAAGAGCAGAGAGTCGTTAATGGTGTGCAGACTCAGGGAGAGCCTTGTCTCTCTCTTTTACATTTACGGCATTTTAGCAGACGCTTTTATCCAAAGCGACTTCCATTCCCTAACTACAGGGGGCAGTCTCACAGTCTACCTGGAGCAACTTGGGGTTAAGGGTCTTGCTCAGGAACCCAGTGGTGGTGTGCTGGAGGTAGGATTTGAACACAGGACCTCTTGGTCCAGAGGCAAGTATTGTACCACTAGGCCACCACCACCCTTTCGTGGTGTAAACCCTAAATATGCTCCCAAAACACTTTAATTTGATTTTAAAGTCTGCTTAAATGCATTACCCTTAAAGAAAATGTAAAGGTAAACCCGTATTCTTACTGTATAGTGTACACGGAACTCCCGCAGTGCTAGAATTACAGATGTTAACAATATATGGACTGTACTGTAATTCATGCACACGTTTTCTTTGATATGCACTTTTGGTATATGCAGAGTAAATACGGTAATAAATTCATTTACTTTACAGTAATAAAACTACAGAAATACAAAAACGAAAAACATGAGAACACTCGAGATAGCTCCAGGGGGAAAATTCTGGACTGCAGCTGTGAGGAATGTGTCAAAGGGCAGCAGCCAATCAGCAGCAAGAAAAAATAAATAGCGTTCCTAGATTGGCTACTTTCAAACCTCCTGAGTACTGTGGTATTTCACCATCCCAAGACGTGCTTTCTTTGTGTTCTTGACGGTACCAAAAATTGTATAGTTATTTGTTATATGGAAATGTAGCTGAATTTATGTTAATATTTACATAAAAAAATTAGTAAACTACATTTTTCTTAAAAATTTTGTACTCAAACACAGTAAAAATTATATATTGCCACGAAAAAAGCTGTGACGTCCGGGCGTCGGAGTCAGGCAACTAATCTTTAAGTTACAGCATATTGGGTATATTGGTTGGCCAACATATTTATTATAATATGACTTACTTGGCTAAAGTGTCACTGAGACTTTCCGTTCCGAGCCATTCCGAGCTAACCCCTCCCCTTACAGTGAAGAAGCAAAGGAGAGTGATAAGAAAATTGGAAGGAAAAAAAAACAAGACATACAGAAACAAATTTATAATACAAATCGAAATTGTATAAGTTTCTAGTAGCCTTCGAAGGAAAAACACAAAAAAACCCGCAGAATTTAAACACACAAACTAATTTTACACAACGAATCAAAATAACATTTTTTTTTTTTTGTCACATGCCCAACCCCAAAAGTGAGCCCGCAGAGGACCAAGGGGATGGTACCTCTCACAGTACAAAAAGGTCCGCAGAGGGGGGGTTGGTAGGGAACCCACTAGACCTTCTGTGACCACTCACACGGCGCAGGTCTGGTCAAGGGCAATCAGGCCCTGGCGACGAGAGGCCTGCCCCACCCCCACCCCCGGTGGAGGGCCAACCATGCCCCGGAGAGATCCAAGCCCCCCAGCAGTGGGTGGATCCGAGCCCACCATAGCATCCCAGCTGGTCACCCCACGATAAGAGGAAGGCCCGTAGATAGAGCCCCCTTCCCACCGGGGAATGGACCCCAGGTGGCCTAAGTGAAGGAGGTCCCCTGGCCCGGACCAAGACCGATTCCTGGACCACCTACCAGGGCCCCATCCTGCTACAGCTGGGCTGAGGCCTCCCTCCAGCCAACGCCCCCTGAGAGGCCGCTCCCCTCCACCAAGATCTCACGTGACACTGCCAGGCCTGATCTTTTCCCGGAACTTTCCAGTGGGCCCCTCTATGCAGCCTGTTCTGCTCCTGTAGGACCAGGGACTCAAGTATAGGTGGGGCCCTTTGGCCTATATGACTCCCCTGACCCTAGTGAGTGTGTGTATGTACCTGCTTGAAAGTGTAGTGTGTCTGAGTGTCTAAGATGCATTAAAATTGTAATTGTGTATTAAAATTGTGGATGCAATTATGGTATGGCATGGGGAGTTGGCAGGCAGCAGAGTCCCCCACACCCATCCCTGCTCCACAAGGCCCTAGTGTAATATGGATTGTGTGTATGACTAAGATGCATTAAAATAAGGGGGTACAGCCCCCTGTTGCTGGTAGACAACAGAGTCCCACCTGCCCCAGCCGACCCCGAAGGCCCTAGCTGGAGAGGCAGTGTCTTGGCCCGCCTCAACACTGCCCTTCAGGCCCTAGTGTTATGACTGGCCCCAAATTGGACCCCGTCCCTGTCCTCGCCCCTCCTGGCAGAAGGGCCCAACCGGGGTGCCCAGGGGTGTCACCAGGCAGGGGCACCACCCCCGCATTGGTGTTGACCAGAGGGGCCCCACCCCACTGCATATTCTGGTTTATATACCCTACCGTGAGTCATTTCCCACGCCCCTGGGACGTCACGTGACTGGTGCGTGTGACAAAATGTTTCTGCTGGTACATGTTCAGATTTATAAATCTGAACTTGCTGTGGCTTGGAAGGTGCCTGATATACTGTTATGATCGTGGCTCTAGACCTGGGCGCCGGTGTTCTGACAATTTATGCTGCCTTGTCGAAAAATGCTACCGTAGCACAAATTGACAGCAGAGTCTATCGATTCATGCTACCCTGACAAAAAATGCTTCCTTTAAGTTTATACAGTTCATACAATTTATAGTCAGTTTATAAAACTAATAATGATAAGAAATAGACAAATAATATGCATAATCAGAGAATTATTATGGGGATTATAATGGTTATAAAGCTATTTACAGAAATATTTGAACTGCAGCTGTGTAACTATGTTTAAAGGGAACATTGCTGTTAAAAAGCTCCTTATTTGTTTAAAGTGTTTGCAAACCAAATGTTACTGCACTTTTGTTCACATAGCAGTACTTTAAAAATAAAAGTGCACAAGACACTACTTTTGAATTCATTATTGAATTTTGTTTATAACAATGCAAATAACTAGTCACGATCAATTGCAGAACAACTTTAATTCACCTTAAGTGTCCCATAGTTGCTTAAGGAGGTTGAGATCTGGTATCTCTGAAGGCTATAGCATATGACATATTAGAAGACCACATATTAGAAGACCACAACAGTTGTATCAGCTAAATGAATGCCAAAAGGCTGATTAAACAAGTGATTTAAAAGGGATCTTAAATAAGTGATTTAAACAAACGATTAAAAAGGGATCTTTGCGCAGTGTCCTAGAAGAACTACTTTTGGTTCTCTAAAGAGCTTTTCAACTTGTGATTCTTAAGAGAACCCTTTTGTAACTAAGATGTAAGTGTCAGTGTGAAGAATATTTTTGAAATGTAATGAACCTCCACATTAATGTAGAACCATTACAGTATGTGAAGGTTCTTTAAACCTTTAAAAGATCACAAATGTCTTTTTCTATCATAAGTCTTTAGGTAAAAGTTATTCTTTGGAATTTCTCAAAGAAGCTTTTGTGGCACCTTTATTTTTAAAAATGTACACGTCTTATAGGGAACAGTTTGATCTAAATATCAACTAAAACTTTAAAAATCAACTTTACAGCTATGTGCTGCAATTTTCACATTTCCTTGCAACCTTACTTTCTTGTTTCCAATGAGAATTACATGAGACCTTACTTGGCTTTGGTGAGACGAGACTGGGTGTGTGACACTTAATGCTTAGAAACCTTTTACTCTGAGTGTGTCACCAAAGTGTGTCATATGTGGCATTTCTGACGCAATATGTAGCAGATGAGAAATGAAACTGCTCTCTTGACAAGCAAGCAACCTCAACCAGAACAGCTAGTGGTGAAAAGAATGTTTCAGACATGTTGGAAATATTTTGTAAATAGCATCAGGAAGCTGACAGCTGCACAATCAACAAATAATTAATTTTGTAAGACCTCACAGGAGACAAAGCAAACCCTTTCACCTCTCAGACAATGGTGCACTGTTTTAAAAGTTGACCAAGTGTTCATCACGCACACCAGGTAAATGCAATACATATTTCACACAAAACGTCAAAATGTGATTTGATCTATACATTACCCTCAAAAAGGTTCTTTGAGGTTCTTTACTGCAGGCAATGGTTCTATAAAGAACACTGTGCTTGAATGCATAAATGGTTCTTTGTCTAGTTTTTTTTTCTGTTTTTGTCTATGATAAAAATAAAACTTGTTGTATATAGTCCTACATAGCAAAAGTTGAAGAATCTGGTGCTGTACAATGCACAACGTGGTACAAGTTTTTTGCACACATCCAACACAGAATTTTATCAGATAAACCTACCACATACAGACAGATGACAATCTGAACAACCTGAATTGTTTTAAGTATGTGTTAGGCCACTGTGAGCAGCCAGAACAACTTTAAATCACCTTAAGTCTCCCATAGTTGCTTAAGGAGGTTGAGATCTGGTATCTCTGAAGGCTATAGCATATGACTTGCATCACTTCCGTATTCATCAGATCATTCAGTGAGGCCCCCGAGTGTATATTAGAAGACCACAACAGTTGTATCAGCTAAATAAATGCCAAAAGTCTGATTAAACAAGTGACTGGTGACTTCTGAGCTACCAATCTGCACAAGCAATTTCGAATGACAGGTTGATTCTTCTTTTTATGATCTCATTCTAATAATTTCCGTACATTCTCAACAGCATGCAATGATAGTCCTCAAAACGCTCTGTGAGTTCAAGTTTGACTTTTTTTGTTGTCGCATTTTCACATTTTTTTCCAATTTTCTTCCCAGTTCCACAATGTCATGACAAAACTCAAACACAGAATACTGTTAATATTGGGAGGATGAAGGCTAATCCTTCTTCTGACTCACATAAATCCGGACACTGGATCTTTTCAATGCTACTGGACAACTCAACACGAGGAGAACATTAACTGCCAAAAATGTTATGTCAGACATCCATGCTGGCAAGCATTACACTGGGTGGTGGAGGTTAGGCAGCTGTGTCACCCAGGAGCCTGAAGGTTGCATTATTTTCAAGGAACTTGTGTCATGAGCAGACGTATTGTGAGATGGCTGAAAGTTTCAAATTCTTACTAAAGGAAACCCTTTGTCACAATAGGAAACAAATGCTTTAAACACATGAAAATCCCTTTAAAGTCTATTATGAAAAAGCAGAAACGGTGCATTGAAGTACACTTTGACGATAATTAAACTGTTGACATGTAAATCTAACATATTAAACAACACAGAGCAGTGCTGGATACTAGTCATACACATGCTTGAATGCTAGTTAGTCTTATATTCCTTTCTTTAATTGCCCATTTGTAAGGATCTTCCAAATTAAATCTAGTTGACAATTACTGTGAAATTCCTTTACCCACAGATAATGATGCTCAACTGTGTCATCCAGTGCAATTTTAGAATAACAAGGGGAAATTCCTGCATAAACCTGTATGTGTTTCTCATTTTTAGACTTAGTTTCTGTTGTCTATGTAATGGGTATATTTATGTTTATATGTTCATTGTTTATAATAACCCAAAATCCTGTTTTCATTTCATTTCATTTGGTTATTCATTTGTTTTATTAGCGATTTTTATAAGCGGTGCGTCACTTCTCTCACTCCCTTGCATTTTGTATGCGGGAGCATGTAAGAAGTGACGGAGCTGCATCTTTTGTATTCCTGTCTTTATTTCAGTCATCTGTGTATATTTCTTGTGTTAGTGTGTTATTTGTTAGTAGATTATTATTGTTTAACATGTATTATTTCTAAGTTTATGTGTACGTTTTATGTATATTTTATTTAAGTCGTGTGGCCATGTGCTTCTTGCCGTTCCATTTTGTATGCTTGGAGCAGGAGCCAAACAGGCCTCACTCCAGGAAATAAACGGACTGTCGAAAGAGTGAATGTGGCTGCTTGTCCCTCCATGTGTCCTGCACACACACGCAGAGAGGGCGACCGGTAACATCAACTTGTGTATAAGAACTAGCAATCAGCAAATCAGTACTTAAAATTAAAACATTAATATACAATTTACCAATAGTCTTGGTCCTAATTCAAATGTACACTCCTAAAAATACTGGTGGCAAAAAGGGTTCTTTGCACAATGCTCTAGAAGAACTACTTTTGGTTCGCTGAAGAACTTTTCAACATATGATTCTTAAGAAACCCCTTTTTTCTAAATACAATGTGTGAGTGTGAAGAATATTTTTGAAGTTTAAAGAACCTCCACATAACCTCCACATTGGTGTAGAACCTATACAGTACGGTTTTTTAAATCACAATTCAAACATAAGCCTTTAGGGCAAAAGTGGTTAATTTCTTAAAGAACCTTTTGTGGCACCACTTTTTTTTTTTAAGTGTACATGTCTTACGGGGAACAATTCAATTGAAATATCAACTAAAACAAAAAAACTAAAAAATATCAACTAAAAAATCAACTTTAAAACTGCATTACTGCATTTTTTACCTTTCCTCATAACCTTACTTTCTTGTGTTTATAGAGAATTACGTAAGACCTTATTTGGCTTTGGTGAGACGTGACTGGGTGTGTGACAGTGTAAACCTGTATCTTACACAATGTTATCATAACAATTGTCTAATACCTTGACATGTCAAACAACTGAAACATTGACAGCCATTTTCATAAGAATGGGGAAAGTGGTATTCATGCGTAACAATGGCCTGATGCCTGTCATGAGACCTGTCTTGCTATATATGGATCAGGAGGAAGAGGACACATCATATTTTCCTATTCAAAGAAAGAAGGAAAATCTTTTTTTGTTGTTGAAAGATTGGCATCAGGAAGGTGCTCACAAAGGTGATCACGTAGCCATACATAAGCAGATGCAAAAGAGATATACCAACCTGTTTAGTAAATGTTCACATCTTGGACAATGATGCTTCACTAGTTCTAGCCTTTGAGCATCTATTAAGTGTACCAGCACAGCAGCTGAGTATTAAATCTAATTTTGTGTTAATTACAAAAGTTAGGCAATGCATTTATGTGCATAATAAGAGCTCAGAAAACCCTTTACAGTTACACCACAAACATACTTTTTATTGCTCTCAATAGCTGCTTTGGTTACACTTAAACTGAAGGTTATCACATTATGACTGCAAGATGACACAAAATGCTTGAGAAATTATATAGTATTTCCTGAAAATGTCACTTTATAACAGTGTTATAAACAAAACAGTTGTCTTTAAACTTTAGGCCCTTGTATAAATATGTTATTGCCTCTGCTTTATTTCATCTTTTAAATACTGTACTGTAAATGGTCAAGTTGTGGAGTGTAAATATGTCCATCAGGGCTGATGCATAAAAGATAACTCTAGCTGGCCACCAATCCCATCCATCATTTTTCTATGGGTTGCTCCCTTGACAACAGATTGAACCACATCTGACTCTAATGAATCCAGTGTAATTTTGACACTGATGCTTTTTTGTTTTTAGTGAGAGTGTTCTGGATGCCACCATCCAGCTGGATGAAGCTCACTGCATTTTAAGACAACAGGAATGAAGCTCTCTCTGGTAAGACTCAAAGAAGGGGCTTGCGCTCTTACATCAACTATGAATGCTGTATGAACACTGTGTTAGTCTCTAGTTACTGCTTATGAATGGTGGAGTTTTTTGTCTGTTAGATGTATTTTATTTGCCAAACGCGTTTACCAGTATACATTCCACCCAGCACTCATACAAACAATGCTCTAGGCCAGGGGTGTCGAACTCCAGTCCTGGACCAAAACGTCCACTCCAGCACGTTTTGGTGATTTTCCTGTTCAGAAACACCTGGTTTGCCAGTTAATCGTCAGGTTTAGTGAATGTGCTTGAGCAGGAGAACCTTCAAACTGTGCTGGACTGGAGTTTGACACCCCTGCTCTGGGCAAACAGAGCCATTAGAGCACGTCTATCACACTCAGACAAACTGTTTATTGTCACTGGAGATTTCAATCATGCAAAAGTCAAATCTCAAGTCCACCAGTCTGTAGATTTTGCAATGAGAGGGGTTAATTAGATCTCGTTTACACAAACATCACACATACAGGGCTGAGCCATATTCCACCTTAGCTACTCAGGCCACATCTCTGTTATGCTAATCCCAATATAAAGACTGCTCATCCGATGTGCCAACATTCAACACCATCATTCTTCAGCATCTGGTAGGAAAGCTGAGACTCTTTGGCCTAAACACCTTCTTCTGCAACTGGATCCTGCTTTTCCTGACTGGAAGAACTCTGTCAGTAAAGATTGGAAGCAACATTTTCAATACCACCAGTCTGAGAACAGGAGCCTTGTGCAGGGCTGTGTGCTAAGTCTGCTACTCTTCTCCCTCCTTCTGCATGGCAAAAGGCTCTGTAGAATTCACTGGCAAGATATGAAACAGTTTCTTCCCCCAGGCCATCAGACTTCTAAATCAGAATGGAATCAAAACTGTACTTCACACATGTAAAACACACTCAGGAACTCAGCTGCTCTTTCACCTAAATGTACACACACACACTTAAACTGTTGCCTCATAAACCAAAATAACACCCGAACTGCCACCCTTCCAAAAAACACTCACACTGTACCATTCCCTTTAGTTATAAACTGTTACATTTTTAAATCTGTTACTGTTATTTTTATAGAAAACTTTGCACAAAATGTATTTTTGTCATTTCCCACTCAATAAATTTTTGTCATTTTTGTACTCAGCTAATAGAATACAGTATCTGACACAATATTGTATTGACTTTCACTCTGTACTTATTCTGCTATTTTACAATACATTATGGGATAAGACAAGACATTGTATGACAGAGTGCTCTACATTAATGGCATGTAGTATTGGGCTCCTGTTTGCTACAGTTCTCTCAGAGTTGTACATATCATCAATAGATCACAAGTTTAATTCCTGGCAATCCAAGCCATCTGTGTCCGGGAATTCAAGAGGCTCGGCCTTTGTGCTTCAGCATGACGATAAAACAGAATTGACAGTTACCACTCTCCTAAAAATGAGTTCAAAGCTTATCTACAAGATGTGCTGACTAGCACATTTCGGCATTGTTAGTATCAGGTGATGTTAGTAGCTAGTGAGTTGAATAATAAATTGCTAAATTAGAGGAAACAAATGCATAAATGGTTCACTAGTGTGGAAAATCTGTTCTACATGTTTTTTTTTAAGAATCTTTTGTAACACCACATATTATGGAACCATCGTTAAGTCAAAAATCAGTTCAACTTTTTCAAATAACATACAGTATATTGTCTTTTTTTTTGGAACACTGGGTTATGCATAAATGAGCATTGTAGAGTAGCATTTTGCTTGACCATCCAGTTACATTAATGGTTTAATTCTTCAAAGCAGTGGCTCCCAACTTTTGTCCTACTCATTCATACCCATCTCAACCCAGAAAAGGCTTGTTAAACAGTGTGAGTTGGATCAGGTGTGTTAGAATCATGCAGAGCAACACTGCTCTAAAGACTTTAAAGTTTAAAAGGTGTACAATGGACTAACTGAAACTAACATCCTGCAGTGTTCCCATAACAATGCTCTCATTCACAAGCAAGGTGACATTACATAAAATGTTTAGATGCTTGGATGTCAGTGTTTTGATAGCAGGCACACTGACAAGCCATGGCATGAGAAAAGGGTAAGGTCTTGCCATAAATTATATTGTAGTCATGGGTGAAAGTGAATTGAAAATTACCTTGAGGGATTAGGCCATTCAAATTCCTTGATTGAAAAACCTTTATTGTTTGATATAATCAAGAATTGCATCAGGAAGGTGTCTGCACACAGTCAACAAAAGAGGGTAAACTGTTATGTAATGTGGTGAAAAAGGGATACACAGTTTAGCAAACCTTCATGGTCTGGATAATGATGATTTAGTATTTTCACCCAGGTTTCTCTCATATTTAGTCTTGTCCAATTCCATCTGTTAGCTAGGACTATTGTATCCACATGATATCACCAGTGCTGGGATCCTAAAGGTTACTATGTGCTTCCACAGATTTACATGAATTGCCACTGCACCTTGAACAGCCGTAAGCTGCCCCTATTGCAACTACACTGGAGAGTTCAACATGCTTGGAGGATAACATTAACTGCCCATTGTGTACTGGGTAATGGAGTGGGATGCTCATCCAGAGAGTGCAAATCCAATTGTGCTGTCTTGGGCCCCTGGCCTTAAGTGCCCCTTGGAGTGTGATCACCAGGGATCAAAGTCAAGATCTCCCAATCACAGGGTGAACACTTTCACCACTTTAATCATTTTAACCCTGGAGGATCCTTCAACCTCTACCAGCACTTTTATATCCTGTAAACCCCTGTTCATTTGCGGAGTTTTCTTTAGAATCTAAGTAATAATTGTTCGCAGAAACACCCGCAAATTTGTGAAAACCACAGATATCCTCTGCATTTGTTTTGCTTTTTTCGTGGTGATATAGTGTTTCATGTATTTTTGTGCTAAATTATTAAGAAAAAAATAATTTACTAATTTTGTAACATAAATATTAACATACATTCAGCTACAGTTCCACATAAAATATAACTATATAAATGTTTTGGTACTGTCAAGAAAACACAAAGAAAGTGCATCTTGGGATGTGAAATACGGAAAATTACTGTAAATTAAATTATTGCTGTATTCACCCTGCTTATACCAAAGAAAATGACAGTGCCTACCAAAGAAAACGCGCACGCATGAATTGCAGTAGTCTATACAGGGGTAACATCAGTATTTTACATTCTAGCACTGCGTGAGACATCAGTTCATTGTAAACTGTACAGTACGGATAGGGGTTTACCTTTACATTTTCTTTAAGGGTAATGTATTAAGCTGAGTTTAAAATTAAATTGAAGTGTTTTGGGAGCATATTTTGGGGCATATTTAGGGTTTACACTATAAAAATAAGGCATTTTTAGGCATTTTTTACCACATCACAAATTCGCATTTTTTCACAATTCGTGGGTGCTCTTGGAATGTAACCCCGGCGAATATCAGGGGTTTACTGTATATCTTATCTTCATTACTCAGTGTCTTCATCCTGACTGTGGAAATTCATCACAGATTTTTCCATTGAGGCTGAAATAGAGGGAATCTTTTAAAAAAGTATAGCTCACAGACTACAAATTAGCCATATGGATTTGGTGTTTGTGTTTGAAAAACATAGAGTAAAAATAACTATACATCTGATGGGCCCACAGTGGTGCAGTGAGTAGCACTGTTGCCTCACACCTCCAGGGTGGGGGGTTTGAATCTGAGTCCTAGCCTTGTGTGTGTTACATGTTCTCCTTAGGGTGGTGGGGTTTCCTCTGGGGTCTCGGGTTTCTTCCACAGTCCAAAGACGTGTGTCAGGTGAATGGGGGGTTCTAAATTGGGTGTAAGTGAATGGTGTGTGTGTGAATGGTGTGTGTCACTGCCTCGCGCCTATTGACCCCGGGAGAGGCTCCGGCTACCTGCAGCCGTTCTGAGGAATAAGCAGTTCTTTTTCTTATTGACTGATGATACATATGACAACTTACTATATGAGTTCCTGAATGAAGACGTTAATGCTTGTCTGATGACTGTGCTGCATGAATGGGTCACTCGGAGAAAGGACGAAAGAGAAAGTACATGTGCTGCTTGTTTGGCAAGATATGACAGAATGGATTGACTAAAATAAGCAGAGGTCCTTTATGAGTGGAATTAGGAAAGCTTTGAACACACAATGAACAATACAAATGAATTAATAGATAATGGCATTAAGCAGTCAGTACAGTATGCATTCATATAGAAACTGTAAGTTACAAAGGTTGGCAAGACAACATAACTCATCTAGTAAGAAATGAGGATCTTAAAGAAATGAAAGGAGTTAAGTAAAGGTACAACACCCTGCCGTGGGAATGGCATTACCTGATGATGTACTGATGGTGTCTTGGTCCAGCAGTTCAAATGTTTCAGGATTTTTTAAAAACTTTTCTAAACATAATTATAGGAAATAAGAAGTAATATCATTTCATGTTTACAGTAGAGTTCATCTATCCTGACTAGGCCAGGGATTTCTTTTTTCTGGGAGAAGTGGCCAGATAGACCAGATAGAACACATCATCCTCTAGGAGAAGCAAATTTGGCAGCATGTTAATTTCAGCCATTGCTCTTCAACACGCTCTCAGGTACACTGTGCATTCAGTGTTTAGCATTCACACTTTGGTTCAGCGAAAAAAACCTAGATTTTCACCTTATTTCTATTAGACAAAACCAAACATATCTTTGTAGTACAATTAATGAACAAGGGAAAAAAAAAAGTCTGAACGAGAGCTACTGTGTTAATGCAACCAGCCTAGAAACGTAAAGCCACCAGTTAGCATCATATTAGCTGCATGCTTAAGCAAACTACATCAAGTTCATGTCAAGTACACTTCCTTAAGTGGGTTTTGACAATGTTATCTTACAAATGAACAGAAGTGCCTGGATTAAAGGTGTAGGGGCAGCCATCATGAGACCTTAATTTTATCTGTACTTGTATCTATTTTTAAAGGTACCGGTAGAAATGTGTCAGAAACCGCATAAGCTGCACAAAATAGTAGCTACAAGCTGCTGTTACTTGTTAGCTGCATTAGCAATGTAGCTCCAGTGCAAAACCTGGGAAGTAAACATGAGACAGCAAACATCTTGGCTAATCAGCTACATTTGAGGGAGAATTGTCTTTATTTAAAACATGTTGTGTTCTGTTGGATTTTTGTATGTTGTGTACGCCCTGCTCTGTTCCATTACAGGGAAGGCCAACACTCATCTGACGTCCAGGGCTGAGAGGCCTTGTTACCCTCATGTCCCAGGACAGGATGTGGCCCTAGGCAGCAGGCCATGATTCAGAGAGACAAAACAGCAAGGCCTCACTGAGTGACTCACTGTCCAGCTCAAACCCATCCTGGGTACACTCCTCAGAGGCTGGGAATTGTGCCTGAAACTTCACGTTCCACCAGCCCTGCACATATACACACACACCCACACTGACTGCGGCCCAGCACACCCTGTAGTTTCGGTAAAACATGTTTCGCAAACTGATACTGTTTTTAGTTATGATTTGTGAATGGTCAGATATGGCTGTCATCATTTCATCTATTCAGATGAAAGCAGAAACTTCCTTTTATAAGTTTTGAATGGTCCATACCAAAGGTGGGGAGGTAAATTCCCAAGCTGATGACAATGCTCATGGCATTCATTCATATCAGACAGTGTTAGGTTAAAGGAAATATTGAAAAAATAAAATGCTTGGATGTGTTTTCTACTTGTGAGCAGCTAAACACATTACATATGGAGCCTTTTGTGAGATGACAATACATAAACTGAGCAGCCACTCCCACGTCTGTAATTTATACCCAGCTTTTGTTTGGGTGTGAATTACATGAGGGCACAGGCCGTATTACGTAGAACTAATCCCAAACTAGTAACACTGTAAAGATACAATAAGTAAAAAAAAAAAAAAAAAAGCAAGTTGAATTATTTTTGTATATCAGCTCACACAACTGTCATACTTCAAGGAACCATAAGATGTAGAACATAGCCACTTTAAGTGAAAGTGATGTTCACAATAGCATCCCAGTCCTGAATACTTTTTATACAGTGTTTAAAGAGAAAGTATATGCGTTTCTGTTGATGTTGGTTAATGAGTGGAATTCATTACTGTTATGTTTTATCACCCAAACAATATACTGGTCCCACACTACACTGAAAAGCCCATGTCATTGAAAAACAACATTTCCAAATACTTGAAACTAAAAAGGTGTGATGTCATATGTAAACAAAGCTTCGGATGGTTCATAGAAACTCTGTTCTGACTGTACTCTTAAATCAATACATTTAAACATATCAGCCTATTCAGGCAATAGCAGGATAGCCTGGGCATTTACAATGGAGTTTTGCTCAGTCTACTTTTTGAATGAGACACAGAATAGGACAGTTGATCATTGGAGGTCATTATGATATATTTATATCATATTTCAGAAATCATAATTTTCAGCTGTGGAAGCACAATAACAGAGTCTGTTTAAAGATAAAGAGGGTGCAAAATGGTCATGTAAAAGTTACATGGGACTGTTTTTTAGACTAACATGGGACCATATGTAGACTAATTAACTTTTAAGGACTGTACAATGAACTGACATTGATGTATTTCACTGACAGTAATAATGTTAAAAAATTACATTCCGAATTTGATTCTGAATCACACATTGCGATCATCTTCTGCTCTTTTAAGGTGTATGATTTGGTGTAGAATTATAAAAGTTTCATATTTGCAAAGCAAAATGTGATTACATGTATTCAGTCATCCATTTAAAGCCTCTCACACTGATCCTTCACCTTTAAGATGTGTAGTTTACCCAGAAATGCAAAATGCCTTTTCAGTAAATTCTCCTGAATTACCCTTTCCACTGGATATGCAAGATAAGGACTTTTTTTGGTCGGACAAAAGTGCTTTTCATGCACTACTTCAAATAGCAGTCAAAGTGCACGGTGAACCCAGGGAGTCATTAGGCCTTGGCACATGCAACGGATTCTATCTGCCTAAAAATGAGAGGGTTAGTTGTGCTCGGACCAAAATTTGCATGAGTAAGAAGGAACCACCTAAAACGTAGGCTGGCAGCAATGCTGAGTAAGTGGGGAATATTTATTTGATATGACCTGAATGACCTCTTTTAACCAGTTACGATTAAAGGCCTAGCGTGTTTATCTTAATGTGACATTAGTAGAGATTCCAGCAGCAACTATCACATTAAGAAGGTCAACAGCTCCCCCCTCTGGTCTACTGGCTGTAGTTGGAAACCTCGATCAGGTTGTGGTCAGGATCTCTGAAATACAGGGAGGTGATGGGGCCTGCTGCTCCTGTCCTCTCGACCGGTCCTTCTTCAATGTCCACACCACATGCCTGGATACAGCGACATAAAACAGAAATTCATTCCATTATAAGGCCACTTCTTGATCAGCAGAGATACACTTCCTGTCTCTTTGTTTCCTAACACCATTATAATTTAATCGGAAACAAAAATAATCGTTAATATCTATATTATTAGGAAAATCCTACCTTGCATCCACACTCTTTGGAACTGATAAAATGGACATTTTCCATAATGAGTCATATGGTAAAGTTTAGCCACCACTATTGATCTAAATTAAAAGGGCACACACCACCTACATACTTCTGCACATTTAAATACTCAATTACAGGGTTTTTTTTGCTGAATTTTATATACTATTATAAAAGTTATGTTTTTTTTCCCCAATATGTTAAATTGATTTTGTGCATTAAAACATGCAGGAAAAGTGTCCTATTTAAGTTTGTTCACAAAACTTGCTATTTAAAGAACCGTGTAAGCTGAACTCTAAATCTTATCTTCATTACTCTAAAGTAACGCTATAAAAGTGTTTATAGCGTTACCTTTTATTCTTAAGTGTACACTTTCAGGTCTGAAAAGGCTTGCTTAGTTGAACCCACAATGCTCGACTACCTTTAGATGAGCAACAACTGATGCTAGAGGAGTCTTTGTGACGAGACAGAGGTCTGCCGAGCCTGGTGTAGGAACTTTGGCTTTTGGTTCAAACTCCTTCCCAACTTGATGCAAGTTGAATTTCTGATTCCCAAAACTCAACGCTTTGCGGTCTCCCTGCAAGAGAAACTGAGTAGTAACTGAGTAGACACGCTTGACATATTGCATTCACATCATACGGTAATTAGGATGTGATAATGACTAACTCCTCAAAAAATTCCTCTCAACACTATTTGGACAAAAATATTGGGATACCTGACCATTACACCAACAGAGACTTTAATGTTGTTGCATTCAAATGCAAAGATTTTAATATGGAGTTGGTCCTCCTTTGCAGCTATAACAGCTTCCACTCTTCTTGGAAGGCTTTCCACAAGATCTTGGCGTTTCTGTGGGAATTTGTGTCCATTCATTCTGTAGAGTATTTATGAAGTCAGACACTGATGTTGGACAAGAAGGCCTGGCTCACAATCTCCGTTCCAGTTCTTCCCAAAGGTGCTGGATGGGGTTGAGGTCAGGGCTCTGTGCAGGACAGTCAAGTTCTTTCACACACTGAACTCATCCAGCCATGTCTTTAAGGACATTACTTTGTGCACTGGGCCACAGTCATGCTGGAATAGAAAAGGTTCTTCCCCAAACTGGGTCCACAAAGTTGGAAGCATAGCGTTGTCCAAAATGTCTTGGTCTGACGAAGAATTAAGATTATTGCCCTGTACTGGAAGTAAGGGGCCTAGCACAAACCCTGAAAAACAGGTGTCCCAATACTTTTGTCCATATAGTGTATGCAGATACAAATTGGTGATTGGTTAGTTGTGCAATGCTGCCACCGTATGCCTAATTATTACACACCCATGAACGTAACTTGCGCGCATATTTGATTAATGACATTCAAACCGATTTTTGACATCAATAGTGGTTAAAAGTGAAGAGTTAAATGTGTTCCTGTAAAGCAGAAATGAATGGACCTGGGCTACCTTGAAAGTGACTACTTCCATGCCCAGGACGGAGGAGTAGAAGTGCGTGGTTTTCTTTATGTCCCGGACCGTGAGAACCAGGTGGTCCAAATGGCTGATTTGTACTGGACTCGAGCTCCTGAGACGGATGCCAGGAGGACCACTGAATACGGCAGACTATGTGAAGGGAAACAAGCAACATTTTAAAACTCATCTGTTGTTGAATGATGTCATTTTAGTTCGACTCCACCACAAACCCACGCTGACTTTCGCACCATAGCAGCGGACATTTGTTTGTGCCAATGTATTCTAGGAATTACGGTACAAGGAAATTCAGTCTGTTTTGATAATGTCTGAAAAAGAAAAAAACTGTATTAAATGTATTTTAACAGATTAGTGAAACAAACTGGTTTGCTCTAGCGAATCACAAGTACGCCTACTTATCACTACTTTAACATTTAACGCGGGTGCTTTTGTAGTTCTCATCTTAGATCAAGATAAGTGCAGAAACGTTAACGTCTCGAAAGATGATCAAATAATCGTTGTATTTTATTACCGTGGTGAAGATGGCATGGCGAAGAATGCGGCAGGTTGTTACAGCCATTGAACCCTCGGATGTTCAGCCCACGTTGTTAATATAATTTACTTCACGATGCTGAAGAACTATCGTACTTTCTTCAGTCGCTTCCAGTTTAGCTAAGGAGGCTAAAGCAGTTTCAGGGTGCGCAACGCTTTACCGTAATGACTCACCTTACCCACCTGTTGCTGAGGGACAGATAAAACACTAAAGTGGTCTAAAAGTCAAACATGAACATAGCACACGACACAGGTGTGAACTTTCTCTGCATTTAACACATTTACCAATTGAAGCATTGACCATTTAGGTGCTTTCAGTGGTGCAGAGGTCAGCAGGGGCACTCTGACCAGTCTGCAGCTACATGTAGCAAGCCGTGATGTACTGTGTTGTGACAGGTTTCTCCCATAGCCAGTACGAGCTTTTCAGCAGTTTGCGCTACAATAGTTTTTCTGTGGGACGGGACCGAAAAAGCTAACCTTCATTATCTTCAGATTTTCTGCCTTGGACATCAATGACCCTCTCTCCAGTCCAACGATCATCCTTCCTTGGACCACTTTTGGAGGATACTTACCACTGCATACCAGGATCATCATTCAAGACCTGCTGTTGTGAGATCTGATCCAGTTATCTAGACATCACAATAAGGCATTTGTCAAAGTCACTTCGATTCTTCCATTTTTCCTACTTCCAACGCATCAACTTCAAAAACAGCCCAATATAACCCAACCTGTGCCACTGGAAAAACTTTTCTCTTCACCTGTCCATGGTTTTAGTGTTCTGACTGATCCATGTAAATTCTTAAACAATTGCACATGCTGTCCATTCCCCTTTCACAATGCAAGAATAGAAATCTATGGAACTTTCTAAGCCAGTGCCAAGCCAGAAAACCAATACGATGTGATGATTGCATTTCAAATAGGTAATCCAGTGAAAACATTGATTATTAGATGCCACTGGGTAGAGCGGCATCCCTTCAGAACATAAGTAAACTAGTAAATTTTTGTTAAACGAGCAAAAATCATTTTCAGTGTGGGTTAAAATTTTCTCTGCACTGGGCCCAGAATATTCCAGTTATGCCACTGGTCTCATCCATCTGGTACCTGTCCCTGTTTTCGGAGAAATATTCGAAACAGGAGTATTTCCAAAATTTGTTCCTATATAGTAGGAACAGTATACTGGTGTTTAGACATCTGTACTATTATCTTTTGTTAACTTCTATTACTTGTCAGTTTCCTAGCAAAATAGCAGCTCTGGCTATCCACAATTGCTTCCCTGAACAAATACATCTGATGCAGATCAACATTAATTTTACTCACGATTCCAGTTCAAGTTCCCTGTGCTGATAAGTGCAGCCTTCTAGGACAGCACACAGACCCCAAGACAGTTTCATATTCTATAGAAACTATTGGGCCACTGTGGTTGCACATATCTTTATTGTAATATACAAACAACATTGTGGCTTAGTGAAGCCAGAACAGACTAGTTTGTAGCTGGTTCTCAGCTCAGTATACTGCAGAAATGTCCAATGTCCAATGATTGTGGAGAAAACACATGGTGCAAACATAACCTAAACTGAGTGGCAATGAATACAAAGTCATCATAAAGTCAAATCGCCCAACTACTACTGTTTTTTTTTCAGCTTGATTTAAGAGAGAAACACAAGCCCACACAATTTCTCTTGAGGTTCAGAAGATCATACCGTGACTCATTCGGGTTAATAATAGAGCAAACAGAGAACAAGGCGAAAAAAAACATGAGAAAATACTGACAATGTGCAGAATTAGAATTAATTTCATTGTGAGTGGTGAAAGGAGCCCCACATTCTAAATTATTAAAATGTCCCCATTGCAGGCTCTAGAAGTTTTATCTAAGGAAATGCTGGATTCAATTTTCACAACACAATGGGTTGGAGTGCATAGTTAATGTGGTCAGTTGGTGAGCAGGTAAGAATAATTCACATTCATTCCCTGAACACAGCTCAGTGAGAAGGAACAGTGATGAAGCCATGTAAAAATCATGAGAACCTAACAAAAACACTCCTTAAAATTTTAAAGTGAATTGGCCATACAAGTGTTCAAAAACATATTGGAAAAGGAAGCTTATAAACTAAAATGCAACAGTGCCACCATATGTAACTTGCACTTCTAAACCAGGTTTAACTGAACTATCTTAAGGACATCTGGACTAGAGGTTGCATGCCAACAGAGCAAAATACAAATATCTGATACTGCTGCGAACAGGTAGATATCATCCGTGGAGTTGGGCTCCGGTTTAGAAGCACTGAGATCATCTTTTTTTTCTATTTAATAGCTCTTCAACCACAAACTTTTTATTCTCTTGAAAGAAAATCATACACATAAAAACCCTACAATAAGATTTTGTTACCCTTCTAAGTGTTTGAGTTCGGCACAACAGTGTAGTGCTATTGCAATATACAGAACCTGTAAAAATAATAAAGCGTTGTTTTCAGGCGATATGTCTTCATTTTGAACGTGAATATTCACAGTCTACAAGAAGTTCATACAGGTCAAATTCTTTACAGTCTTCCCCATTTGAAAATATTGCACTAACATCTGTGATATGTAGGCAAGTCTACCCACTTCTGCAGTTGATGAAATGGTATGAGCATCTCTTTATACCACTGTCAAAGCTGAAAAGCACTGGAAGTAAATGCAATCTAATGGTAACATAATGCTTCATCCTCATATCAGAATAATTTTCAGTTTCACCACAATATTAATGGATATTCATTCTTTACAAATGTCTTATCCTCAGTTGCTTTTTAAACCTGAGGGATGTCTTTTTTCAGAGATTAAGCCAAGTTCTGGTCTAAAAATGAAGATTTCTCCTTGGCCATGTACTTTAGTCCATTAGGCTAAGCCAGGAAAACCCAGTCCAAAGCTAAGGGAAAGGTTCTTGTTAGGCCAAACCCAAACCTAACCTATATAAAAGCATTTAATAACATTACATTTTCTACATGTATGCATACTTAAGTAATAATGATGCTGGTTATTCTTTTGAAAACCTAACATTGTGGACATGAGTCAGAACCACAACAGGTCCAAACAAAATTTGATAGTCCCAAAAGAAAAAAATAAAATAAAGAAAAAAAAAAAGTATATAAATAGATCCTTCAAGCCTCAAGATGCCATCTAACCACATTGCACCTTGGCTCATGTACAAACTATTAGTTCTCAATTTTTGATGATCAAACTGACTTGGATAGCATAATATTCAGGGGAATCTTCATGTATAAGCAAGCAAAAGAAAGGATATTACAAATATATCAACATATGTGCCACTGCAAATGTACTCTGCACTTCGGGTAAAACTTTCCAATGGTTTAAAATAGGTTGGGTTTGACAGTGTCTATGAGACACCTCACATCACATGGTACCAAATGCTATAGTAAGGCGAAAGAACAGTTGAAATATGATGAGGCTCCACTGTGTCTAGACAACGCTCTCACGGTTGGCAGAAACGAGGACTGCCCTGCGGCATATTGGGCATGTAGAGTTCTCTGAAAGCCAGCGGTCGATACAGTGCACATGGTATTCGTGCGAGCAGGGCAACTTGCGGAGCTTGTTGCCTTCTGCATATTCCGTGATGCAGACGCTACAGGTCTTGAGCGCATCACTCTCGCCAAAGTTGCGCATTGAGAGGTTATCAATTTGCTCTTTGGTGAGGCCCCTGGGCTGGTCGTCATCTTCATCATTGAGTAAGAAGAAATGTGCAAGTCGCAGAAAGGGCAGAGAGGCAGTCTCCTCTAAGCTAATAGGAGCCCGAGGCCGTGGCCTGCTCTCTCGGGGCTGGGAGGATGCTGCATTCTCCTCCCTCTCCTCTGTCCGTTCTTCAGAGGCACCAACCTGGCTCGAACCTTCAGGACTGCTGATAACGGAAGCATTAGATGCCGAGGCACTAGCTGTTTCAGGATTTCCTGGTGTGTCAACAAGATCTGCGGAGGGGTTGGAAGCGCGGTTTGAGTCTGATGAGTCAGAGTCGGAGTCCATGAAGTAACTGAGTTCACCAAAGCCGGTCATGATCTGTCGGATCATGGACTGCAGTGCCAAAGAGGTGGCCTCACCAAGACCAGCATCAGAGATCCTTCTTATGGGAATGCGGATAGTGCTGACATACGTCCTCACTCCTGCCCGCTCGGAACGGGAGAAGGTCCTGCGGAAGCCCCCACGCTCCGTTTCATACAGAAAAGTGTTATTCGACGTCTGTGAACGAGACCGGGTGCGGTTAGCAATGCTGTCTCTTTCACGGTACTCACCAGGCCGCACCCTACGTACCTGCAAGTCCAGCATTATAGTCGGAGGGCGCCGGCCTGAAGCTCCTGCTTCTCCAGCAGGTGCCTCCCCTTGCTGGGGTGCTAGAGGTGGCTCAGCAGCTAATATGGTTTCTTGGCTTTCTGCCTGAACGTTATTCTGCCTAGACAGAACATGCAGGCGAGTCCTGGAACTGCCCTCTTCCTGAACTTCTGGGACAGGCTCTTGACTGCGAGAGGGCAGTCCATTGCGGGCCTGAGAGAGTCCATCCAACTGGTCAAGGTTAAGAGGTAAACGACTCCTAGCTGTACGGGCCCTGGTTCTGCGCTGTTCCGGACTTGGGCTACGTGCTCTAATCTGTCCTCTACGTGGTTCTACTGGGGTAACACTTGGGGGTGTTAAAACCTGACTCTGTGGGCTAGGCTGGCTGGTCACAGGTGAACCAGTAGCAACAGGGAGCTCAGGCTCTACTATAACAGCCATTTCCTCCACCACAGGCTCCTCGACCACCTCTGATGGCTCCATGGGCGTCTCAGGCTCAGACACAGGACCATCTGGTGATACGGCGTCTCCTTCCAGCCGCTCAGCTTCAGTCTGTGTTTGCTGTTCGGCTATGCTGCGATTGACATTGATCTCCAAGCTAAAACGAAAGTCTCCGCTACTTGGATTCGTTCGGCTCACCGCCCGCCATGACTGGTTGCCCCGGTGACCACTCCTTGTGGTGTTGCCAGTCTGACGCACAGTATTGAGCCAATCAAGAAGAGAGTCCCCATTAGATGCTTCGTCCGTACCCTCCGATTCTGGGACTGAAGAAGAGAACTTTTTTCAGGACTGGAATCTTCAAAGAACGACAGAAAACCAGATACGTAGTCAAATTATTAACATATTAATCTAAAAACATCACAATACCTGCTGGCTGCTCCCCGTTGCCCTCAAGGCTGCCGCTTTCAGTGCTGTTGCTGCCCCCATTGGGTATCTGCTCAGGGCCATCTTTGATTTGCTGAAGGCGGTTTGACAACTCTTCTTCAGTAATCTCACCTGCAAAAGAAACAATGATTGTTAAAACACTGATTATGTTTGACAAACATAGGTTTTTTTCAACGTCTGCCATGTCCAACTATTTGAGATCATGCATGGGTAGTCTGTTGAAAGATGATGAGGCAAGTCGTCCACTTTCTCTCTTCAGAGGCATGGTGATTAGGCGAGAACAAAGGACGTAATTACAGAAAGAAATAAACTTAATCAGCCAGAATTAAAAAAAAATCTTTATTGACAAGGTACACGTAGAAAACAAACAAAAACAACTGTTGCACAAAATGCTGCATAATCAACTTTTTGTCTAATAATAATGTACCTGAGAAAAAGTGTCAATGCAAGCAAAATATTAAAGGAATATTATTCCTTCATATTATAAACTTTATGCAAATAAAACCCTATGATGTTCAACAAATCCTGACTACTAGCAAGTGAGGCTAAATGCATCTATAGACCCACTCAAACCACCTTAAATTTACATAGGGTCCATGGCCATATTAGTGTTGTTACCCCTCCTCTCCTGAGAAAACTACCAAACTCAGTGGTGGGTTGATAAATTTAGCCCCGTCTAGATACATATTTCTGTGACTTTCTACACCTTCTGTGGGAAAGAAATATTTTTCTCTACCATATTAGTCTTCCAGTGTGCATATCCAAACTAAAACTTTTCCAAATTACAAAATTACGACAGAGTCTTTCAACTGTTTACATGCAAAACTTTCCATTCTCTACACTGGGAGAGTACTAGCAGGAAGGGAAAGAAAAAGTCAATCAGAAAAGAAAGAGCCCAGAGGCTGAAAGAACCCAAGTGGTGATTATAATGGCATTTACAGGTATAAAGTTATAACTGCATTATGTTAATTTCATAAATGATTAATGGTCTATTATTAGATATGACCAAGTGCCTGTAAAAGACATAACCCATTAAAAACTTGCTTGCTCTACAGGCATTTTATTTTCATCCAGGTGTGAAAGTTTCATCACTAAGATTTGTACATTTTTATTACAAACATCCCTGAGTAAACCAATTATTTGATCAACCTGTGTTTTCTTTGTTAAAAGAAATAATTCAGTTAAATTAAATTAACCAACCCCGAACTATTACACATCAGAAGGTTATTCTAGTCTTAAAGCAGGAAATTTCACTGTGGCACTGCTGTAAAAGGTGAGTCGGCATTCCACTGGGGTCAAAGTGTCCTTTGAAATTGCTATCAGTAATGTGTTCATTACAATATTGCATCGGTTAAGATTTTGTTTGTAGTCTTTATTTTTCAGATTGGTAATACATTTAATTTGCTGAAAATAAAACAAGACAACTATTCATTTCCGTATTAAAAAGACCAAGCTTACATTGTTCAATCCAGTACATGGACGCCAAAGACAGTTAAGATTTTCATACTAACACACTGATATTTTAGTCAACCAAATTTTTCTTACAATTTATCAATTTGTTTAGAACAACTAACAATATGTGGAACATTCTTGGATCAAAATGCCGTTCGCTTTGAGATCACCCAAACAGCAACCCAAAAAATGTGTGAAAGAGCAATAGGACAGTACTGAAATTCACCAGACTTACCGGGACAAGACCTGTCCATTCAATGCCATCTCCTGGCAGGGGCCTCAGCTAAAGGATGCTCCGAAATAACATTCCTTTCCATTGTCTTGGGACAGAAATGGATCGGCCATCTTTAGAGGTCCACAAAATTGTGTAGTGGTTTTGTTTTAAGCACAAACATAATTCAGATGACGAAAGTACAACACT
This sequence comes from Bryconaethiops microstoma, assembly GCA_037577275.1. NCBI lineage: Eukaryota > Metazoa > Chordata > Actinopteri > Characiformes > Alestidae > Bryconaethiops > Bryconaethiops microstoma. The sequence goes on along the minus strand of JBBJLS010000032.1, from coordinate 18,523,648 downwards.
TAGCTTCACACGATCAAAACTGCTTTTTTTTTCTTCTTGAAGTGGTTGGGCAAAGGGAGTGAACTGGAAATAACTGTTCATTGCTCTCAGAGTGCAATATTATACATGAACGAGTTCAAACCAAAGTTTGAGAAGTTTTCTGTGTTCAGTGTATGTATCTCTAATAACCGCAACACAGAAAGGTCCACATCGCCTCAAGAAAACCATAAGTAATCAGTGCGTACGCCAGAATGCACAATTAGCTGAGCTGACTGCCAGCCAGCATCACGTTTATTTCTGCATCGCCAAATTCAACACCGTGGAAGGTGAAAGCTTTCACTGTGCCTCCGAAAGTTCTCCCAGGTTCAAAAAAAAAAAAAAAAGTATTAAAGAGAACGTGATGGCCAGTGGGAAAATTGATGGAACTCAAACAAGTCTCATGCCCTAACCTTTGTGGACCACAAAGTAAACTAAATGATCCTGCTTCAACAAAGACCCCATAAAGAAACAAATATTATATCAAGGATGAAATAATAAGATTAAAACAGCTAGTGAAAAATAGGTTAGTCACCTTAGTAATTAAGAAAGTCAAATTTGATTGCAAACTCATGTTTAAATAGAGGAGAAAGCGCTGAATTTCTACTCAATCGGAAGATTTACAGACACTGTTTTCAAACCAATGTCTTAGTATAAATTAATTCATGACACATCAACCATAAGATAAGTGCAGATAATCACCCACTCCTGAATAAATACTATTTTTGAATGAAGATGGGAAGATTGACAAGGTTTACAGCAGCTTGACAGACCACAAATGTATTCCCTTAACATCTGGGTAGACACTTACTATTAATGGTTTTGACACTTACTATTAATGGTTTTGAAGTTTAAAATGTGTATTTTTCAATATCGTGTAAACGGATTCATTGTTGTCAGCTTCTGTTGTATGCATTTCCTCAATCATTACTACCCCCCGCCCAAAAAAAAACAAAAAACCAAGAAAAACATTTAATCCTTGATAGTGTGTGTTTCTTGTTGGGGAGGGGGGGGGGGGTCCTCCTCTATGTAAACATGCATTTGCAATCAAATTTGACTTTCTTCATTACCAAGGTGACTAAGCTATTTTTCACAATCTGTTTTAAACTGTCTTATCATATCATCCTTAATATGTGAAGACAGTCTAAAGCTGAAAAAATAGCTTATTATTTGACTGATTAAGCAAAGTCATATTTTATTGCAACCACTTTACCAACACGTTTAAATAGAGGGAAATAAATAGAACAATTACCTGGTGTGCCAAAAAGGTTGTTGTCTCTCATTAATCTGTAGTCTTCCTCACTCAGGTTGTTGACAAACTGGTAGAAAGCCTCCTCTCTGTCCAGGCGGTCCCTTTGCTGCCTGCGTTGTGAATCGGACTGCTCACTGCCCCCTTGTTCTGCATTGTCTGAGCCCTCCATGGCTGTTAAAGCCAAAAATGACTGTCAGCACCACCTGGAGACAGGGAAGCCGAGATTTACAACCCACAGATGTATTTGCTCGTCAAAAGAAGTTCAAAAACGCAGGCTTAAGAAACAAAGGAAGCGTAAAATGTCTAACTCGAGAAACAAAAGGCTCTGACCACTATTTCTATGCTGTGCAAATCCATGCTAAAAATGATCCAATGGCTTTATGAAGTTTACCTCTCTCTCTAAATGTGTAAAATACCATCAAAATGGAGATCGATAGAGAAATAACGCTGGAATAAAAACAAAATGGCATCGATGACCAAAAAAGCACCATTACGATCCGTTTATGATGTATTTTACAGCTTAAACTTCAAAAATGGACACTAATAGCGAGCCTCTGCTCCAGCAGGAGTGGAAACAAAATGGCATCAAGAAAGAAGGCCGTTAGCCTGTTAGCTTCGTTAGCTTAGCCAGCTGACAGAGGTGAACACTTGATCCAATTAGGAAAGAAGCTAATTTCTGTCTGTTGTTTGGACCACAGAGACACCAAATGTCATCTACTTTATCAGCTACTTCTGTAGCTTAAAAAATAATTTATTATTTAATCAAAAAATACTGTTTTTACTCGGTCCCCTTACTGACAATAGTAAGACCTGCTACAGCCTGCTGTACATTTTAGCCACTAAAGACATCCATTAAGATCTTCTAAACCAACTACATAAATCTGGATAGCAGGTTTGAAGTATGTTAACCTAAAAGGTCTCATTTTAAAGACAAATTAGCCAACATAGTTGCATTTTAGCCACTAAAGACAGCCTGAGTAGTTCATTAATGTCTTCAAAACCAACTAAATAAAGCAGGGTAGTGGTTAGAGTGGGTTAACCTAAAAGGTCTCATGTTAAAGACAAATTAATCAACATATTTGAATTTTTAGCCACTAAAGGCACCCTGAGTAGTCCATTAAGATCTTCCAAACGAACTAAATCAAGCACTATAGTAGGTCTGTGGTGGGTTAACCTAAAAGGTGTCATGTTAAAGATAAATTAACCAACATGTTTGCATTTTACCCACTAAAGACAGCCCGAGTAGTGCATTAAGGTCCTCAAAACCAACTAAATAAGGCAGGAGAGCAGGTTTGCGGTGGGTTTACCTAAAAGGTCTCATTTTAAAGATGATTTAACCTACGAATCATTTTCAGTAACGTTACTTGGTCGAGCTAACGGAAGACGGCTAGCTCGAGTTAGCTCTCAGGACAATGTTTTTCCAACACATGGCGGTATTTAACGCTTTTAAACTGCTCGTTTGGAAACATAACTAATCCTACCTTAAAAACGAATCGCCTCTTTAAAATCATGGTGTTATTTTTAACAAAAGGGGGACAAACTAGCGAGCTAGCGAAGCTAGTAAAGGTGAAAGGCGTATTTAGCATGGCTAGCGAGTTTAGCACAAGATATCTATTGCTAAAAACACTGTAAAAAACGACTCATACCTTTCGTGATAAGATGATACTCTCAAGTGATGCCCCTACTACTTTCTAAAGGTGGTGACGTCGTTTAAATGTGAAACTAAGAGCTTTTTATCCAAGTGTGAGTGGACTGTTTCTCCAACATCGGTCTGTTATCGACAGTCTCTATTCCGGAGTTGTGGGAACACTGGGGGCAAAACAAAAGTCCCATAGAAACCCAAAAACACTAAAATAAAAATAAAATAAATCAATTCATTTTCTGCAGGGGTACACAACACATATACGATTTTGAAAAGGACACACACACAAAGTATGTAAGATATAGTCAGATTTGATTGCAACCACTTTACCTATCATGTTTAAATACAGGAGAAAGCACTGAATTAGCAGATTTTCCACCCAACAGAATCAATGTAAGATAAATGATCCTGATTACATCAAGGATAAAATATTAAGACAACAGGTGAAAAAATACTTAGAGTAAGAAAGAGAGAAAGAGTAATTAAGAAAGTCACATTTGAATGCAGAGAAGAAAGTACTGAATTACCAATCAGTCAGAAGATTTACAGACACACTGCATTCAAACATAAAAGTCTAAATTAATTAATTAATTCACGAGACACATCCACCATAAGACAAGTGGAGATCAGCATCCGCTCCTGGATAATTACTATTTCTGAAAGAAGATGTGAGGACTGACAAGGTTTACAGCAGCCCACTCCATTAAAAATGTACTCCTTCAACATCTCGGTAGACACTTAGTAAGGTATTAAGGGTTTTAAAATATATATATATTTCAGTATCAGGTGTAAATGAACTCTTTGTTGTCAGTTTTGGGGAGTAATGACTCTATACTTGAAAAAGATGATAATTAAAAAAACAAAAGTTTAAAGTCAGTACTTATAAGTACTTGTAATGTATTTCTACATCCAACTTTATAATGTTTACATTTGTATTAGCTTGGAGTGCTGAGTCTATACTTTAACAAAAACAGCAACTTAAAAAAACCCTAAAGGTTAAAGTCATTAAAAGCTTTTAAGTAATATTTCATTTCTGTATCTAAGTTTATAATGTTTACATCTTTCTTGTCAGTTTCTGGGTGTGCTGACCTCTATTGTAGACAGTAAAATTTTCTAAGTAGTAATAATTAATTAATAATTAATAATAATTTCTGCATCTACATTTATAATGTTCACATTAATTTTAAAAGTGTTTATATATATATACTTAAAAAATAAGTAAAAGCAAGCTAATAATTCATTTCTACTAATTAATTACAAGCTCTGTAATTAATTAACCGAAATTAATCGCACACATTTTTGCCGTAAAAGTATTTCAAAATGTAAATGAATTTGGGCATATGAGTGAATGAATAAGCAACATTACAGACTTTCAACGTCTCTTTTATTTAATAAGTTTTGTTTCTGCACCGTTTATGTGCAGTAACGGTCACAGCAATCACAAATATGACCTAATATGCTGAGGGCAAAAAATAAAAAATGCTTCAGCAAGAACAATGATAGAACTAAGTCCATCTAAAAGGTGCAGTTTAAGAAAATGTATATTCACGCCCGGGTTACAGAAGCATTATAATGCGGGGGACCACTGTTGTTGGGTCTGGAACGGGGGTGCGGGGGGTAAAAGCTGTAGTGTTTTCCCTGGGAGGGTCTCGGGTGTTTCACTCATACAAATCGCTGAGTGGACAAGTACGTCAACCCCAGCATACAAGGCATCTCAAAATAAACTCAGCAACAGAGAGCATTTTGCTGGGTCACAGGTAGACGGGTCAGTTTGTGTCTGAGTGCCTGGCGCTGGGATCGGGCTGTTTTGGCTCGGACCCCCGGGTTTGCTCCTAAACGCTTTCCGTTGAGGTGATATTTTAGACGTGATGTACTCCGATTATACAAAAATTCCTCATTGCATGAATTGCAGTGAACGATCGTCCTATCAACTGTTCCATCGGTCCGTTTTTAAACGTAAACTTTCCCCTCACTGGCCCGTTCTTTTCTTCATTTTACAGAGCACCTGTGGTCAGAACGGGGCGGGTGCTCAAAGTCACGTGGTGCGATTAATTCGCGTAACGCGTTATTGTTCCTGTCATTAATTGATCGAAATTAACGCGTTAATTAGACACCCCTAATTTCTACATCTATGTTTATCTTGTTCACATTTGTCCCTGAAACTTTTTTTGTTTTAATGCCAGATGTATGATAAAGCTGCAGTATTCCCCTCTTCTTTATGAAAGAATGAGATTAATTTAATAAGTGTTTATTAAGTCAACCTTTGATTCTAAATTACAAATAAATATTGGAGAAACGGGTGCAGTGTTCTGGAGTGCCTGTAGCTTTTATTTTGAAATGCTGATATGTTGCAACAGGACGTCTTTAACATTTAGGCAGTTAGTCCTGCATTAATACGTCTTCAATTTGTCTTTTGACCCGCAGAACTAATACATACTCGCAAAGCTATGCACTCGAACGTGAAGTCACCGCTACACGTTCATGGTCGTATATGCTGTTTTAACCTTTTAGTTTGTGACTCTGCTGTTCCTAACTCCTCCATTAGCCGTGTTGTCAGGTACAACTGCCCTGCCTCCCTCTGAGGAGGAGAGTTGTCAGTCATCCTGCTGATCCAATCCACCACGCTGTATGGACAAAAGTATTGGGACGCCGGACCAGTACACCAACAAGGACTTTAATGACAATGCCTTCAAATACATAGACTTTAATATGGAGTTGGTCCTCCTTTGCAGCTATAACAGCTTCTACTCTTCTTGGAAGGCTTCCCACAAGATTTTGGTGTTTCTGTGGGAATTTGTGCCCATTCATTCTGTATGGCATTTATTCAGCACAGCCATACTGCAAACTGTGTCCACAAAGTTGGAAGCATAGCGTTGTCCAAAATGTCTTGGTATGTTGAAACATTCAGATTGCCCTTTACTAGAAGTGAGGGGCCACCTGAGTTAAATAGTTAAGAGATGTGTCCCAATACTTTTGTGCATGTAACTATACATAAAGTAACGTTCAAAGTTTGAGATCTGGACCTGTGCATTTAAATGCATAATTACATAATTAAGATGTTAAAACTTATCTAGAGACACTTTTGAGTCAGAATTGTTTACAGTGGTAGAGATGGAAACCTGACGTCGGTTTAACTCTGAAAAGCCGACTACCTACATACCTGGGTCACGTGACCATCTTAAAGGATGATGACAGTACGTTTGTGGCGTTTAGTTTTCAGTAATGAAAATTGACATCTTACCTTAGCATTTAGGTCACAGCATGTTTTGCAACGAGACTTTCAGCTCTGTAGATCTTTTGTAACTACAAGTATAAAATATGTAAGGCAAATAACAAATAAAAAGTGCTATCAAGTTGAGACCAGTATTTTACATGAAATCGATGTAAATTTGATGCATGGCATTTTTTCGTTTTTCTTTAACATGGTTTTTCTTTAACAAGATTGATTTAGGATGGTGTATATGAGTAGCTATCAAGTACCCAAAGCAATATTTTTTCAGAAGTACCATTATTTTATCATTACCAGCATTAAATATAAAAATTCAGGAGGCAAGTGTAGTCCCACAGATAATTTTGGATAGTAAATAAAATGCATTTATTTGCATCATAGATATTAAGGCCCCTGATTTCTATCACCACTGTAAAGAAATCGTACAGTCTGTGAAGAGTGAAGCCCAACCCACATACTTCTATACTTTAGATACCGCATGACTGAACACATTTCTGGTGGTTGTATACTTTTTTACATACCATTTATTGCGCTAGTATGAAATTTTGGACACAGCCTGAGTTTCATTGCAGTTCAATTTTTTTTGCCTTTGTTAACATCTTTGTTTCCATTTTTCCATCAGTAAATTCACCCTCCAACAGCCTTTAAAACAAACATATTTAAGAGGGATGAATTTTATGACATTCTTTATAAGTTTTTCTGTGACGTTCTGGACAATGATGGTTGTTTGGATTCCTAATTCTGCTCTACATCCAGTTTACTGTTTACTTCAACTATGTTGTAGATGAAGATCACAGCTGATGTTCCAGTTTAGTCCACAATTTGTCCTCCTGAAAATCCCATTGAGACCTACAAAATCACACGTGAGCATCTGATGGTTTCCTTGACTGTATAGATGATTCTCCAGTAATTTCTACATGTTTAATCCATGGCTTGTCAAAGGCTGATGTTGATTCTAATCCAGTTTCAGCCTCTTTATTTAATTTTCTAATTAAATAAGATATGGTAGTGAGTGAGTGATGGGAGTGTCACTGATTCATTCATTCTGGTGACAGTAGGCTTAAGCCCACACAACAATTATGATTCTGTATTCAACATGTAGTTTGTGTAGAAACAGTTTAAATCCACAAGCTTTCGAAGAGGAGGAACCGCCTGCAGAACAAAAATTGTCAAGGCTGCAAATGAGGAAAGTTAAAAATGGCCTGCAATGCACCCACATAAATGTTTATTAGGCTTATTATTAAAGAGGAATTCCACCAATTTCTCAAAAATTCTGCATAGTTCAGAGTGGTCTGGTGTGAAACGTCCCATTCTGGAAAAAATCATGTCAGAATGGTTAGCAATGGTGAAAACAGGAACAAAAGTTTCAGAAATATATTACTGCATAATAAGGTTGAGGATATACTGCTGTCTGAGAAATTATTTACAATAGTTTTGAGAAGGTTTTGGCCTAAAACAGAGTTTAAAATTTGTTCATGGTGGAGAGGTGCATGCAGTTTGTCGTAACACAAATAGTACCAAAGGGGTTTGATTTCTGGGGCAGCCGAGGGTCGTTCCTGTATGGTGTTTGCATGTTTTCCCATGGATGTGTGGGATTCTGATGTACAAAGACATGCACATCAGGAAACTTGGAAATGCAAAATTGTGTTTATGTGTCGGCCCTGTGTTGGACTTTCATACTGTAACTGCTGGGATAGGCTCCTGCACCCCCTGCAGCTTTAGTTAAGCAAAGACAGCTCTGAGAATAGACAGATGGATATGGAGACACCTGGTTCCAACCACCATCACTGTTAAGAAAACCTCTGAAAAAGTGCCCATCAAATCAGGGGAAATTTCAAAACACCCCAAATGGCTCCGTTTACATCTCAGTTATTGAAAAATGCAGAAATCAGAAATCAGAGGAATCCCTTTTAAGATCAGCACACAAGCTTCCACCTGAAGTTCCACAAGAAATCAAGTAAATCAGTAGTAAGATCTGGGCACTTACAAAACAGACAATTTCCAAAAGCAGCATTCAAAATCTCATTTTAATTTGTATATTTACTCCATAAACATTATTACAAAACTCAGCAAGTTACCAATATTACATTATCACCATACAGGCGGGTTCACAAATATTTAAAACCTTTGCAACAGTTACAACATAAACAAAATAATACTAGAATAATTTACATGAAAAATCTATAAAACAGCAAGTAGTTCACAAATGGTTTTTTTCTTCGTTTGCCTATTTGTGTTTTCCACAATAACACAATACTCCCACAACAAGGTCAATTTCCTCGTACAAAACTCCCAACAAAAATGTAGATTTCTTTTTTTCCTTTTTTTTTCCATGACTTAATATTTTGGTTTTTAAAACCAGAAACGTTTTCGTTATACGTCCTTTTCACTGCCTACAGAGGCGCAAAAAAGGTTACTCACACACACTAATACTTCACAGCACTTTCTAAGAAAAATATACACTTACAAAATATGTTACAAATTGGCACAGAGAAAAATATACAGTATTTTTGTCATGTCAAGAGTTTGTTAAGAATCCCTCTGGTATCAACTCTAGACAATATTTATAAAGCTCGATACTCTTTTCAAACAAACAAACAAAAAAAAAGGCAAAAAAGTAATCCGAATTCATGTCAAATAATCATGGTGTGAATACATCAAACATAACCATATATTATACATTCATAAAGAGAGGATTAGGGTTTTGTCTTCTATATTTTCTGCTTTTTTTTCCTTTTTTTAATCATATCTGGGAAGGGGGAAAGAAAAAAAAAAGGGTTGCTTTCTTAGCACCAGTAAGAGGAGGCAGCTCAACAGTGGCACACTGTACAAATCTTGAAGAAGTACATTCAATTGAAAGAAACAAGAAGGCAGGCAAGTGGGCGCGGTGGCCCATGTGCGGTTTCCCCATCACCAGCGTGTCCTGGTCCTTAACATGGCAAGCTAGACAGAAAAGAGAGAGAGGCAAAAAGGATACAGAGCAAAACTGTTATGGTGACATTTCGGAGTAATGTACCTGAGGCGTCGAGCCATTCTCAGTTGTTTTTTCCCCTTAAAATCTCAATATAAGAATATTACATTGTTTTTAAACAATATACTAGCATATTAAGGAGCGGGCTATTTATGTATAGCCAGTAAGAACCGAATGACTAAACACAAGCCACCGTGTTGATGGTGATAGATGATTGCAAGTGTACAACCTTACAGTCCATCATTTTCTTTTGTTTTTAAATATTCTGGAGAAAAAAAAAACACAATCCAGTCCATTTGAAAGGGTTATTATGACAAATGTATATTCCGAACCACTAAAGGGTCGGACCTTTACGAAGCCAGTAACAAGTTTTTGACAGTTTTCCACAAATATGATCATGGCGGTGCTTACCATCTGACGTCAGCTAGGTGTCGTTCTCTGTGCGGAATGAACACTGTCCATATCTTCTTCTGTGCTTTTCATTAAAGCGTCTCTGCTTGTTCGTCTGTTCTAATCTCAAAGCCACGTTAAGCTGAGGTAAATTGAATTTGGCAAGAAGGTGGAAAAAGGAGGAGAGTTCAGAATGAGTGTGGTTTTGGTTAAGTGAGTGGCTATGTACCACTGTCAGCTGCGGGGTGCTCTTTAAAACATAGCATTCCAAAATAAAAGGGGAGGAATCCAGAATGTCGAAACTCTCACAGAATCTCGACGTAGAACCGCATTAATTCATATGGATAGAAAATGAAACAACTAGTATTGATAGATTTGCTTTAGCATTTGGCACACTGTTTTTTTTTAGTTTTTTTTTAGAATGGATGCTTTCATTAAATAGTGCATTTCTATACAGGGACACAGGCAAAAACAGTGAATTTTGTAATTCCCATGGCTTAGAACTGTCCCCCTAAGACACGTTCCAGTAAAACTCCTGTAAAAGCATAGTAAAAGCATAGGAAGAAAATTATAACTTCATTCCATCAGTAAGAACAAAACGTTAATCTGATATGTCTTCGATACAAAATGGTCCCATTATGTGCTATTGATGTCTCTGGGCCTACAAAGAATGTTGATTATCCTCGATAGGAGGCTGAGCATTTCCCATTAAAAAAGTCAGGCAGTATGAGGGAGACAGCAAGAAGAGGTCATCCTGCTCTGCATACAAAAAAAAAACTAAAAGGGAAGCTTAATTTTCACAAGTGTTTTTTTTTTCTCTTTCTCCAAATAGCTACATGTTTCCAACAAGGAATATAATTACAGAAATTTAGGGCAGCAAAATTTCACTTAAAAATAAAAAATAAAAAAAAGTCTCCCCAAAAAAAATCACATATTTATCAAGACTTTTTTTTCCTCTTCAGACAAAAAGAACCAAAACAACTACAAGGAAAAAACAGCAAAAGCAAGAAGAAAACGCAGCCATGGTAGTTAAATCTCAATCAAGCCTTACACAATCACTCAATAGGTAGTTTGCAAGTACAAGAAGTTTCTCATGCAAGATAGCTATATCTTCTTCAGGGGTGCTGGGGGAGGGGGGTGGCAAATAAGGAAGGTGGGTTAAGGGTAATGTAATTTCCATGCATCTCTGGCGTTGACTCAGTGCAGGTATGTCAGGGACTAAGGGCTGAGCAGGAAGTGGTGGGGAAAGTGAGGAACGTGCATCAGCAGCTAGTTACAAAATATTACCTCAGTTTTTCAAAAGAGGTCATCAGTGCTATGTCCTTATTTGGGTCTCGCTCAGCCCGCTTGCCCTTAATGTTTTCAATCCGAGGGAATTTTGCACTGGTTTTGTGACGGTACATCTTCTTGTGCGCGGGCCCGTTTATGCCAGGGACGCCAAGGTTAGGCTTGTCGAACATGTTGCAACCCAGAGCCAACTGTGGGAAAAAGGGGTGTGAGGCATTGAACTTCGCTTGATTTTTGCCACCTTTACTTCCCGATTTCCTGCTTTTTGCACCCACGGCAGACGCAGCACCTTTCTTCTTGGGGTCTGATGAGGTTCCTGCAAGGATTTTGAGAGTCTTTAGCTTCAGACTGTTTGCCTCTGAGGGTAAACAGATGTCAACTGCAGGGGCCCATATTGGCTCAATAGAGGCCATCATGAAACGCTGCACTTCAGCCATCCCTGACACTATGTTCGATAGTATATTTGATGGCTCTTCAAACTCTCGCTGTTCATCAGCCTTACAGTTGCTCTCCGACCAACCCATTCCTGGCCAGTCCTCAGAGCCACTATCTGTTAGCTGGTGTTTTGTACACTTGGAGCCACCTAGCTGGCCGTTACCACCCTTTTCATCCAGTAAGGCTTTTAGCTTTTTGGATGCTCGCGAATTCTGTCGTGGGGTCTTAACCTTTTCCCCCTTTGGAGCTTTTGGTGCTTTGCTTTTTTTAGTGCCTTGTCCTGCAGTTTGTTTGTTGCTGTTTTTCCTCTTTGACTTTGTGCCTTTTGCACTGCTGTTCGCTGCAGTCTGCTCATCTAAGTCAGTTTGATTTTCTCCCTTCTTTTCTAAGCTTAAGTGGTTGTCATCATTAAAGCTGTGCAACTGAAACTGGTGACTATCTACTGTGAATCCAGGCAGATGGTCTTGCTGCTCTATCATGTTGCAGTTCCATTTCATTTCTTGAGTGCCCTCAAGTGTAATCTCAGACCAATTCTGGACATCCTTGGCTTTCCCCACAATCTTCAGCTCTCGCCCTATGACCTGGGGGGATAAATTGGGCGTCTCAGGGGGCGAGAGTTCCGACAGTGATGTGTGTCTGAATTTATCTGGAGTGAAGTTGGAGATATCCAGCAAGTCTGTGGATTCCCTCAGGGGTGTGATTGCATCAATACTCTGCTGAATCACCAGTTTGGGACTGCAGTGGGCCAGAAAGTTCTCGTTCACATCATCCTCGCCATCCTTCTCGCAGGACTTGAGACTCAGAGAGCTGTAATTGCTGGAAGTAGCTGACAGCGAGCCAACTGAGTCGAAACTGATGAGCCTGCCGTTGTCAGTGTGCAGTGTGCCTCTTTGAAACTGTAGCTGGCCCTCCACGCAGGGAACCTGACATACTTGAAATTCCGCATCAGGCGGCAGCGCCTGCTCAGGCATGTAATTTTTTTCATAAAGCATTCTGTTGCTTTCCAGACCCAGCTGGCTGTACCCTTGCACTGGCAGGTTCTCTGACATTGGCATAGGCATGGCACTTGAGAAGTTGCTGGGCAAGATGGCCGTTTCAGGGATATCAGTAGCAAACTGCTGGTTTGGGCAAAGCTGAGACTGCCACACCTGGGTAAGACTAGGACAGTTCTGGGGTGACTGTTGGAGTTCTGATTCAGAGGGTGGAGAGAGTACACAGCTTTGGGCCAGCTGAAGAGAAGCAAATCGTGTCTCTTCTAAAGAGAGACCCAGTGAGTGTTGCCTGGGGGTCTGTTGAGAGAAAAAAGAGACACCAGTGCTACCCGAGGAATCTGAGGCATCTAGCAATGTCTGTAAGTAGCCCCCGGGGATAACGGGTACACTTGTAGCCACATCCTCAGATGACGTAGCATTGTTAGAGGAGCAGGTGGCAGACATGAAAGCAAATTTTTCAGTGGCCTCGGCTGTTTGGCTCTCACACAACTGGGGACTGTGTTCAGCTGAGTTTATCTCTGTTTCCTTCCCACCCCCTACTGTGTCCTTATTCTCAAGCACAGTGCAAGCATCGGTCAGGTTTGTCATGCTTTCACTGCTCTCCTCAAGGTTCTTCATTTTTATGCTTCTTAGTCTCGCTTCGCTTTTAAATTTACGTATTTTGACTATTTTATTTTTCAGCCTCTTCTCCTCCATCTCTTGTGATCTGCTCTTTCGGGTTGTATTGTGTATGATGCCATTTGGTTCTAATGCACTTGCACAGCTGGGGGCCGCTATTGTCGATGGCCTTGCAAGGGGGGCGGCCTCCTCTTTAGAATCAACTTCCTGCCTAGGATCAGAGGGAGAGGAGCCCTGCTTGTGGGGTGATTGCTCCACTGTTTGGATCCTCTGAATCCTGAGTCTGTTTGCTAGCTTGTATTTTCTTTTAGGAGGACTGGAACTAAAGGATCGATGGCGGCCGTTAGGATGGTTAGGATTGTGTTTATCTCCTGCAGCCAGCCTAAGCTGTTCCTCTTGCTCCCTCTGTTTCTCTTGCCAGAAATCCTTTAGAGGAGCCAGCTTTTCATATTCACTGATGGTGTCCTTGTTTAAGCTTACAGTCGTGACTGCTGGATCAATTTTGCTGAGCTTCACACACATGTGTTTTTCTCCTTTGAACCTGTTTATAATAATATATTTGATTATCACAGGTGGCTCCTTGCGGGAAGATTTTCTTCTCTTTTTAGGACACCAGTCATCATCCTCTTCTTCTTTTGGATCAGAAGGTGGTTTTTCACGTTTTTCGTTGTTTTTTTCACTTTCAATAGAGTCAACATCATAAAGATAGTCATCACTGAACCTGGCTTTTCTCTTTGCTCGTAGTCCATAGTTTAGAGGGTTGGAGGAGCATACATTCTTTCGTGAAAATGAGTTTCTGTGTTTGCCCACATGGAAAGTGTCAATTGAGGAGCCAGTGCTTGAACTGTCATCACTGTACTCCCCCGAGTCTTCAGCTGAGCTGCTGGAATCAGTGAAGTAGTTCATTTTTGAACTGTAATCAAGCGTCCTGTCTAAGGAACTGTCACTTCCATCTCCTTTATTCTCATGTCCTAGTCCAAGTTCTTCAGGTTTGGTTAAGAGTCCATCCTCACTTCTCTTAACCACACTACTTTCTTTTTTTGTGCAGTTCACCAGGACACTGGGGAAAAAGTTGAACTGTGTTTCCTCCTGAAGGACATTGGTCTTTTCTCTCATGTTGTCCTGGAATGACTCGTAGCGGATCTTCAGGGAGCATACATCACTGCTCAATGTAGAATCATCATCATCATCAAACATGTAATTGTCTACATCCTCCTCTGAGAAGAGGTTCACAGAGAGCTCATTTTTTGAGCAGAGGTCCAACAGCTCCATTTTACTCTCACTGATGAAGGATTCAAAGTAACCCCAGTCCTGGTTTGAATTGGCGAGGAGACCCTCTTCCCCATTGCACTTATCCAGCAGCAGACCCTCATACAAGTTTTTTGTTGTTTGATCTGGATCATTTTCTATTTTTTCTGTATCCTTTTTGTCCCCCACATGAGACTTTGGTATGGGAAAGCTCAAAAGCTGGTCAGACAGGAGCTGATCCCCATAATTAACTGTCTCGTTGGTGCTCATGCACTGCATGCTAATGTCGGAGATGGAGCAAGCATCATACTCCCGGTTTATGTCAGCCATTTTGAGACTGATACTAGGGTCGGCATCTGATGCATCCTTGGTCTCAATAATGCAACCCAGGCAGGTGCGGCTCTGCTGGATCAGGCAGTCCTCGGTCAGCCCAGAGACACCCATCGGCTCCATCATGGTGAAAGGAGGCTTGTTGCTATCCTCAGACAGGGACCAAGAGCTTATACTCTTGGTAACACAGGACGTGAGGGATATGGCGTGACTAGAGGACTCATCAGTGGGCTGCTCAGGAGCCTCAGTGAGAGTCTGTGGTGAGGGTGGGCTCGGGAGGCGTTGCTCCCCTAATGCCAGGGCCACTCTATGGCAGTCTGACCTCCCTCTTTGGGCACTCAATGCAGCAATCGAGGAGGACAGGGGGAGGGCGACATCAGCGGTACCGTACAGCTTTAGATTACCTCTCAGCTCACGCAACCCTAGACAAAAATAAACAAAAAACACTATCAGCACTCTGTGGCAATGATACATGGCAATATATGAGTATTGTTAACATAAAATAACACTAAGTAAATAACAATGAATTCAATGTCAACAGCAGAAGGCATTCATATGTATGGCAGTGGTGGAAAGCTAGTTTACACAAAGAGATTTTTATAAAGGTTTGTTTCCTTTGAATAATAAGTCTGTGGCTCTCAGGTAGATAGCGTGCGTACACAAGGGAAAAGGCATAACCATATGTTTCAAACAATATAATCAATGCCACATCCATCTGCCTCCCTCATTATAAAGCTGTTGAATTAAACCAGTGCTAAAACAGCACTGTACAAAACTGTCTATACGATACATGCTGTAATATTCTTTTGGTCAGCCAATAGCTAAATGGTCTGGACAAATAAATCAACAGAAAAACAAATATTGATTAGATGAATAATGCTTTGTAACACTCACTAAGCTCAACACCTGAAATTACCTCATGACATGCTTTATAGGCACCAATTTCAGTGTCAAATAAATACCACTGCTGCAGCCTTTGCAATTTTCAAAATGTGTGTCCCCTCATTAATTTCATTTGGAGTTTTCAAACAAACACTTCAAATTACATATTGGACTGCAGATATAAAAATGGTTCAAGCTAAGAGCAGGTGTATACTGAATCTTTGCCTAGTGGGGTATGTGAGATTTTTAAAACGTAATTAATATTTTGTCCCTGTTCCCAGTACTCGAGGACATGCTATTAACTCTAAATAAAGAGTTAAAACAAACAAAATGAAACAATTTCTTTTCCATTAATAACTGCTCTCTGGAAAACTATGTTTGTGTGAGCGCATTCTTGTCTGGCTCACTGTAAGGCTTTTGAACAGCTGAGAAACTAATGGTCCAGCTGAAAACAGATGGACCCATGATAACACCAAACCCCTCCCAGCCATAACATTAGCCCAAGCATGAATGAATGCACACATACACATATTCACCCAGACCACCGCACAATCATATTCACACTATTTTGCAAGAGTCCAGTTTGAGCCGCTTTCATTGCCCAGGTAAGCTTGAATTAGTTTGTTCTGAAAAGACAATAAATGTAATCTTGTGCAATTACCCAAAGGTTAATAATGTCAAAGACAAAAAAAAATACAAGAAATGACCTCAAAGCCACAAGCCACATCGATCTTCGAATGTAAGGAACAGACATAGCCTTAATCTAGCATCATTGTTTCCACAAGTGAATTTTCAAAGTACTTGGCATTTGCTGCCTATATTGGCTAGGATCCACTGCAATTATGGTTTAAAGGTGTAAGTCAAGCTCAGTGGTCTGAAAAAATGCAATCAAGTTTTAAGTTCAGATGTATGTGACTTACTTTTTTTGGCAGTATGGAATTTGCCCATCAAGGATAGATGCTTAGGGTGTATCAGAAGGAAAGATCTCAAGTCTAGACCAGCTAAATAAACCAGTGGTCTTATTACAGAGTGAAAAAAATCAAGAAAGCCAAGCCAACAAATTAAAACTATACAAATGCAGTAGTGTGCACCTAGTGCTGGACTTCACATATGTGGGGAAGAGGCCTTGTGTAGTAAAGCTAGCAAGTACGCATTTAAACGTGTTATTAGCTTGATATGCAGCACTTGGTAGCTGCTAAATAACATAAAAAAATGTCTCATTAGGAGACTCATTAGGAGAATTTGGTGGGTCACAGAAGCTACAGTATGTTGTGTGTGCCATGAGTTGTGTCTGCAACCACTGATCTAGGTTGTCTAATAAATATGGGTCATCTTGATCTGCCCTTTACATACTGAAAGACTAGTCTAAACTGAAAGGAGTTTTTTCCATTTTATAAAACTATCCAGATCTGTGAGTTACAATATGGCACATTTTATTCAGTTACACTTTGCTATCTAATGTAACACTTTCAGTGTTTATGTCTTGGAATAGTCTTCGCATGTTAGTCCAGAATCCTCAGCTGTTCCAACAGGCGATTGCTGCTCTTTCTGCCAAGCTGTGGAGCAGAGTATCACGGGGAGTTGACAGAAGCTGACTAATTGGTTCTGACATCAGAGGGTGAGAGGGAAGTAATGTCACACTTTCCACTTGCTATCAAAAAATCGTCAATATTCGGCATGCACTTTTAAAACAGAAAGTGAGGATCTGAGATTTTTTTTTTGTTGACATTATTATGGTATTCTGTGGGCAGACACAAAGAGCATATGGGGTGATTTAGATCCAGAAACTAACCGCTGCCAAGATGTACCATTCTGGACCGCCATGTTGCACTATTAAGATTCAGGATACTCAGCAGCAGGTCTATGGAAGAGGAGAGAAAAATCTCCAAACGGGCTTCCTATTTACTGAGGATTCACTGCATTCTATCCACTCGCATGGCCTTGAGCTACAACCAGCCTTCAGTCAGCTACTTTCCTATGTGCGGCATTCATACACTGAGAAATACAGATCAGAACATGATTATAACTGCTAACGAATAACTTTCGAATCCAGGAAGATTCCGATCACGGATGCCCTCTAAGGTCAGACATGGAGAAAAAATAAATAAGCAGTGTCGGTTTAGTAAATTGATTTGGACCCAGATTGGTGTTGGGATCCCCAGATACTTCTGATTTCTAGTCAGTCGGCAAGTCCTAGTCCAGGTCTACTTTCTGCCAGATAGCTCTGTGCATAAATGACCACATGCCTCCTTGTTTTGACATGGCAGAATGTGGAAGGAATAAAATGCGCTACATTGATTTGAGGTGAGCCAAAACAGCGGTGTGTCCATGCATCTGTCTTTTAAAAATTCATAAAAAGGTGTTTATTAACCATTTTCATTTCAGACTAACTGCTGTCTAAGAACTGGGAATGCACGATATATCGGCAGGCGATGGGCTTTAGTGGATGGACAGAAATGGATAATAGTAGACAGGTTCTCAACCCTTGGCCTGTGTATGTCTGTGTTTTCTTGCTGTAGCACACACTTCGAAGGCAGGTCTTGTTAATGAGCTGACTATTTAGATTAGGTGTTTTGATAGGAGGGCAAACATGAAAATTTGCACAGCAAGGGCTACCTCCAAGTTTAGGGATTGGAACCACTGACAGAATGGATAACACCACCACCACCAACACCATAGGGGCTCAAAGGGGCTTCAATTCCCTGTTCAAGTAAGACCACCACCACAGCACCAGGAGTAGTATTTGAGCTACATTCCTCTACCACTGTATCTTGTCCAGGGTAGGAGCGTCTGCTATATACAATGCTAATTCAATACAACACAGCGTGCAGACACTGCCATGTCTAAAAACTATGCCATGCCTATACTTTAAGTACAGATTATAGTGTGAAGTTGTACTAAAATTCAGAAAAAATGCTGTTTGTTTCAGTATTGGCCACAATATGGCATTAAATAAGTGCTATTATTATCAACCCAGAAATAGTGCATCCCTACTCAACATGTTTAAAACTGTGAATACATGTAAAGCTCTAGTACATCTGCTTGATGTCTCCAGGCAATATGAGTGAGTGCATCACACTGTATATTCCTGGCATCAGCCAATAACTTCACATAAGTGAAGACATCTAGCTAATGCAAAGCAACAGTGAAATAAAACCACATTTCTGACCTGACATTTCCGCTGATCCCCTCTCCTCTCTCTTTCTGATGCCACACATCGAGGCACTTAAAATCCAGAGGTGTAGAGAATGGCACTTTGTAAAAGCAGCCGGCAGTCCAGTCATTAATGGTCTATGGCATTTGTGAATGGTGGCAAAAGATCCATTTATCCGTACCGGACGTTGGTAATGAGACCCGAATAACTGCAGAATGATTTATCAGCATCCCCTCCCAAAAAAAGGCTCAGATCCGGAGTTGAGCAGTGCAGCCCTTCATGCGCTGAGAGCGAAGACTTACTCCGGTACTTATCTTTGTGATTGTGACAGAGGGTTCAGGCCAGCTCAGGGATCCAAGTTCCTCAGCCAGAGCTGAGCAGTGGGACTGCTTGTGATAAACTAAAGCCTGACACAGAGGAGCTACCGGCGCTGGAGCATGCCGCCACAGGCCGAGCGAACAAGAGAGCCAGTGACCTAAGACTAGAGATTAATGCTGCAATGTGTTAAATCCAAGCGGAATAGAGTGGAATTTCATGGTAGCTGCACTAACTCAAAAGCGTTCTCAATTTTTTTTCGTTCTTTGCTTAACAAAAGAATTATGACCACCGTTACAAGGGATGGCTGATACATTGTTTGCGGATAAATGTGACTATTATTATCGGTCCAATTTTGAAATTATGGCCGATATTATTGCTGTACTATTGTTAGGCTGTGCATTGAAGCGTCGCTCTGGACAAGAGCGTACGTCGCTCTGGATAAGAGCGTCAGCTAAATGCCATAAAAAATAAATACATTTATTAATTAAATTAATAAATAAAAAATAAAAAACAGTGTGTGTATATGGTCTCCAGTGGTGGGACTTTTTTTTCTTAACGCCCTCTGCTGGACACCCTGAGCATTGCTGTTGCAGCCACCGAACGCTGTAATTTACTGACAAATTACTGACTAGTAATTACATCAAATTTAAACGCAAACTATATTTTTGTCAGTTTAAGCATTTTAAAATCTAAATATTTCCATTTTTTTTTGCAACAAGCAGTGATACACATTCACTTTTATGCTCCAAGCAGGCTGAGTCACATTGTTCCGTGTCCATTCAGAACTTAAGCTAAAGTAGCTTATTTCAGATACGTTGACAGATTTGTTGTTCTAGATAGTTATTTTACTTGTTACTAAATGCAAAGTCACGTTCACGTTCCAACCATGTTCTTAAAGTGTGAAATAACGCTGACAGAATATCGACAAGAACACAAATCTCCTTCACGACAAACAGCTTGATAAGGTTTTTCAGAGTTAGATACGAAATTAATTTGTATAGATTTATAGAAATGACATTTCATATCCTATAAACCTATCAGCCAGATAAACCTATTAGTCTGTTATCTCTGTGTTCAGCTTTGTCTCAGCTGTGCTGGAGTGACTGGAGATGCACTTTTAGCTTCACTTTGAATGTCAAAGTGGCCAACAAATGAACTTAGAGCCCAATTAATGAACCAGCAGTGGACTATTTCTTTTGTGTTAACGTTTTCATAACTTATCTTCAGTCTTTAAAAGTAGTGACCTGCAAAGGAGTGGTTGGTGGAGTTTTTTTTTTTTTTTTTACTGCAGGTTCGTCATTAGGTGATCTTGAACACATACATATCCCAGTTCCTAATTTTAAAGAGCAGTTGTGTCTATTGACATACTTACGTGATTGGCTTAAATAAGAGTGTCGGTTAAATCAGTAAAGGAAGTAAAGTAAAGGAAAAGGTTAAAATAATTAATTAAAATAATCTAAATGATCAGTAAGGGTTAGGTACTAATTACTGGTTATCATATAAGACCCAGAAATTCCATTCCAATCAGTGCATTTCCAACAGTTATCTTGAAAGGGCACAGAATGTGGGCAATATAAAAAATTCCCACATAGACACACACATATTTTCCCCCTTCTATTACGTCCTTACCAGGCTGGTCCAGTGCACTGGTCTGCGTCGCGTTCAAAGTCTGCACAATGAGACCGGTCTCCTTTAGGATATCCATCAATGGGACAAGTCATTCCTCTTGTGCATCATAGCCACTGTCCCACCTGAAAAAGCATGAAACAGAGGATTTGGTGGTATTATTGTAAAAACGTTCCCTAGCCCAGCTGTGACAGACTCATTTACATCAATTCAGAGGAACTCATTTGGAGGATTTTCTTTTTTTAATGCTATTGTGTACATCATGTACAGTGATTTACGTGAGTCTCCGTTCAGTCACGAACCCAATACACTCACGGTATTAACTTTGAATCTGTGAGGCAAGAAGTTGGCAAAAGAATCACAGCTACCATCACCAAGGCAACGCACTGCAACACTTTCCTATTTTAATCTCAATTTCACATTGACATTATAGTTGTTAATCCCTGGAAACCTAGTATGTATATATAGCTTTCAATTTATTTATGAAGCCTTTATAAGTAAAGCAGCTGTGCAATCCTAGGCTGCTTCAGGATTCAGCCGTCAGGCTGAACACACACACACACACAAACACGGTTTGAAAGATTGGGTTTGTAGGAGCCGCAGTGCTGGACTCTGACTAGGTGGGGTAGAAATGAAGGGTGCACACAGTTGTACTGAGCGATCCAAAATTTCTATGCGCCACTTGCTCCTCTAGCCCTGCCGTGATGAGAAGAACAAAGGCGAGAGGAAGGGACAGGCCACATATCACACCTAATGAGCAAAAAGTGAGGTAGAGAAGAGAACAGAAAAGTAAAATTGTCTTCAAAAGAAGCAGAAGTTTATAAGCAGTGAAGTCAGCCATGAGGCTAAAATAATACAGTTTGGACTGTGCATTGCGGATGCTGTCAGCGAAGGGTAGAGGTCTGCCTGAAGCGCTGGAGAGGGAGAAAGGGCCTCTGCAGTCAAGCAGTCATGCACACGTTGTATTAAATGTCAGTTGAGGGATGTTGATTGCACGGAATAGCATCCCTCTGGCTTATGTATTCAGCTGGAGAAGAAACCAACATCCAACAATGTAGCCCCCATCCTCCCAGCACAGGAACATGCTCTGTGATTGGGTTTGTGTGGGTTTTTTTTTTTATTTATTATTTTTGTGGGTGTATGTATTTAACCTTTATGTAACAAGGCTAGCCAATTAAGAACAAAGCCCCATTTAAATGAATTAGTTATAAAACCTTGTCACATTTAATGTCGTACCCTTACCGCCCCAACCTTTAAAATGCCTGATTTGCTCATTTATTAGCCACTAATTTAATGGCCATTTCAAATGGCACATGAAGGCTTTTGAAATCCTTTTGTGCAGGTCAAATATATGCTCCACGAGTGAGTTTTATATAAAACCGTGATTGGCGACATGTACTCATACAAGAACGTTTAAATGGGACCTACAGCAACATCCCACCTAAAACTCCCACCCCAAACACTGCATTCCCTAACACTCCTGGAAAAGAGGTACTAAACTGTACCTATTATGGGTGCAAATGCCCCCACAAGTCAGTGGGGGGGGGTTAAACCAAAGTATACACTTGCAGAGCTTTTATAATTGTACCATATTCCATAGCAAGTTCCGTCTTGATCCCAGGCTTCGTTTTTTAAAGATGCTGTGGAAAGGTCTGTGGAAAGGTACGAAATCATTACAATACTGGACCATGTTGTACCTTTTGGGGGTACATTTACATAGCTTGTCCCATGGGGAAAGAAATGTACCTTTTTTTCTGGCAGTACAGCTCAATCTTCAATATCAAACCTTGTCGAGTCAATCTAGCTTCAGGTATGGTTTGATTTGAAGCCATTTCCGCTCTTTCCAGCATTACCTGGTACATGCCCCACAACAGGACTCACAATCTTTAAAATGTCTCATTCATTAGCCGATAATTTCACAGCTGTTTCAAATGTCAAACTCTTTTGAAATCTTTTTAAAAGAGGGATGTTGAGGGCAAACGTACATTCGCAAAATGATCAGGTTCGATATAAAAGCCTGATTGCAAATAAACATTTATCTAGCCAAAAACTCAATTGCAGGGGCCTCTTCTCCAGCTCTATGTGGAACAAAAGATGAGGCACAGCGTGGGTGGGGAGGGGGCGCTCAATTCCTTGGTGCGCCGGGCCTCATTGGGTCAGTGAGTAATTACTATGTGGTGCATGGCGAGCCTTGTCTATCAGGTGCGCAAAGTCAATGATGCTGTTTTACATTCCTGCTGGTGGGCAGCGCGGCTGCAGGGGAGACGGAGGAAGCAGACGCTGTGAGGTTTACGCTGGGAGGGAAGAGTGAGTGAGTGTCTCATCTGACAGGCCGCTGGGGTGAGAGTGAAATCATCATGGTGGACAACTGCGGACATCTGAGAGCTACTTCTTTTTTCTTTTTTTTTTGGCACATCACCAGAAATATTTGTTCTGCCAACTGTGGAACACCAAACATATTGTTCCCCTTTTTTTTTTTTATGATTCCCACTTCCTCACTCCCTGACTGTGCAGAGGTTTAATCCATATACAGGGTCAGGGGATATGACTGTAAGATATTGTTACAATAATGGGAAAAAATAGTATCTGGAGGAGCTGTTTTTTACTGTGCTATTTGGTCGCTTTTAAGGTAACCATAGTCTTTAACACTGTTGTTGTGTCAGAATCTGTTCCTGTTCCTTACTTTAAGGGATGATTATACACTATATAGACAAAAGTACTGTGACACACCTCTTAATTATTGAATTCAGGTGGCCCCTTGCTTGCACTGAAAGGCAATCTTAATGCTCCAGCATACCAAGACATTTTGGACGCCATGCTACCAACTTTGTGGACACAGTTTGGTGAAGAACCGTTTCTATTCTAGCATGACTGTGTCCCAGTGCACAATGAGTTCAGTGTGGAAGAACTTGACTGGCCCACACAGAGCCCTGACCTCAACCCCATCCAGCACCTTTGAGATGAACTGGAATGGAGATGGAATGCGAGCCAGGTCTTCTCGTCCAACATCAGTGTTTGACTCCTAAATGCTCTACAGAATGAATGGGCACAAATTCCCACAGAAACACTTCAAACTCTTGTGGAAAGCCTTCCAAGAAGAGTGGAAGCTGTAATAGCTGCAAAGGGGGGACCAACTCCATATTAAAATCTTTGTATTTGGTGCAATGTCCCTGCTGGTATAATGGTCAGGCGTCCCAATACTTTTCATATAGTGTATGTAGGGATAGGTATTTAAGCAAATTAACCAATTTAGTACCCATTCGTGACTAACTAATACCAAAATATTGATAAGGTCCTAGACAAATGGAGCTGCTATTGGTATTTATGCAACATTAATGCTTTCTAACATAGCTGCCATTTTCAAATGGTTAATGATAGATTGGATCAGTGAGAGGGACGGAAGCAGCACTCTGCACATCAGCCCCACACATTTGTTGCCTTGTAGCAATATCTTCTCCCTCGTATGTATAGAAAACTCAGGAAACAATTAGGCGTGTTATTTTTCCAAAAACATAATAAACGTAATAATATTTTGAAATCTTTTCATGTGATGTCTTTATTTCTACATATTTTGGGGCGTACTATCAATAAGAGTATCGATAAGCATCTGTATTGATAAAAAGTATCAGTATCGTATCGGTATCAGTAAAATCCTAACGATACCCGTCCCTAGTTATATGTATTCACAAACTGCTCCAATGTCTCTAAATAAAAAATGTCTGCTAAATAATGTAAGATATACATGCATAAAGTAGTGTAATATGTTACATGTCTCGAGATATTGTATTTCTTCCACTGGCCTTCCACCAGTTGTATAGTATTTTACAAGCAAACACACATGTCTTGCCAAGATAAATAATTTTAAACACTTTTCTTGGCTGCCAAGTGTGACCTCCCACTTAACAGAACCTATTCAATTGCTAGATTATTCTTATGTACATGAATTATTCAGTAAATACTATAAAACATGTTATGTAGTTATGAATGGAGTGAGGAATTGAGGTGTGGGTGCACATATGGGTAGAGGTGGTCAATATGGCAAAGATAAAGTATCACGATTCATATTTAACAATATTTAATTTACATTTTCCTGAGATTCAACGATTTTAACCAGACACAGTGGCGGAGGTACGCAAATGAGGACCAAACAGGCTACAAAATGAAACAACTCAAAGCAGAGATATTAACCTTCATTGTCCTGACACAGTGACAGACAAGTGCCCAAGGCAAAGTAAACACAGGGCAAAAAACGTTCCAGTGCAGACTTCAGAGCTTCACAGAAGAATACAAGAACTGTAACCTGGGGCACACCTAAGACAATCACAGAAATGTGGTCTCCCCCAGCATCAGTGATATATTAGGAACAATAAAAAAGCAGAAACAGATGTGCTTGCTGCCCGGTTTTCACCTCACCATGTGGTCCTGAAATCGAACACTGTGCTTGGCAAATAATAAGGAAAAAAGCAGATTTGAGATTTTTAAATTGTGTAAGTCATTACTCTATAATACCCATACATGTCTATACCAAAAGGAAAATGCTCAATACTCCTTTCAGTAGTTAGAAACTAGTATTCAGAAAGAAAGATCAATTTACGGCAAACATCATTTTAGGCATGTCGATATCCTTGCCTCTGCTCAGAACATAACAGAGACTTCTGCTTGATTCAAATGAATGACCGATGCAGAGCTTAAAGAAAATCCATACTGGCCTTGTTGGTGAGGGTGGGGTTCTTTCTTCTTAAGCATGTTGCAGGTCAGGCATTACATAAAAAGACTGACATCACATTTAGGCTATGTTTTAAATGCACTGCACATGATTAAGACATGAATTATTCGGGGAATACTGAGAAACATCTTATGTAGTTATGAATGGAGTGAGGAATTAAGGTGAAGGCCCACATATAGGTAGAGGCAAAAACACAGTATCACGATTCATATTTAATGACATTTAGTTTCCATTTTTCTGAGGTTCAACAATTTTAAACAAGACACAGTGGTAAAGGTAAGCACCTGAGGACCAAACGGGCCACAAAATGAAAAATCTATAAGCTGAGATATTAATTTGGCATGCCAAATTACATGAAAAGACAGTCACAAACACAACATTTAGGCTATGTTTCAAATGCACTGCATATGATTAAGACAGACGGGATTGAACTATGGAACTGAAACGAATGCATTACGCATCCTTTAATGCCGGCAGTGCTACTTTCGAAAAATACCTAAAGAAATGACGAACACAATGTTTTTTCATCAAACTTTACTAAATCCAATTCATTAAACATTCAGTCAGTATCTTTTAAACACTGATGATGTTTACAATATGTACAGAAAAGCATTTAACATCTTTTATCATGATAATGGTTATTGTTATATTACTATTACATTACAATTAATGCAAATAAACATGAATACAGTAGAAAAAAGCTATCATTGTTTGAAGAATATAGTCAGAAGAACGTAATATTGATTAATGAATTTGGCTTCAGTTGTTGCACTGACTGCTTTGAATTCCATCAGGAGTGCCAGATTTAACTCAAGAAAGTGCTGATGAGCTGAAACAGTTATTGGATAGTAACTGTAACTACTGGACTTCCTTGAAGAGAGGTTTGGAAATGGTCATGCAAATACACTCATGTGCATAAACCAATTGTTTTTGTCACTGAACATCTTAACATGCTTTGACGAGAACACTACCTACAAGTACTGTTATGTCAGTGGCTGCCATCACACAGATTCATGAATTCCGAATGAAAGGGCCAACACAGTTGCACCACTCAGGATTCCCAATGTTAATGTTTTGGACAGATAACTGGCCGTGTGTATCATGCTCTCAGACTGCACAGTGCTGTACAGAGCCACGCATTTACAGAAAGGGTTGTTTTTTTTTAGGAACCATCCAGTAAAAGGTTCTTCAAGGAACCAATAGTGGTCCTTCTGTGGCACTGCACAAGGAACCCTTTCCGGCACCTTCATTTTTAAGAGTGTAGTTGACATTCAAGTCACTGAGAAATGTTCTATGCACGCAACATGACTAAACAAAGCGTGGTGTTAAAAAAGGAGAGAGTGAGAGAGAGAGAGAGAGAGAGAGAGAGAGAGAGAGAGAGGGGCACACAAATGACGGGATAAAAGCATTGCCTCTGAGGCTGGTGTCTGACAGCGCGGGAGAGGAGAGAGAGCGCCGTAAACACGAAGCTAACGGTGATTCATTGGAGTGGGCCCTGAACTCTCATTATTAGCCGTCCACAAAGCCTGCCATTTAGACATCCAGTCGCATGCATCACTCTCGCCACCCCCCCTCCCGCATCCGTGGTCGCAATTACCATCCCGGCTCCTCGTTCATTCATACATTCGCACATATAACGTTTGACTTGAGCGACCCTGCCACCATTCACACGTGTCTCTACAGAAAAGGTGTAGTAGGAGAGGGATGAAAGAAAACAGAAACGTAAAACAAAGAGGTGGCCCAACCTTGCTTATGCAACGCAGCAGCTGAAAGCGCATAATGAAAACAGGCAAAACAGACCTAATACCGGGCCAGTGAAGCAGACGAATCGAGATATTGTTACAAGCACATTCCTGTTTTTTTCAGAGAAGTTGTTGGAAGCTGATGTCCTGATCCTGTGATTTGAAACAGAGCACTGCTCTGTGCATGGTTTACTGAGCACATTCTGATCCTGCGGAGGGTCTTTTCCACATGGCTAAATACTGCAGTGAGCTCTTATAGCATGATAAGACAAACAGGATGGCTGCTTGACGCAGTGCAAGTTTTTATTATTGGCTCAGTCTGAACTAAGGCCTTTAATAACCCCTGTGCATTGTTAAGATCAGGCTTTCTATATTGTTTTGGGTCTCTGTTCTGCAAGTATAACAATACCAGTTCTGCAAGTATTAATAATAATAATAATAATAATAATACTGGAATAAGTTAGCTTCTTTTGATATTATAAGTGTGATTGCATAAGCACTACTGTTCTTCTTAAGTTTTATCATTATAATTTTCATTCCACCCGTTTTTGGGTGCTGATTCTCGACTGAGCCCGTATTCAGAATTTTGGCAAAATTCCAGCTTCATTTACATTTACATTTACGGCATTTACCAGACGCTTTTATCCAAAGCGACTTCTATTCCCTAACTACAGGGGACAGTCTCCCTGGAGCAACTTGGGGTTAAGGCTCTTGCTCAGGAACCCAGTGGTGGTGTTCTGGAGGTATGATTCGAACCCACAACCTCTTGGTCCAGAGGCAAGTATCCTACCACTAGGCCACCACCACCACAAAACATCCAATAATATCCAGTGCAGCGGACGCGCATTCAGATTTTTGATCCGTTGATCAGGGGCAGAGTACTTATCAATGATTTTTTTCGGTCGAGTCACCTATGTAATACATGGGGAGCGAACACGGACAGTCGAGTAATGAAAAAAACACGTGTGTCACTGTTTGTTGTGGTGTAATTAACAGTAATCTGCCCGTAATTGCTGCTACATGTTCAGTCGTCCTTAACCATACATGGCTTGGTAAGAGCCAGCTAGTTAGCGCCTTCTTGGTGGTGCAATGGTAAGACTCCAAGCACTGAATGAGGAGAATCAACAGCAACTTTTTTATGTCTCCAAACATTGCACACGTCGCATTTTCTCACAGACATGCGTTTAGTTAGAACTGTAAAGAAATTAAGAGCTGTAATTAATTCCCATTTGTAGCTGTGCACACTTGAGAAAAGTCGAAAATCGGTTGCTACAAAACCTATAAACCCCCTTTACAAAACCCGTATGTGGACATGGATTACACAGGACCACTGCTGAGAAGATATTATTTAGATTGTGGACCAAAAGCAGTGATACCAACATGGTAGCAGCACTGTGTGTTACGCTGGTGCGAGTGTGTCAGGCACAGCAGTGGTAATCAACAAGGTAGATGTGTTTTGCAGATACGAGTGTATCAGACACAACAGTGTTTAAAACGCCCAGCAACATTACTGTGCCTGACACACTCGTACCAGCGCAACACATCTGCCATGCTGGTGCTTTGGTTTTTGCTTTCTCACACTAAATTAACTTCGGTTATGTAGAGATCTTTCTCAGATTTTCAGTGTTATTTTCATGTGAGCTAATTAACCACAAAAGAAAATCATGACCTTTTAAACTCTCTTTCACCAAGAGTTCCATCAATTATGGAGCTGAGGGGTGTTTTTTTTGTAGGTGTGCTCTATAAAACAGACAAACGAGTAAGATTACTTTTCATTATTTTTTACAGTAAATTAGCTTGTAAATACACACACATGTATGCAGCATGTCTATGTGTGTGTGTGTTTTCACATGCTAATGTGCATAGATTATTTTTAGGATGGGTACTTTTGAACCACTAACATATCAGAGAATCTAAAGGTATGGTAACACTCTGCACTTAACTATAGCAATCATCTATACCTGAAGAATTGTCTGGAGAGAACCTCTGGAACATATTACCAAGTCAATGTCAAGTTTATTAGCCTTAAATGAGGAAAAATCTTTACGTACCAAGCTGATAAACAACTGTAAGTATTTTTTATGAATCATTTAAAGGGCTTTGTAGGACTCTGAACATAGCCAAGCCGTAGTTTTGTCCTGTGTGTTACTGTTGTATGCAAAGACCCCGAGTCAAATTAGATGTTCAGTTGAGTTTATAAGTGAAAGTAAGTCAACATATCTTCTACATGAAGCATACTTACATGCAACATTGTTTATTTTTTAGAACATATATAGCACAATAACCTTTGAGCAGATCAAATTTTACACCTTATTTTCATATTCAGCAAATTAACAGTATATA
>JBBJLS010000032.1:18482221-18494348 GCA_037577275.1 Bryconaethiops microstoma | reverse complement strand
TAAAAGCTGAGAAATATTTTTCTCCACAATGACGCCTCTTGTACATCGTCTTATTATCTTCTGGGAGACGCCTGTGTTATTTCCAATCAAGACGAAACTTGCTTGTAACTAAGCCAAAATTACTAAGTCAAAATTTGCCAGGAGTATGAATAATTTCGTTTACGACTGTATATAATATACGTGTGTGTGTGTGTGTGTGTGTGTGTGTGTGTGTGTGTGTGTGTGTGCTAAGACCAGAAGCTAAAAGCTGATTTTGTCACCAAATATTAAATAAACTCCTCAACTGTTCAAAAGTGTACATTGTTTAAATGCATAAACCGATTCACATGCACAAGTCCTGAGCAAGTCCACAGCTTGCAAATAAGAAGTAGAACACTAAGACAATGTAGTTAAGAGTTGAGAACATGTAGATGCATCAAAAATGATGAACGAAGCCATAGAAAATTCTAAACAGATGGGGAAAGCTGTGCAGCACTGAGAATTAGGTTGTAATAAAACAATATCCAGAACTTATTAAAGTGGGGGTCAAATCTCAAGACAGCTAATTTGACAGCAAACAATATAAACAGACAATTACAGTATATTAATTATCAAATATGTCTAAAAACACCTTTTGGAGAATAATCTGTAATATTTAAATTACTCTGTAAAGGTTATTATTGAATATATTAATACAAATTCTTATTTGGCCCAAGTCCTTATGGTTTTGACTCCCCCATTACATGGAATCGCATTACATTACATTACATTCATTTGGCAGACGCTTTTATCCAAAGCGACTTACAATATGAGGAAGTGCTAAAATCGATATGTAGGAGTGATGCATATTTATTTATTCAACAGATTTACTCAACTCAAACAGCAAAAGCTACAAAAGGCCAAAATAATGCATATAATGCTTTGTTGGTTTCTGTTAATAAAACCTTATGTGTTTTATTTTTTCATCAGTTCTCCTCACATACAGTTATTTTTGTGTCTCATGCTAAAGGTCAGGTTTGATGCTTTATGGTGTTGCTTGTTAAACTTGTACAGATGAGTGGCTGATTACTGTTAGATTAGTAGGCTATATTAGAAAAGACTGGTATAAAAGTATGCAACCATTAGAGTCGAGTCCTCATTTAAATCTATATTGGCGTAACAGTATTGAACACAGATGCATGTTTGTATGTACGTGATAATGTTGTTTAGGTACTTTAAGAGGTACACCCTCGTTTTCAAGTAAGTTCTGGTGGAAGGGTAATGAGCCGTCGAGCTGGGGTTGAGCACCTTGTTGAACTGGTTCATTGGGCAACGATGTACGAACGTGCAGCCCGGCAGCTTCTCTTCCACAATTTCATTACATGCATATCAAGTGTGCCCAAAAGCAAAATGCACAGAGGACCGCAACCACACCACCTGTTACAACTTAACAAACTCTGAAGTGCACTAAAGTAAACCTTTCTTCTTTATATAGTGATCTATATATAGTTGTAATTACTGGAGCTTTTTCAAACAATTAATGGATGTCAAGAAGAGTAATAGGACAAAGTTCAGTCTTAAGTCTTTCAACAGAGCTTTATAGTTTAGTCTGTAGTCAATCACAGTCACACTGATTTTAATGAATCATGATGCTAATGCTAATTAATACTTTTTAGGGTGTATTGTTTTTATTGTTATTTTTCATACACTGAGCATTTTCTGTGCAATTTGATTTTTAGTTTTTTCCCTTTTTTAAAAGCTCCCTTTCTCTTACAGTTACTGTGCGGCCTTATTTTATTATCTTTACTTGAACTCTTCTGTTTTGCATTTTTGCTTTTTATTTTTTATTTTGATCATTTGTATTATTTATTTTGTTTAATTTATTTTTACTCATAAATTTTATTTGTTCCTTTTTTCTTTTTACATCTGTAAAGCACTACGAGCTGCATTGAAGGGTATGAAAGGTGCATGCTTGATTTACTTATTTATTTATTTACGTTCTTACTTACTAATAGCTTAAACAATTTCTTTGATGTTTTGCTGCAGCCACAGCGTACCTCTCGTCTCTTACTTATTTTCCGTTTACTTTTAGGCCTCGTTGCAGTTTCAAGATTGAACATATAGTACGCTGTCACATATCACTCCAAAAAAGTTTTAATGGTATCAAGTAGTCTAATAGACTGCTGACTGTCAGAATTACTCTTTGTATGCATGTTATTAATGTCAATGCTACTTGAGTAATCTGCAGTCCACTGCAATCAGTAATAAGACTCACTTTTAGACGCAATTCTCACTGTTTAATCCCACTTTCGGTTTGTAATTTAAATGAAGTTATAAGAATATGCAGCTTTCAGAAATCAGTATAAAAGTGAAAGTATATGTACTGAAATAGTCCTGAACCCAGTTATTCCTACTCTACATAAGCTCACAGTAGCATGGCACGACTACATGCTGCAACAATAAACTTGATGAAAAAGACAATGGCAGCATGATGACAATGACGATAATACACATTTAACATAGTTAAGGGTAACAAAAAAAACGTCTTAATATAAATCTAATGGTTTAAAAACTGCAGTAAAATAACTGAGTTGTTGAGTAGCTTGAGACAAAACAGAAAGTGAAAGTTCAATAATGAAGAGATATTGGTGTTACTAAATGTTCTTCCGTACCAAAACATTCTAAGGAAGCAGAGTTTGTTAAACAACAGCATAAATCGTTTGTTCAAACTGCAATGCGTCACTGCATATTCTGCAATGACTCTTTTTACACATGAACATCTGATCCCGAGAGTTTCAACAGCGTTAATTTAATGGTAAAAACTGTTTCAGCACGTGTTCGAGGCTCGTGCCCTCGTTTAACCACTGCATCTGCTGTCGTTATTAAAATCTCTCAACAACACATCTAATGCAAATTTACACCTGGGTTTGAAACGCGGAGGAAAAGCGACGCCAACTGCCCACAGTTAGGCTCACGAGCTCATTTCATACACAACACGCAGGCAAAATGCATCCAATTTGCACCTGAAGTAGCCTCGGCCTGAAATAGTACCTTCGACTGTTCTCGTGAATCAACAATGGTGTCATTCCTAAGAAGGCACTGTCCACTGGAACACTTATGACTTGACTTCTCATAGCTCATTCACTGATTGAGACGAACATCCTTGACATACCTCTGCTACAAATCACAGGCCTCAGTTTTTACGTGCTTTCCACTTCTTCAGCATCTTCACTTGCACAATAACCCGGGTGTAATTGGAAACTGGATGACTGCCTATAGAGGAAGCCTGTTATTCACGTCGCTGCTATTATCCCACATGCTAATACTAAATAAGAACATTTTTATTCTGGGGAAAAACATGTAAACAGTAAATAATTTGTGTTTGAGTGTCATGTTTAATGTAAGCGATCCAGAGCTTTGAGGTGGCCTCAGTAAGGCCGTGTTGTTCGCAGTGGGAACAGGCTTTTGGGAAATGCTCGTTGCAGACAGAAGGCGACTGCGTCCACTGACGCAATGCCCTGCTGGGTGCTTTTTCTTGGAAATAGCTTTGCTGTTAGTGGCAGTAATGTGTCATCATACAAACCGCAAGTAACCATTTCAGCCTTTTAAAGATCACGTCCGTAACAATGTCCTTTTATGAAAAGTGCAGTTGTTGGAAGAATAAGGAAGAAAAGCTGCCATACAACTTCTCTTTCTTCTTCCACGCACTGCCTTTCTGAACATTTTTAATGCAAAATGATGGATGTACGGGAAAATCCTTCGCTGGAAAGTGTAATTTAATACAAAAGGTAAATGCAATGCTGCACTGGATCTAACTACAAAATGATGTTTGGGGCACAATTACTACTGCAGTATGTCTTTCCATTCTATCATCATCATCTAGTGTTCAGAAGGTAGAGAAATTTGGATGCTGTCAACAGTATGTCAATAGAAATGTGCATGCTGTTACATCTGATCTGAAATTTTACATTAATCACAGTGAGGAAGGATGGCTATGGTTCTAATGGTTCAGGATTATCACGATGTAGGAGATGTAGGCATATGAGAGAAGCAAGCCTAACAGTTGGCCTAGAGCGTAACATGCTTTTACACATTATTTTAGTCAGTTGAGAAGATAATTATGTTTATTTTCAGCATGTCAATTCCTGTTGCCCAATGGGTTGTCTTGAAGAGTGCTTTTACTAATGGTGTTAAAAATGCTTTAGAAACCCAATAATTCAATTTTCCTTCCAATTCACTTTCATCAGACACCCAGTATCAAGCGCTAGTTAATACAGAACATGTCTCCCAAGCCTCTATAGCATCTATGGTGCTCCTAAGCTATAGTAGAACAACGCATCACTTGTAAGTTACAATATTCCACAGTCTGTGCATTGACTTTGCCATTGATTCGCCTGCTTTGGGCTGTGAAATCTTGTGTGCTGCATATCCGTCTGCACACTCAAGCCAAGGGGACGAGGAAGGGTTGAGTTTCACCATCTGTTCTTATCTGCCTCTCATTATCCCACTGTTGACATTCACTTGTTAATTGATGGGTGGCTTGGAGAGCCCTTCTCATAGCCTCTTATTGTATCTCTCCTTGTACTGCAACGTGAGTCTGAGGAAGAAAAGGCCTCTATGTGTGGGTAGAAGGAGTAAACCGTCCCATTGTTTGTTCTTCCAAAGGTCAAGAAAGAGGAGTAGAAGAACAACCTTTCCCTTTCTGTGGTACAGACGCAATCTCAGTCATCCAATCCCACAATCTGGAGCAAGAAAGTGTATCCCATAGTATTGTCACTTCTGCTTTACCCCAAATGCTCAAATGATCCTGTATTGGCGAACAGACGACGGCACAGAAATGCATTGTCAAAGAAGATAACAATGCCTGCTGTGTGTATGCCGGGCGCCTATTACTCCCTCTTAATTCAACAGTCGTTCCCTGACGAGTTGACTCTCTGCGTTTCTCCGTTTCCAACAAAGCCTTCACCTTTGACAGACGACAATACTGATAAAACTATGTTGTGAGGGAGGGTTTTGACAAGCCATGGAACAGAAGAAGAAAGGAGGCAGAGAAACAGTGGCAGGCGCTAACAATAGCTTTCAGCATCGAGCTGCTCCTTGCCCATGCAGAGGCAGCAGTTTAACAAATAACCACCCTCTGCGCACGAGAGATGGTCAAAACAGAACAGGCGCCTCTACAGAGAAGATCATGCAACCTTATTTGGCTGTACATTTACCAAACCTTGAGGAAGCGTCCACCAAAATACTCCTCTCTTTCATTTTCCCACCGTACTTCTCAGCTCGGAAAATACAGACCCACTCAAATCGCGTGGTGATCTGGCACTTCGGGGCCTGACTCACTCGTATTGAGACACTTTGGGGTGATTCTGGGCTACTGGCCATCTTCCTCCCTGTCTCACCGGGCTGAGGAGATCCAGCGAGGTGTTAAAAGTTGATTAGGTGACTAAAGGTCACATAACCAAGGCCCAGGGGGCCCCGGTCTCTCAGTTAATGAGCCAAAGCCTGCTGCATTCAGCTAATGGAGCTGCAGCTCGCTGGTCACCAAGGTCTGAACGGAGGGCAGTGTAGCGGCGGATGCACTGATTGATGAAATGCCGTGACCAGAGAAATAATAATAATAATTGACAGAAAAACAGCTGGCGCATCTCACTCGTCTTGATCAAGCACAGGGAAAATAAAAATGCATGGCCCTCACAGGCAATAATCACAGCCGCATGCATTAAAACGATATCCAACAGGAGGCACAAAAAAGGTCATCCATCTGAGATGTAATTATCATACTTACAGGCTCGGTTATCTGTTTGCTTGCCTGAATCTAAATCACGAGCAGAGGGGGCAGGGTGCAGTAATGCTGCAGTGATCACCACTAATACAAGGGACATAATGTCCTGGAGGTGTTGCAGGCAACTCAGACATTCAGTCAATGTCCTTCTCTACTCACACGCTATTGGACTGACACATTATGGCTGAGCGTGATCGATATTTTTTATTACCGCCACTTTGTTCTGCCTTGCGAGCGCTGGCTGCAAACGAATCGACGTTTATGCAAGTGGAGGTGCAGCCGCCTTTTCTGTGAATGTTTTCGCATTAACACAATGTGCAGGTGCATATGTAAAGGAAAAGAGGGTTGCAGCTTCACCAAAGCACTACAGTGGGGGGCATACAGGGACATTCACAAAATACAGATAAAAACACAAAAGCATCAACATACATTTACATTGAATTCATTGAGGTAGTTTGTATCAAGGGTCTTTGTAATAGAGCTGTGCAAATGTGATGTGAACATATGGCAGTTGTACAAAAAAGAAAGAGTGTAATTATGCAAGAACCAAAACAGAAGGTAAAAGTAGCTGTCTTCAACTGGTAGCAAATTGGTAGCAACAGAATATTAAATTACAAAAATACCACCAAGCGGCAATATATTATAAGCCTCTAACAAGTCACAAGATTTTCAGTCTCAGATGTTCAGAGACATTCAAATCAAGACATTCACTTGATTCAGCACATGCATGTCATTTTGAACCAAGGTGTACCAGTGTGTTAATATATTGCTAGGCATATTGGAATCAGGGATGAGTCAGAATATTCATGGAAGCCGAAAACAACACATAGTAAATTAGCTTCTTTCTAAAGTTTTAAAACTGCATATTTCAGAACCATGGTATCTCTGAAGGGCAGTATAGAATCTGCATCTTGCACTTTGGTGTAAACTGTTTAGTCCAGTGAAGGAAACAGTAGATATCTAAAGCAGGTAGGTCAAACTGAGTTCCTTCGGGGACACAGCTACGCCTAGACTGGCATTTTCTTTCATATGACTTCAAACCATGACAGTTTTGCTAATTAGATGATGAGGTGAGTCAGGTGTGTTTCTAGAGACAGAGCCCTGAAATCTTCACTACCTCTGTAGACAGTCACATAGTACAAAGCGCAGATATACCTGACATTCGCTCTACTTGTATAAATTTAATTAAACAGAATTTTCATTCAGTGAGTTTTCCACATTTGCGATCAGTTGAATAACCTCACAAACCTGTTTACAAATAATGCTTCACACATTTGATGATTTGACTAACCATATTTTGACTAATCACATCTTTAATATGTAGCAATATAATCTCAATTTTTTTCCACATGACACTGTCCTAACATATGTTATGGTCTTTTATTTGATACAAAAGAGACACTAGGAAAAAAAAACAGCCTATATTCTTTTCACTTCCAACATACTAAACCAGAAGTCTTCCAATCCAAAACATGACTGTAACCGAACGACACTAGATGGCCATTCAGTTACATTAACAGTTCAATTAAGTCACAAAAATGGCAAAAGCCGGGACTGGAAACTGAATTTAAGGTCCAGATTTGAAGACCTTGTGCTACATTCTAATACACAAGTCAAATCCCACACTGACTGCCTAAACACACAGATCTGAGGGGAAAAAAAGGCCATCCTTTTGCTGGCATCCAGTCATCTAAGCACGGTCAGAGTCTATCCAGGTGAAAAATAGACGGCAGGCAAGGCGGCCATGAAGATGTAGCAAAAGCATCAGGCAGGTGTGAAAATAACTCGAACCATGACAGTGGTGTTGCACCAGTCAGTCACCCTTAATTTGCTGCAGTGCCTGAATATCTCCGCCGTGGTGAAAAATAACACGCACCCCTTGTACTGACGAGGGCGACATGGGGGAATCACGCTCAATTTTGAGTTGACTTCCACTAGAATCAATGTAAATCTGACGCTCACGATTTTCCCGAGGGAACTCGCTTGGGTCCAATTGAGTTGGATGCCCTTTGTGAAGCATGTCAGATGCGACACTGATGAAATCAGCTCTGAAACATCTTGTCTATCTCTAAGTGAAAGGCCCGCTCTGCTGTTCAGGCCCATCGACATGCATGGCCCAGCAGCTGGCCCAGGAGTCTATTCCGTCATGTGCTCCCCAGGGAAAGGGGCTGTATGTTCATTTATTGCAGCTGGCGGCGTGACCCTTGACCCAACTGAGCCTTGGTTGATTAAAAATGTTTGCATTCAAACACCTGCTCCACTGCTATTGATGTTTGATTCCAACCTTAATTAGCTAGGTGCCCACCACTGTCCTCACAAATCTGAGCAGTTTAAACACACTTCTAAAGAGATAAATCTCAAATATCATCGACCAGGCAAGAGAGGTTTGGTGTCTGAAAATGGACAAAGCTAGAAAATGCCATCAGGAAAGTGCATTGTTATTCAAAAATAGAATGCCTGCGTTCATGATTATATGACTGTGAAGTGGTCTAAGAACTCGCTGGACTATCCCATGCTTGTCAATTTGTGGAGATTACCATGGTCATACGGAGAAGTGGTGCTTCACATGAATAACTCGGTATAACCCTAAGGCTTCTCTTTGGAATATTCCACTACAAAATTGAGAATGTATATTACAGCAAGCCTACTATATTGATCCCCAACGATTGTTGTCACAACATTCACATTTTCAAATTCAATGCATTGCTTTGAAAACATTGATACGCAATACCATTTTTGATACCAAAGGCAGAAGAAAGGAAAGGGTCTGTTTCCAAGACGAATGTATCCAAATAACTTAAGATTACTTTACAGCACATTTTGAACAAGAAGAAATTGCCATTCAAAGGTTGTTGATTGACTACCATCTGTAAACAGAAAAATAAATCATTTTACACACTAAGCCTCTTATACTCTCACTTTCAGAAGACAAGAGAAGGCATAGTCAGTGCAGACAGAGGGGCATGAAAGTAAACACCCTTAATAACCAAATTCTTTATTTTTAATAAACAATAGGAGCACTGAGTAGAGAAACATCCATGCTAATATTAGATCATTTACGGTAACAGTTGTTCAAGTTATTAGCCCTCATAGCTCTAAGCCCAAGAATAGGACAATAAACATTCAGAGTGAAAATTGTTAAATGTTTCAATGACATTTAACAATTTAACAAAATGAGAGCAATCGCTAATGTCTCTACAGGTCATACAGAACTCTATGTATATCTTAAGAGCAAGCAGGAAACCATGTTTGACATAAGTAGTATCGATACTGCAGGAAAAGTGTATTATGCCATTTCAAAATGTTCAAACTCAACATGTAACGATTTATCAACTTTTTACAGCACTATCCCCAACAGGCTAACAATAGAGGATGCTAACTGCACCCAATTGCAATAATTTGATCTGATCGCAATTATTTAAGCAGCTCGCACTTATTTTCCCCAGCTTTTAGCTTTCACAATCATTTGTTTACAAGACAACAAACAAAAAAACTGTGATTTCATGTGTCAAAGGTCATATGCAATCAAGGGAAAGCAGAACATGCATTTTTTTGAGAAATGCCATGAGTTTTAGGAAAGCAACAAAAGCCTTAACTTCTGACTGGTGCCACACCTTTACAGGGCAGCAATAAGTAATGGTTGTAAATTTGATCTCAGGTTGTGTCATAAAAGATAACTAAGTCATTCATTCATTTTCTGTAACTGGTTAAATCCTTACTGGGGTTAGGCACTCGCACTGGGCGGGGCGACAACCCACCGCAGGGCACACACACCATTCGCTCACACACTCACACCTACGGTCAATTTAGAATCCCCAGTTCACCTGACACGCATGTCTTTGGACTGTGGGAGAAACCGGAGACCCCGGAGGAAACCCATGCCACCACGAAGAGAACATGCAAACTGCACACACACAAGTCCAGGATCCGGATTCAAACCCCTAATCCTGGAGGTGTGAGGCAACAGTGCTACACACTGCACCACTAAATCATTAGTCATTTATTTATCTATCATTATGATCACAACAGGCCTATTTTTAAGCTTTATCAGATCTATGAGCACTACGGAGATTAATCAGTGCTCATACTGCACAACAAAGAGGTATACTATGAAATTCAATTCATAATCTATTTGAAATGACAAGACACAGTTTGAGACAGAGCTGTGATGAATCAGGGATCCAATTTGTACAATACTAATTGGTGATAGACTGTGCACATTTGGTGTAAAGAGTGAACTATGTAACATCTACTGCACTATGTAATCCAATTATTTTCTTTCATAATGAAAATACATTGATCAGCCGCAACATTAAAACCACTGACAGATGAAGTGACTGCAGTGATGATCTCGTTACAGTTGCACATGTTAAGGAGTGGGATATATTAGGCAGCAAGTGAGGAGTCCTTTTCTGAAACTGATGTATTAGAAGCAGAAAAAATGGGTAAGTTTGAGGGTCTGTTTGGGTCAGAGCATCTCCAAAATGGCATGTCTTGTGGCTGTTCCTGGTATACAATGGTTAAATTTTAAAAGTAGTCCAAGGAGGGACAATCTGTGCCCAAGGCTCGATGATGTGAATGAGGAACAAAGGCTAGACCACCTAGTCCAATCCCACAGAACTAAAAAAAAAAAAAAGTTGTTGAAGGATGTTGAAAAAGTATATGCTGGGTATCATAGAAAGATGCCAGAACACACAAGGCAGCACAGCCTACAGTATATGGGGTTACGTACCCACAGACCGGTCAGAGAGCCCATGCTAACCCCTGTTCATCGCCTGAAGTGCCTATTATAAAGCCACTGAGCAAAGGAAAAAGGTGGCCTGGTGTGATGAATGACATTTTATTTTACACTATGTTGACAGCCTGGGGAAGTGGGAAAAATCTTGGGTTGTGGCATTCATGTAAAAGATTTTACATTTTTTCAATTGTTCAGGAATGGTTTGAGGAACATGACAAAGAGTTCAAGGTGTTGACTTGGCCTCCAAATTCCTCAGGTCTCAATCTGATCGAGCATTTGTAGGAAAAAAAACATTCTGATCCAGGACTTAAAGAATCTGCTGTTGGCTTAGTGCCCGATACTACAGCACACATTCAGAGGTCTTGTGGAGTCCATGCCTCAACAGGATTGAGCTGCTTTGGCAGCACAGGGTACCTATACAAAATTAGGTAGGTTTAATGTTATGTTTAAATGTTTGGGCTGATCAGTGTATATTCTCCAGGAGATACAAAAATAAATGCTTGCAACCAGTGCATAAATTCTAATGACAGCAGCATCTGTGCACCCAGACAAATGAAAATAACAAGGAGAGGGGGGTTTATAAGAGATTGCAATAGACAGACAAATTCCTGCAACAGTGGTATCTTTCAGAAAACATAAAAGTTACAAATCAAAAATGGAGAGAGGGAAAACTAATTAGTACTTAATCTCAACATTCTCCAATCTGCGCCTCATTTCAATCACATCGCTGTATTGATTAACACACACATTAGAGTTGCTAATTAATGAAATTGCCATTCTAATAAATCCTTCTGAAAACCCCACCTGGGCTTTACTCGTTGTCTGCCTATAGCGGCTGGAGCCAGCCAATTACTCAGAAATTTATTGGACCCTGCTGCATCAGAAGTGTGATTGGAATAACAACGAATCTCCAAATGGCACATTTCAGCTCCTTCTCCTCCGCCGCGTGGCAAAGTGTGCAGAATGCAGCTCGGAAATTTTGGTGCAAGGAGGCTCCCTGGCAACGCAGCGGCTGAAGCCAGAAACAGAGAGAGAGAGGGAGAGAGAGAGAGAGAGAGAGAGAGAGGGGAACGGGGGAGAAAGATAGAAAAAAGGAGAAAAGACAAAGAGGAGCACAGACAAACTGAACCAAACTAACTCGAAGACAGGAAGACAGAACGATCAAGCAGAGGGAAAACAGGATGATACGAGGAGAGGGAGAAAAGAAAAATGAGGAGTGAGAGGAGAAGCAAGACAAAAAACAAGTGAAAGAGAAAGAAAGACAAAGGGGAAGAGAGTAAAAGAGAAACGGAAAGAGAAGAGTAGAAAAGAGGAAAGAAAGAAGAAAGGGGAGGGAGAGAGCAGGATAGAGAGAGGAGAAAATGGAAATAAAAGCTCAAAGAAAGGCGAAAAATGAGAGAGGCCTACAGAGAAAAAGAAAGAATGAAGGCAAACAGAAGGGAACACAGAAAGTGAGGAAGGGTAGAGAGAAGAGAAGAAAAAAATAGGAGGACAGAAAGAGAAA
Organism: Bryconaethiops microstoma; assembly: GCA_037577275.1. Taxonomy (NCBI): domain Eukaryota; kingdom Metazoa; phylum Chordata; class Actinopteri; order Characiformes; family Alestidae; genus Bryconaethiops; species Bryconaethiops microstoma. Next base: position 18,482,366 of record JBBJLS010000032.1, on the reverse strand, counting down.
AAAGAACAAGGGGCCAAAGAGAGAGAAGACAGACAAGGAGAAAAAGAAGGAGAGAGAGAGAGAGAGAAAAATAGAGAGAGAAAGAGAGAGAGAGAGAGAGAGAGAGAGAGAGAGAGAGAGAGAGAGAGAGAGAGAGAGAGAGAGA
>JBBJLS010000032.1:18463589-18476719 GCA_037577275.1 Bryconaethiops microstoma | reverse complement strand
GCTGTGTGTGAGGGCTGTGAGTGAAGTGTGTGTGGAAGGTGTGAAGATTGTGTGTGAGCAGTGTGCATCTGAGCAGTGTATGTGTGAGCAGTGTGTGTGTGTGTGTGAGCAGTGTGTGTGTGTGTGTGTGTGTGTGTGAGCAGTGTGTGCGTGTGTGTGAGCAGTGTGTGTGTGTGTGTGTGTGAGCAGTGTGTGTGTGTGTGTGTGTGTGAGCAGTGTGTGTGTGCAGAAATGAACTGGGAACTTCTCAGAAAAGTGCAATTGATGTTTATATTCATGACGTTGTGCTGAAAATATCCGGAGCTGTGCTGAGACTCGACACTCTGACTGCTGTCACGTTCTAAGTGTGGGAAGGTAAAGGTGCACATTAGTTGGGAGAGAAGTATAATGGGATTTAACGCGGGTGTCGTCTCCATTCGCTGTGGTCGGAGCTCCTGTCTCTGTATCTCCTCTCTGTCGGGGCCGGATGTGCAGTTGTACTGTACACTGCCTGTACAATAAACTCACTTAGGTCATTTACATCATTTCACTTTCACTACATTCAAATACATAAAGTGCAGTATATCATATATATACAGAAAAACAGTACTGTATACCTGTACTTTTTGTACTGTGTATTCTGCTTTTATTGTCTATTTTGTATATAAGATAAGATAAGATAAGATAAGATAAATCTTTATTAGTCCCACAAGGGGGTAATTTGCACTGTCACAGTAGAAAGTGGACAGAACAAAGGTAAGAGCAGCAAAAATTAAGAAAATAGAATAGAATAAAATACTACATCAACAGTACAGTATAAAATGTACACTATACAATCTAGAAATATAAATATGGATATCTGTATTGTAATATATATATATATATATATACACAGTGCTGTGAAAAAGTATTTGCCTCCTTCCTCATTTTTTTTTTTTGCATGTTTGTCACACTTAAATGTTTCAGATTATCAAACAAATTTAAATACTAGACAAAGATAACCGAAGTAAACACAAAATGCAGTTTTTAAGTGATGATTTTATTTAGAAAGGAAAAAAACTATCTAAACCTACATGGCCCTATGTGAAAAAGTAATTGCCTCCTAAACCTAATAACTGGTTGTGCCACCCTTAGCAGCAACAACTGCAATTAAGCATTTGCAATAACTGGCAATGGGTCTTTCACATCGCTGCTGAGGAATTCTGGCACACTCTTCTTTAGAAAATTGTTTTAATTCAGCCATATTGGAGGGTTTCCAAGGGGGGCAATTACTTTTCACATATGACCACGTAGGTTTGGAGAGTTTTTTAACTTAATAAATAAAATCATCACTTAAAAACTGCATTTTGTGTTTACTTGGGTTATCTTTGCCTAATATTTAAATTGGCTTGATAATCTGAAACATTTAAGTGTGATAAACATGCAAAAAAATAAGAAATGAAATACTTTTTCACAGCACTGTATTTCAAATAAATTTCGAATGAATAAAAATGATGACTACTGAGTTGTGGCATAATTTACTAATGAAACTAGAGCTTGAAGTTGGGGGGATGATGTATGACGTGAATTTGCTGGAGTGGGTGTTGACTGGCCATGGTTGCACAATACAAACAATGCAGGTGTATCAATCATAATTAACAGAACACTTATTCTCCACAATTCACGGTCACATTTTTGCATTGCAATATCGCAATATTGTAATGCATTGCTACACCCCTAGACAATACTGATGTTAAAAATCTTTGAAACCAACTGGGCATTTTTTTTCTTTCAAACTACTAAGCTTTCAAATGAACCATTTTTAATTGAAGCACTTAATTTAACGTGTGTAAAAGTGGGCTATTATTCTCAAACTTCGATGCAGTACAGTACAAGGCCCTGATAGTCAGGCCAGATCTGTTACAAGATTAAATCACTAAATCGGATTCATTCTTTTTTTTCGTCCTGTATCTGACACAGCATGTTGTGCTCATATCGCTCCTATACGTCGGGGATTGGTGCCATCTCTGCTATTTACATTTGTTGGATCATGTGAATCATCAAACCACCCACGCAAATTGATCAGGAACATCTGAGGTGGGTGAGAATACTTATAGCCTATAATAAAAAAAAATCTTCTCATTATTTAGAGTGCTCATGTACATGTGGTATCAAAATTCAAAGGCCAATGTGATTAACAGTAATAATGAATAAACAATATATTATGATGAAGCCTGCTATGTGTAGAATGACTGATGAAGGCTGTACCAGCGATGCCGCATGTGTAGCCATGTGTACGGCCTAAACCATGGCACCTCCGCTCTTATACGTAGGACTCGTCCTTTTTCGGATCGAAGCATACACCTTTGTAACCAAGGGGGTTTCTCAGTATGACAGAGCGGGCTTCCCCGAAAGGTGACAACAAGAGTGGCGAAGAGTGACAGTACACTCAAATCATTCTGCTAGGAGGAAGAACCTGGGTGGACTAAGGTGGTGCTTGCTGTAGTTTGGCAACCTGCTGCTCTTGGCCATGAAATACAAATGAAAAAAATAATAATCACACACTGCATTTACTCGATTCAAATCTTTTCCACCTTTAAAATATTTCATCGACACAACACAATCTGACAAAACTCGTCTGAGTCCAATTCAATGCATCACTTTTAAGTACAGTCTGTGTTTGATAGCATGGTTTTATTTTATGTGTAAATTTGTCAACCAAGTGGCGCATTTTTGGGAAGAGACAAAAATGACAACAAGGTGGTTTGAAACCATTTGACCCTGCATAAAAAAAAAAAAAAGCATAGAAGCACAGGGACACAGATTTGAGAGAGCGAGCACACTCAAAAACTAAAATTGAGATCATAGCCTGATAAATAATGCCTTTATATGGCTCATCAAAACACTATTTTAGCAAGCAAGCCACTGATACATGGGGTCGGAGGGTGGGGGGCAAAATGCAGAAAAAAAGTTAACTGGAATGGCACGATGATAAAGCACCCAGCAACAATACGAGAATTTCATGCCATTGCCAAAACCGTGGCACAGGCAGACCAGTCCTGTGTGCAATCTGGTTAGTATGTGTCGCTCTCCTGCCGACCCAAGGCTGTGATGCCACATTTTGCAAAAGTTGTAAAGCATTTTGCTTCAACCTGGGGGGGGATTTTCCTTTTTCCAATCATGCACTTCAACTCAGAGTGGGAGTGAAGACCTCTTAAAGGAACACTAACATTTTCCCTGAGAAGCCACAGAGTGACTAAGGTGCCTCTAATGTAAGACACGGTAGAAAAGGAGCTCCACAGGCTGCATCAGGTCTCAGGCTCGAAATAGGCTTGCACAACCACGGCTATAAAAGCAATTCAATGACATCACACACTTGACTGACTGGGTGAATAATGAAGGAGTACTTTAACATATATACTGAAAATAATCTGCATAAAACATAATTAAATATATTACCTTGGTGGTTCAGGCACCGGTATCACTCTGCCTGAAGGTGTAAAGTAGTCCCAAGTTAGTTGTATGATTGCATGGTCTGTTCTCAGGTGGAGCCATAAGAAATATTAGCATTCTGGGAGAATATCACATCACTGCATTAGCAACGTCTTAGATTTTAAAACAAGTGGCTCTATGGCTCGTTAAAACAAATTTTCCTTTTGTCATTTTATGTCCTGTAGAAATCCGTATGGTAGTCTTTGGAAGCCTGCAACAATATTATACATATATAATGTATTTTTTAAAAATGTATTTATTTGACTTGAATTCCTTTTGATTCGAGAGCCATGCAACAAAAGAACAAGCATTTCAGCTCCGTAGGGAACAATTTTAGCAAATTAGATGGTGTGAGTGGAAAAACCTTTTAACGGTACGAAGAACCTTTAGACTGTAAATGTATTACAATCTAAATAAATATATTATCACTATATTACATTATCTTTACTATTTGAAGTTTTAAATATTTTTTTTCCCAAAAAATATTTACATCATGTAGATGCTCTTTAAAGTTTAAAAAGGTTACGCACACATACATACACATCTCCCTTTGCAAAATTGGTCCCCTTAAGAACCATCCATAGGCTCTTCAGGGAATGTAAAGTGGTTCTTCATAAAAAGCACTCTTTCTGGAGTGTGTGTGGCAGTGGTTTTCATCCAACCAAACGTGTTTGTGTTGATTAGATGAATGAGGTGTGTTGGACGATGTTTACACTTGGTCGTCTGGGGTGGCTGATACACTATATGGACAAAAGTATTGGGACACATCTGTTATTCAAGGTTTGGGATAGGCCTCTTACTTCCAGTGAAACGAAATCTTGATGCTTCAGCAGACCAAGACATCTTATATAATGCCATGCTTCCAACTTCGTGGACACGGTTTGGGGAATAACCTTTTCTATTCCAGCATGACCCCAGTGCACAAAGCAAGGTACATAAAGACATGGTGGGATGAGCTCGGTGTGGAACACCTTTCAACACCTTTGGGTTGAACCAGAACGGAGATTGTGAGCCAGGCCTTCTTCTTCTCATCCAGCATCAGTGTCTGACCTCATAAATTCTCTACAGAATGAATGGGCACTGAAAATTCCCACAGAAACTCCAAAATCTTGTGGAAGGCCTTCCAAGAAGAGTGGAAGCTGTTTTGTGTCATTAAAGTCCCGGTTGGTGTAATGTCCCAATACTTTTGTCCAGACATTTAGTGTATCTTGATAAGTAAAGTAAAGTAAAGTGGATAGGGCTTATAAACACAAATGCAGGTGTAAGTGCACCCAAGGCGCATTTAAAACAGATTTAAATCTGATCACTGGAACCACTGCAGGACATGGACACATTTAACCCAGATGTTTTAGCAGCGTAAATGCTTTTGTCTCTCCGAGCCACATTCCTCCCCCCCTGCTGTTCTTCTTATGGGGAAATCACTGCCCCCTGGCCCACCACGTAACGCATGCATCGCTGCTCCCTAGTTCATCTAGTGAACCAAGTTTAATGTGATAGACTGCTCAAGATAGTTAGCAGGTTTGGTTAACCTTTACCTCACCTCATCATTATTCACTGTCCCAAGTGTAACCAAGTGTCAATGCATTTGGCTAAAGTCGTATCAGATTACAATCCAGATATCAGTCACATGAAATGACCAGGTGTCATTTGGGCTGAAGATGCGACTTCTTTAAGTTTGATTGAAAACAAAAAGTAATCAAGCTATTTTTCTGTAGAGAATATGTTTATTTTGCATCACTGTCACAAAATAGGGGCAGCTGGTAGCCTAGTGGTTTGGGCGTTTGCCCTGCGATCAGGAAGTCGTGCGTTTGAATCCCAAGACTGCTAAGCACCCCTGAGGCACCACTGAGTAAGGTACCATCCCCACACACTGCTCCCTGAGTGCTGTGTTCCTGGCTGCCTGCTGCCTCACTTGGTGAAAGGGTTAAAAGCAGAGGAAGAATTTCATGCTGTTTATAATGTGTGCTGTGCTGTGTTCACGTATGACAGAATTTTCACTTTCAAAATAAAGAGCTGAGGATGTGCATTGGACAGTTGGAAGCATCACTGGCATATGCTCATATACATTTTTTTCGCATGCAGATGAGAGTATAATAAAGCATGTTATTTGGATTGCTCATGTGTGGCTTCTATGTATTATACACCCAGCTTACACAACTCTCATGAACAAATACAAGTAACTATACTAGTAACACTACTCTTGTAGTTGCCTTCATGTGTTCATTTTCATCTCAGAAAATGAATATGACTAAAAGGCAGTATGAAACCTCCAGGAAGGAAAATCTCCAGGAGGAGGGCTGGAGATCACTGGTGTGTGGGTCTACAAGCAACTAAATAGTTTTATTTCATTTTATGAGTAAAGCCTTTTTTTTTTGTAAAGATTCAGGTAAATGCATTTTAGGCTAAAATTGGTGCACAATGGAATATGTGCTGATATGCCAGCAACGGTAAATTCAATTTGTTGTTGCTTTATTATCTTAACAGCATTGTTTTACATGCATTGTTGCTGAACATAAGCTAATTACAAGCCTGTGCTTTTACCATTATGGTGACTGTGCATACAGGGCCACCTTCCCAGACCCAGATTAGGCCTAAGCCTAGACTGAAAGCAAGGTTTCTAACGGTGATTCACCACTGGCAGTGCAATTTAGTCCCAGGCTAAGTGTTCCCACAGCACTAAAGCCATATTCAGCTCTTCTGAGATGAAAATATTAACACACAGATGGGTTGGGGAGACAAAAAATTTGGATCTAGACTGCAGTCCACTGTTCGAAACTGTGCCATGGTATTCCCGTCGACCCTTCTGAGGCTCTGTGAGGGCTATAGGAGCTTCCCAACTGCAACAGGGCCATTTCCATGTCTTGTTAAATATAATCGAGATAACATGCTGTTACTGTGTTCGCACTCTGCTCATGGGGTGCGTGCGCATGTGTGTAGGAGAGACGGAATGGGGAAGAGTGTGAATGAAGGAGAGCGAGATAAAGATCCAAAGCATTCTCTTTGCCTGCTGGCAGTCAGAGCTGAAGCAGCCCAGATGACAGCTTTGCGCGCACACACACACACACACAAACACACCGCACATTGTTAAGTCATCTAGGCTCGCACACTTGTAGTCCCTATGCACTGTTTTTTTTTCCCTCACTCAGTTTCAACAGAGCTTTTCCGTGCTGCCTATATTTTTACAAGCCTTCATTTTGTGCCTAGCTAACATTAACCCCTGACCGTCCTCTCTACCTCATCCTCTCTACCTCATCCTCTCTACCTCATCCTCTCTTCCCCATCCTCTCTTCCCCATCCTCTCTACCCAATCCTCTTTACCCCATCCTCTCTACCCCATCCTCTCTTCCCCATCCTCTCTACCCAATCCTCTCTACCTCATCCTCTCTTCCCCATCCTCTCTTCCCCATCCTCTCTACCCAATCCTCTTTACCCAATCCTCTCTACCCCATCCTCTCTACCCAATCCTCTTTACCCCATCCTCTCTACCCCATCCTCTCTACCCCATCCTCTCTACCCAATCCTCTCTACCCCATCCTCTCTACCCAATCCTCTTTACCCAATCCTCTCCACCTCATCCTCTCTACCCAATCCCATTCACCCCATCCTCTCTTCCCCATCCTCTCTACCCAATCCTCTTTACCCCATCCTCTCTACTCCATTCTCTCTACCCCATCCTCTCCACCTCATCCTCTCTACTCAATCCTCTCCACCCCATCCTCTCCAACCCATCCTCTCCTTCTCTCAAACCCCTATTACACGGAACATTGTTCAAATCAAGAGCCTGGACTCAGCTCCTCACTGGAAGCCGCTTTAAGCCAAAACTTGTCAAAAAGGATCTCTTATGGACGTGCCTTTTCGGAATGACTGAAATAAGACACACTGTTCATCCTTAAAGGGCATACGCTAAAAATAGGGGTCGGCCCCAGCTGTTAAGTCTCCATGCGCCCTCAAACACACAATAAAGGATACAATTGAATGACAAAACAGTAAGTTAGGGCTGCACGATATGGACCAAATTTCAGTATTGCGATTATACTACTACGTACTGCGTTTCAATACATATAATCACTTTTCTGAAACGTAAAGTATGGAAGTACAGTTAAAGTTTCAAAATCTACATTCACGTACACAGTTTTTATATGGAAACTAAGCTGCAAAAACAGCCATTTTCCAAACCATAATTTTTTGAGACTTTACAGAAACAACACATATACATGTATCCTGACTTTATTCAGCCTATAGCAGTTAAGCCCTGCTGCTTTTTGAAAGAGCTGCAACACAGAGCAGCCAATCAGAAAGGAGATATATCAGTCCTGAAGGCACAGCAACTAAAATAGCCATTAAAAATTACATAAAAAACCAAGGAAATATCTGAACTTTAGCGGTGTTCATCTGACTGGCCGATTGGCATTGGCTAAAATATCAGTGTAACATCAAAGCCTGAATATGTACATTAAGGGTGTTTTAATACTAGGGTAGTATGGCATCACAATAATGAGATATATTAATTTAGACATTATCGTATATCATATTTAGAAATTATTTTTTCATAAGTATCCAGCAAAATAAGGTAATTCCAATAACTTTGCATTAGGGGGATTACTGATTTTTGGTATGAGAGTAAAGTTAGCCGAGCAGGCTGGATCCAAACACCATGGAACAGGATTGATTTCACATTTCTGCTCCGCCAACACCTGTTTCTCAACTCAGATTTCAATCTTTAACACATTGGCATTATAACATTCACAATCCCCACCTACCCATCTGACAAATACACTTCTCCCTGTACTTGACATTGATTGGTTTGTAGAAGGTGTGTGACGTAGGCTTCTTGTAACTTCATTCAGCAGAGGGAAAAAAAAGACAAATTCTCTTTCTTATTTGTCGATACACTGCTTTTTCTAACGTCATCGTGCACCTTTACATACTGCTGCCACAGTTTCTTAATCTTCAGGTGGTATTGCTCTCCCATCCTTTCAGAGGTTACGTTTTAAAAATGTTTGTTTTTTCAAGTTTCATCTCACCTCATCTCACATCTGCTACTATGGCTCCCAATTCCACAGCCAGACTATTTGGAATTGATCCAAAAGACAGAATCATCCAAAAGACAGTGTTTTCATGCTGCAAACGAACCAAACCACAGTTCGGTTTGTTCCGGACCGAGACCATCTTTTTGATTCTTTGGTCCAGCCCATGGTCCGAGACACCTTTTACGCTTGCTGTTTTAGTTTGGACTAAACTGAAAAGACTGAAAGTAAAGAGCTTCTAGGTTTTTCAGAAGGTTATTTGCACCAAAATTATTACTAGCACACTTGTAAAAATTATATACTAAAACCTAAATTACAGAACCTATTCAGGTAAAACGCATTAGCAGCAAAATTCGCTCCCCCAGGCCCACCCCCCCAGTTTATGGCCGGTCATCGTCCCAAAACCGTGTCCATGGAGTCATTTTTTGCTTTTGTTATTGTGGTCTTTTACAGTCTTTTCGAGTATTTAAAATATTTTCTTAGTATTCTAACCCAGCTAACTTGTTAGCGATGGCCCGTTTCTCACTGACATTTATCTTTAGCCCAAACAGACAGCAGTGCTTGTACTCTGTCGACTTCCCAGAAGTTAGTTTGCAGCTCCACTTTTCTTTTTTTTTGGACGGACAGTAAAAAATAATGGCCTCTTTCTGAAGCAGTGATGCAGTCAGCTCGGCCATCGATCCCCACGGGTTCGGCATGGGGACGGGTCACTTAATTTGTAGTGAAAAAAAATATATGTTTGTGGTACGGCACGGTTACATTTGTTGGCAGCAAGGTGACGCCTGACCTCAAGATGCTACCATGCTCTGAATTTTGATTTTTTACTTATCTGACCATCGTCCACACTGTGGTTGCTTCATGATGGTTTTTAGTTCTTTAAACTTCTTACCAACTTACAGTCCCAGACACTGAGCATTTTAAGTGGAACAGACATTTTCTTGTATCTGTTCCCCGATTAGTGCAAGTCAGCACAGTTTTACCTCACTTCAATGGAACGCTCTTGAATCTTTTCTATGATGATGGTCGACTAAGGGATTTGGGTCCTGTGTCACCTCATTTTTATACCCCAGTGAAACAGGCAATTACTCGTGACTGCATCAAATAAACACGTAGACCAACTTATTTAAATGTGTGTGGAATCAAATTCAAATATCTTCGGGTGCCAGTAAATGTGAAATGTGATTTTGTTTAAAATCTTAATTTTTTACTAACGGTGGCTTTACTCTCAGAATTGTTTTTTCCCGATATAAGTCATTTTAACAAGGGTTCCAATAATTCTGGAAGTCCCAGCACATATGTCACAATATTTCATTTTTCTGACATCTAATAAGTTGGAAAGAACAAAGAACCTGTGGGACACATTTAAAAAATATCCTCAAAAACTGAGAGCAAGTATTTTGGTTGAACATTTTTCACACTGCATTGAATCCAATTAAGCAGGACTAATTATGCTCTCGTGATGAAACATGAATACGGTCAGTGTTCTTTAGGTACTAACAATATCTACACTCCACTCAGAAAGCACAACGTGACATTATTTTTCATGATCGATAACGTCAGATTGGCCAGCCCTAATGGCAGGCTACTCCTGAGCACATTAATTAGCAGGACATTGTAGATATGTTAGATGTGACCAGAATGATGAACCGAGCCACGGAAAATTCTAGGCTGTACAGTATAAAGACTGTACAATTATATGACTGTACGACTATTAGATTAATATCCAGAATCATATTTCAAAAGGGGATGTCAAATGTCAAAGCAGCTAAGACAGAAAATGTATGCAAATAGATAATATATAGTGTATTATTATCGTTTAACGTCACAGAATTAGTGAAATATTGCTTAAAAACTGTACCTTTTGGGGAATAGTACTAAGGAATTATTCATATATAAATTGTGTATGAATTTATTTGTTCATGTGGAATTTTTTTTTGCCTTTTCCATGATAGATAATGTCAGATTGCCCATCCCTAATGCCAAGGTAGTCCTGTGCACATCAATTAGCAGGACACTGTACTGCAGAACAGTAAAATTAACGTTAAAAAAATCACATTTCAAAAGGGGAGGTCAAATGTTAAAGCAGAGAAGTCAGAAAATGTATGTAAATTGATCAATTACAGTGTATTATCATTTAACTTCACAGAATTCACAAAATATTGAATAAAACAGTACCTCTAAGGAACTATTCATATTTCAATTGTGTATGAATTTATTTATTCATGTGAAAATATTTTTTTCCTTCAGCTGCATAGGTGCACACCACGGTGACCGGCCTGTTAACAGTGATATACGTGCTGTTTTTGAAGACCATACTTCCGTCCAGGAGCGGTCAAAATGGGAAAGGTGCGCCGAAGGCTTGCAGGGGCTGTGGCGTTTAATTCACATCAAGGTTTCCAGAAGCCGTGTCAAAGGCACTGAAAGCCACTTCGCCGCTTTCCTGTTGACCTTGTTAGTCATCTTTAAATCATCACCCATCGAGGCCCGGCGTTTTTTCCGCCACGGCCTCGCCTCCTTCATCCAGGCTGCAGGGACTTTGATTGACAGCCCCTAACAATCCTGTGCGTCACCGGAGCTATGTAATTCCCCATTTTGGAGAGTGCTTTTAGAGAAAAACACAGAGTAAGGAGAGCAGAGAGAACAAACACACCCAGCAGAGCTGCTCCCTATTCAGCCAGTCATCACCAAAGCTTTATGCGGGAGGGGGGGAGAGAGAGAGAGAAAAAAAAAAACACATACACACTCACACAGAGGCACACATACTCACTCACTACCTGCTCCCATATGGCAAGCACAACGAACACATCTGCATCGGATTCAGTTAGTTTTCAATTACCGCTGTGTTTTTTAAGAGAGACACAGAACTGTCTCTGGGTCTGAAAACGACACTGAAGGCAAAAAAAAGGGGAGAAGAGAAAGAGAGAGGGAGAACGGTCGTCCCAATTACAAGGGGCCACATTAAAATTTCATTACAAAGAAAACGAAATGAGCTGCCACTTCAGTCAATATGTGCAAATGTAAAAAAGAGAGACAGAGAGAGAGAGAGAGAGAGAGAGAGAGAGAGAGAGAGAGAGAGAGAAAGAGCGAGGAAGACGTTTAGCACTCTTAAACGTGGGGTGGAAGCTTCGGCCAGAGCTTGGCGTTTTTCCAAGTGTGCCGCAATGCGTGGTCAGTGCTTCAGCGGAGCGGCTGGGTGCGTTTGGAGCTGGACTAGGGCAGGGACGCTGCCGCATCGACAGAGGAAAAGCCTCGCTAATTGTGATTCAGCCTCTCCTCTCTCTCCTCCCGCACTACACTCAAGCAGCTGCCTCCATTTATGCAGGGCACATTTCAAATGACAGGAGGGAGGGAGGGAGGGAGAGAGCAGGGGAGGGAAAGAGGGAGAAGGGTAGTGGACTTGGCTCAGTGGAGGAAGAAGGGGGAGGGAGACAAAAGGTTGCACAACGATTGCACAGTAATTCTTAAGACTCAGGACACTGAATAAAAAAAAAAAAGGAAGCCTGGCATTGGCCGGATGCTCCTTAGAGTTGGCCCGGCCTGATGCAAGTCTATAGGAGCACAAACACAGCCGTTCTCCTAGCCATTAGCGGGGGCAGGCAACCTGCGCCCCATCCAGCTGCATCTCTTCTGTGCCTTCAACAGAACAACCTACAGATCAAAATGCTAGAAAAAGGGTCCAACCAATACAGACATTTACTTATTACTTATATAGTTGAACAATTAAATATGGTCATATATAGAGACATGATACGTATTGTGACGCTGACAGTGCCCAGCCCTTAGCGCCTCCATATAGCTATGCCAAAGAATACGCTTCAGATATGGGCCAGAAACACTGCACTGATACTGCACATTTTTCAGAATCATAGAAATATATATATACACTGTAACCCCCCCACTTATAGGCGGATCAGCAGAACCAAACTAATAATTGTTCGTGGAATCCCCCGCACATGCGCGGAAAAGGCAGATATCCTCCACATTTTTTTGCTTTTGTGACGTCCGGGCCTCCATGCCCCCGACGCCATGCCCCCTCGTCCTCGTGCTGGGTTGCTTAGCACCGCGGCCTAACATAAACAACCAGTTTGAAAGTAGCCAATCCGAGCACGCTATTTATTTCTCCTTGCTGCTGATTGGCTGCCGCCCTTTGACGCGTCCCTCGCTGCTGTACTCAGAGGCGGGAGGTTTAAAAATAGCCAATCAGAGAACACTATTTATTTCTCCTTGCTGCTGATTGGCTGCTGCCCTGTGATGCATCGTTATTTATTTTATCTTGGTGCTGATTGGCTGCTGCCCAGAATTTCCCCCTTGGAGCGTCACGAGTGTTCTTGTGTGTTTTGTATTGTTCTTCTTAAAGCCCTGTATTTTTATTACTGTAAATTAAATGAATTTATCACTGAATTTAACTGCTTATGCCAATGAAAACAGCAGCGCATACCAAAGGAAACGCACATGCATGAATTACAGTACAGTCTATACAGCGGTAATTTTGGTATTTACATTCTAGCACTGCGGGAGTTCAGTGTAAACTGTACAGTATGGATACAGGTTTATCTTTACATTTTCTTTAAGGCTACTGAGTTTAAAATTAAATTAAAGTGTTTTGGGAGCATATTTGGGGGCATATTTAGGGTTTACACTATAAAAATAGGC
>JBBJLS010000032.1:18445255-18458762 GCA_037577275.1 Bryconaethiops microstoma | reverse complement strand
GAGGGAAAAAATGAGTACTGTTATTATACTGCTACATATTAGAATTGCAATTTCTTCCAATATATTAAAGGGCCCATTTCATCACTTTTCTCTAATTAAAACGCTTAAGTAATTAATTTTAGGGGATAAATATAGGTTAGAAAATAGTCATATATTAATTATTTTAAAACACCTTTTGTTGAATAACATTTGAAGCATTTGCATACTGTGGCTTTGCAGAGGCCAACATTGCGATAACAATGAACAGTATACCATGCAGCCAAAAATGAATGTTAATTCGAATAAACAAATATTTATTCGACATAGCATATACTGCTCTACACTAAACCCAGTTAAACAGGACTAGTCATGCTCACACACATGAAACAATGTTTTTCATAGGAATAGTTCAGTGACTGGTTTAAGCGACTACTGACGACTTCTGTTTGTTAGCTAGGCAGCTACAGTGCTAAAGTAAAGCAACAACATCTTTGCTGAGCAACAACATCTAGGGTAAGCGGAAAACTGAGACAACATTTTTCAATCTCAGAATCACATTGTGACATACTATACTGTTATGCACTTTGTAGAGTTTATATGAAGAAAATATTGGACTGCAACTGTTTCATGTCATTAGCAATTATTTTAAATAAATTCCTGTTTTTAAAATAAACAAGCCTGTTTTTTGGGATGTCCACTTATTAACAGATGTTTTGACATAATCACACTGTTGTTCTTCTTAAATTTTATTTGTAGTTTTGAGCTGGTTCCATTTTCAAAATGCATGTTAATAATGCAGTGTGCCTATATTCAACTATCAAAAAATATCAACTATGAAAACATATGTGTCAGACAGAGAGAATCTGTGGCGTCATGGCTCAGACAGCCAGAAAGCGAATAAAGGTGTAGAAACACAAACGTGGAAAAACAAACCTGACCAAAACACACAGCAGACTCATAAACAGACTTCAATTCACTAAAGGTGAGGTCAGTTATAAAAAAAGACACGTGTCAGTGGTTGCTGTGGTTAAATGAAAAATAATCAGCCCGTAAATGCATCTACGCATTCAGCGGTCCTTAACCATAAATGACTTGGTAATAGACAGAAAATTCACCCCCCCAAGGTGGTTCAGCGGTAGAATGCCAGAAACTGAACGAAGAGAATCAGAAGAGTGCCGGTTTGAATCTACAGTACGAGTAGACACAAACTTTTTTGCCCATAAAATCAAACATTGCTTTTATAGCAACCAAGCCATGGAAATGCATCTAGTTCTAGACTAACGCTTGGATTCTGAACAGAGTGTGCCACTGTGTATAACTGTGCCAGTGAGTTGGTTGTGTTGTCATGTACACAGCACAGGAGGGTTGGCTGTTTCTAATGGGTGTAACTCATCCACAGACAAATCAGCAGCAAATGTGAAGTTACAGTGAATAGGTGTTACTCACGACAATGGTAAATATCGTTATATTGCCTATATTACTATTTATATATATCTTGCTATGTTTGAAATGCTACTTTCTGCTTGGAACAGAATGGCAGTGTGGTATCGGCAAAGCCAGCAGACTGTCAAAGCTTTCATGTCATTTGATTTTTTTGTCTTTTCATCCTCCACGGACACACTGGCAGCTCATCACAAGGAATGCATCCGTTCCCTGGACGGCTTTAGAGGGAAATAAAAAGGAATGCCAGAGAACAAGGTGGAGAGTTTCCCATCATATTTTGATGCTGCCTCACTGTTCCACTGTGGCAAATTTATGACATGTAAGTTTAAGGGTATAAATGTGTCATATCACCACACCTGTTAAAATGATGTGCACATGCAGAAACAGGCTAGACTGTCGGAGAATGATGGAGAATTCCACGATCCTGCAGTGACGCACTTATCCTGAACGTGCCAAATGAATTAGTAAATGAGGCAGTAAATTTTATTTCGTGAGGAATGTCTTAAACTCGTTATCTCTTTGGAAATATACAGCCAATGAATCTGTAATTACTTCTTATTACTCTGTTGTTACTTGAATGTAATAACACTGACAACATCCTTCCTGAGCCCAACACAAAGCACCCCAGGTTAATGCGTTATCGAGCTTAACCAGGTAAAGTTAATCAGTGTAAGAACGCGTTGCAGATCATTAGTTCAAATTTGGAACATGTTAACGTTCCATGAAATTACCAAGAGGAGAGATCGCTTCAGGCTAGGCAACATACTTGCAGGGCTGTCTTTCAGAACAAATGAGGCCAAAGCCTCTGCTCTTTTCTCTTTCGTAATCAACTGTATTGATTGGTCCATGTGCGAGCTTTCCAGAGGTCTTTGTGCAGCCCCTGAATCGCAGCATATACTTTGGGGTATTAGGCAGGTTTGTTCGGGATGATATCGTCTGTGAGTCAGGTGATTAAATGTGCCTTCCTATTGAACTAACCCCCTCCCTCCACACACACACATACAATCAATTCCTCTCTGTGATCCTGAACAGTGTGGATAGGCAACCCGCCCCCCAAACAGCATTCTGCTAGCTTAGCAGGCCGAGTGCAAGGGCTAAAAGGTGCCAATTCCCACCCTCAATGTGGCTCGTAAAGGGACTTGCCATTTTAGGTTCTGCAATGGCCAATTAAACAAGCTTAATGCAGGGAAGGGGGGAGTCGTTTCATTAAGTGGATAAGGTTAATGAGTTATTTGTATGGTTGACGTCTTCTAGCAGTTTAAAAGGTTAGATGCCTCTATCCAGCTGCCCTTTGGAGTTATGGTGAAAACTCTCGCATTTACACGCTCTCCCAAGCAACCATAATGAGGGTCATGGCGATCTGCGTGGACTGCCGAAAGATCAAGGAACAAGAAAGCCGACGAGAGCTAAAGACAGAGTCGGCCCCCCGACAAAACGTCCAGGTCCCCCAAACTTCAACCAGCACACCTTGTCTCTTCACAAGAGGCTTTTACTGATGTCTCTGTGCTCAGCTCAAGGTTACCCAAGCCATTTCCGCTTAAAAGTGAATGTCTCAAAAGATCCAATAAATGGAAACCATTTTTTTCAAGAGCGTGACTCAAACCCGCAACTTCATATAATTGAACAGGAATGTAAATGATATCGTCTCTAATGACCATATATGGCTTCTCTCTCTCACTCAGTCAGCCTCGTTCAGCCGTGCACGTCGATGCCGCCTGATTCAATTGGCTGGGTGAAGGACAAGAGGCAGCTCCAAAGGCCGATCTCTTTGTCAGTACTGTCATATGAATGGGCAGCGGGTGCTTCTTAAGAGCAAGTATTGGACAAATACAAACAAATGAGGCAGCTTGCAGTGACTCAGTGCTCTAATGAACCAGTGTATTGACTCACTGAATTCACTCTCTGTCTGCGATGTCTGTGTGGATCCCAGCTGCCACTCTGAATACCAATTACTGAGCGCTTACGGACGGACGGACGGTGGGGGGTGGCCATGATGCAGGGCTACCAGCAGGCCCTGAGCTTCACAGGAGAACGCTTCTTTACCAAGATGCAGGATCAGCAAGAAGGAACGCTGAAGCACCGATGCACAAAAAAAAAAAATGCACTAAAGTCAGGATTTCAATTCATTACACAATGTGATGCTACAGTCTGCTAGTAGGGCCACAAGTAACATTACAGCATGCCGACCATAGTGGGCACGTCACCACCATCACCACGCATTTTTCCATGAGAGAACAGCTAAATAAAGCACACTGAAGCTTCAGTACCACACGGACCACGAGCAGCACGCTTTCAGAATCTGACAGTGGAAAGGACACAGAGCACTACAGAGATGTGTGCTACGAGAAACATGCCCAAAATACTCCCAGTATTTTGCTGTCACTTTTTGGCTGTCATGCCACGCGACTTCTGGTATAAAACAAACGCATGATGTGTGCTGTTGATATTTGATATTCAGAGATTCAGAGCATGCAGTAGACTGCATTAGCCTAATGACAAGAAATGAATTTATTCATTATTAATGTCAGTTAAGTTTTGCAACACCATCTGGTTTCAAACTAATTTATATATTTTTGTCAATGTTGTTTATATTTATACACATTGCAAGTTTCACTATGTAAGAACTTTGAAAATACATATATCGTTCTGTGTTAAATTGATACGTTGATGATCACACGTAACAATCGTGATCTCAATTGTAAACCAAAATATTGTGATTCCCATTCTATCAAGAATCATGCAGAGCTACGCTGAAGTGTTACTATTTGAACAAAAAATAAATAATTTCTATCAGGATAGGGCTTCTCTTTATCACTTTGGCAGTCTTGGGAGAAATGTTTCTACACACTACCAAAAAAATGTTTTTGACAGTAGTAATGGCCATTTTTGGTGCTAAGTGTTTAAGAGGTTTACCATATATGCATTCACTTGGTTCTTTAAGTGGTCATGGTTCTATACAGAACAACTGCTTGTACTAGAGAACTACTTCTTAGGGTGTTCAATAAATTTGCTTTCCCTATCAACTCATATTTCAATCGAACTAATCTGGCCAACATGCTTTTGTTGGGTCTTTTTTATTCATTCAGCAACAAAACAATACAAGCCACATGACCCCATCCATACCACAATGTAAAACAAACAGCTGACATGACTGTACGTATTACAAGATCATTACTGTGAACTACCAAAATAAACATTTCTTCAAAATCGTCATCATCAACTTTGTCAGCAAACTTTTGCAGCCTTGTACAGTAATGAACGCCAGCCCGCACAAGGAATGGGGAATTTAGAAGGGTCAAACCAGAAAGAGACCCTGACCACACGGGTCCTGCTGCGAGCCAGCGACACTCTCAGTGATCCAGCCGCCTTACAATTCTCATGACAACCTTAATGAGCATCCTCACATTCCGCACGATACCACTAATTTGAGAAATTTCCAGCACAAAGACATAATTAGACAAACTAATTAGACGCAGACTCGGCTGCAACAGAGATCCTCCGCAGTTCAAGCTATCCGCCTACCTGCAGTGTGCTAAAATAGGAAGGAGCCATCAAGAACATGTATGCTAATTTTCCTTGGCAAGTGCACCTTGGTGTGCGTGGAGGGGCATGAAGAGGCGAAACAGGCTAAACACCCCCCCAACTCCTTTCAACCACTACCATGCTCTCGGTGTCACAGGACAAAGTGGATCTCATTGAGCCCTGTACGAAAACTGCTCCCACTCATATGTAAACCGTACGAGGAGTTACAGAGGGAGATATATGGGCATTAAGCATGATTGTCATACACCCGTATGTGGGTCCAAGAACACGCAATGTGGAAATAGTCATCTCTAAGGAAGGAATTACATGAAAATCAATAGCTCACAAAAGGCAAGCATGGACATTTAAGTCTCCGGAGGATTCATTATTCATTGCAAATTGCCCCTGGAACTGTCTAAAAAAATGCCGTAGAACCAAAAGCCCTGAACTTGGGAAGCAGCAGCAGAGAGGCCGGAGAGAATGGGAGACGCATGGGAGGAGGAAAAAGTAATTGATTTAAAAAGTGATGGGGAAAGCCATGGTCTCCAGGGGAATCTAGAGCTCATCACCATGGAAGTGGCAGGGGAACATGGCTCTAAAAAAATTACAATTAAGAATCAGTCTGTATTAAGTACTCTCTTAAAACAGACAGTTTTAGTTCAGGAAATTCAAAGAACGAGAACCCATAGGGCAGAGAACGATGGAATTAAATGAAATCCTAGCGTTTAGACAGTCTCGGTTTGAACCCATGTCCCTCCTCTAATGTTTACAGATTAGATCCAATTCAGCAGAATTCATCAATATGGAGGCACTTCTTCTAAAAATCCAAGCTTGCTCATAAGAAGAACATGATCACGTGAATTTAATTCACCAGTGCTGAGCTTGACTCAGGGGCTTAGCTTTATGGGGGCTAAGGGGGCCTGGCACCCCTACAGGAATGCAAGAAGAACTCAAAGGAGGTTTATGCTTGTACTAAATTGCTTGTACTAAAGAACTATTTCTTAGGGTGTTGTCGTATTGAACATGCAAAAGGTGACAATGCTTTCCACTGGCAACATGTACATGGTTGCATGCCAGTATAGATCACAGTCACTGTTTTCCACCAGTTTTTAGAGCGATTTACAGATTTCTTTTGATGGCAACATGCAAATAGTGCAGTGATTTTACAAACTGTAAGAATTTAAAAGCATTAGCTCCTGGCATAGGTTACTAGAAGGAAAGAAGTACTGTGACTGTGCTACAGAAAACAATTTCAATAATAAAAAAATGAGAAGAAAATTACAGTCTTGAGCCATTCATCCCAGGTATCCACACATACTGCTCTGGTATGGTGGTTAATTAGCCTGTACTTGTGGTGGTCAGTTGTTACAGCAACCAGGCACATAAATGCAGAGTCAGAAATTGTTTGTTCTTTTCAACATTTTTCCATCTCTGGCTGGTTGGTGAGGTGGTAGTTGTCAACTTGACTATAGTGATGTCTCTGAGACATATTGCTCTTACCAGCTGGCCTTCCCAATCTGTAACCAACTCCAGCTCTCAGACTGGATTTGTTCTTATCCGGGCCACTATAACAGTATGCTACTGCAGGTCCCAAAGATATGAAAGCTGGGTACACGGAATGAAGGAGCTTTCCTATTATCATAATAACAGTTTAATATCTAATAAGAAAAGTGTAACATCCAAAGATTAGCAGTCATCTTTCCTTGAAATCCGACTACGATGTTTCCATTTCCCTTTCATAAGACGTTGTAGAGCCTCTTATTGTGATTCCTTCTTTGCTAGCCTTGGGACTCATACTGCAGTGGCAGCTCAGTCCACCTACTACGTACGTATGCAGCATGAAGCTGTTTTTTAATTGCTCATTTGTGAAGGTGTCAAAAATGAAGGCGGCAAGTGGTGAAATTTATCTCGCTATTCCCACCTTGCGCTGCACCGGTCACACGCCACGCCCAGCAGAGATGAGCAATGCTAGCATGGGTAGCCAGGCTAATTATTTCTCTCTATGGTGCATGAATCATGTCGTTCCACCAAGGAGCTTTTCTAATTCCCACAAAGGAACCACCAAATTCATACGCTGATTCATCTAAACGGGTCATACACTGACCACTGCATGCAGTTGAAGCAGCTAATGATCAGAACAATGAGCCAGAGATAGCATTCACCAGCCAGCACTTCACAAACAATCTGCCGACCCAAAAGAGGCAGGCTTGTCACTTCCAGGAGGAAACCCGCAATGTTGGCAAGTGACACTATCGGGCCACGGCAATAAATGGACTGTGTTCATTAACAGACCTAGGAGCCAAGGGGATCTTCCAAATCCCCTGAGCTGGATTTGTCTTCCCACACTTTCATGTGCTAAAGATTAAAGCTAAAGGCCACCTCCCCTGCGATCACACACCCATTTCATATCTTGCTGTCTCTTTCCCTGCGCTTAGCTGTTATGCCGGCACTGGCATCTCTTCTCACTCCGCTCAGGGAAGAAGGAATCACCGGGCTTTCAGTTTCTCTGAGGAAAGATATTAAAAAGAGGAGGGATCAGTGCGCATTCCATAATGCATCCTGTAAGGACCTGACAAACAAGGGAGAGAATGAGGATGTATTCTCCGTCAGAGCATTTCTTTGGGGGAAGGGTGTTTTTCTAGCCAGCCTTCTCCCATATGTCCCACTCCAGAGTCAATGCCTGGAGCTGCTGAAACATGTCACAGTGATACTTGTCTCTCGAAGGGGAGGACATGTATCAAAACATGAGACAAACAGAGAATAGCCCAGGCCATCGCTTATGTATCTTTTGCTGGCAGGCATGGGTTTTCTATCAGCATTAAGATTTAAGATGCTGTTTCTTTTTTAATAAAGGACTATTTAATCTCCTTGGAAACACAGATCTATAAGGACATAACTGGCTCAGTGAGGATAATATAGTCTTAACACAACCTAGCACAAAACAAATAGATGGGAACGTGTTAAGTGCTGTACTTTCTGCAATTACAAGTAAATTCGTAATTCTACATCCCACAGGTTCATCGCAGAGTTTGCTTGCACTGCAGAGTGCAGAAACTAACCAAATTGGGGCCTGACAGGAAAATTAATTGGCCGAGCCAAAGGTGATGTAACAGTTTAAACGGATTAACGAATGAAACAGGCTAGGTTTCTCTCTTTCTCTCTCCCGAGACACCCTGGACCCAGAGCTGTGTTTGAGATGCCTCATGTTTCCTTTCCCCTGAGTAAAGAGAGTAGGAGCCGCGGAGGGAGGGGGGGAGCAACATAATCAGACAGTCCAAGCCTTGACAGTAAAACTCTGACAGGTCCCAACCTGGGGATGCATGCTGATTTCATCCGTGCCTTGCTGGGAGGCCTGAGGTTTTCGGCCAAGACGTGTTGGCAAACAGGTGAATGCTTCATGAGCTTAATCGCACTAATCGTCTGAACTCACTGACAACTGGCAACACATATTACCTTCTTCTGGGCACATTTTCTTCAGGACACAAAAATTTCGCCACAGCTCCTTATAAATTAAAGCTGGTGCAATTGGCAATTAGCCTGTCTCACATGTATCACACTTACGTTCCCACGTCAGCTTTCTTTCAGTATTTGAAGTTGGTGTTTTGGGATGTATTCCAATCATTTAAGTTTGGAATCCATTTCTAAACAAAAGGTTCATGCCTCAAATCTGACAACAATGTTCAGGGTGTTGTTTTTGAAATAAGACTATAGTCTAGAGGAACAGCACTGAGTCAAGGAATTTTGAATTTTTCAGAGTATACTTTTTAAATTATTGATATGCTACATAGCCTGCAATAACACAGCATACCTGCAATGCACCTCAGTGAGTCAGGTCTACAGGGGAAAACACCATCACTCAATGCAAAACACAATGCAACTGACCTCATCTGAACAACACACAGTATCACATTCAGGCAGTATTGAATAACTTTACATTGTTAGTAGGATAAAACGTATAAACAAGGCAATATTTTGCCACAAACTGCAACTTCATTAGCACTCAGTTTTTACTTTGAAATGAAATAATAGTTGCATATGTTATAATAACTTATTAACTGTGGTGCAAGTCAGAAAGAATTTGGTTACTTTATATTATGATTTCATATTCATAACCATGCTGTATCTCTCTTTATATATATATATATAAAATTCTAATCTTCACCGTTAACCCAAACTATTAGTTTATTACATTTGTGCGGCACAAAAATGAATTTCATTTTAAACACGAACAATCTGTGAGTGCAATGCAGGAGTCTGATCGTATTCATTAACTCGGCTAATTATATTTCAAGCATTTATCGGTATAATTAATGCATAAATTAATTATGAATTGAAGTCATGGTGGCGCCTAATTGAGGAGGATGTTAAAACTTGGAGGGAAAAAATATGAATTTACCTGACTCTACCTGGAAAAATATGCTTCCAGACGAAAGCACAAACAGCATGAGTTTAAAATCATCGTCTCTCCTCTCGCTCATAATTCCCCATTAATGCTGAGTGCAATTGATCAAATTTAATATGACAAATTGGAAACAGATCTAAGACCAGTAACGATAGCAGGGCAGACATTGGTAGATGATGCTGGGCTGGATATCGGATGGGAAAAAACACACCAATACTGTGACAAATGTAGTCTGAAATCCCATGTGGTAGTAGTGTTTGAGCACGACGGCATACTTTTACATGTCTTTCTTAAAAGAACGATTCAGTGAAAAATCTATTTTACATCATTTTTCACTTACCCCAGATCAGTCAAGACATGTTCGGAGTCCAAATTTGCTTCTTAAGTGTTTAAGCTACAAAGTTGAGGTTGCTAAAAATAGAAAGCAAGAGAAAGTATATTCAAAGTCTTTTCTTTCTAAACATCCCCAAACCTTGTTCAGATCGCATCCAGCTCTTCATTAAGGTGACACAGACTTGGATTAAGACACAGTATGGCTTACTGTGAGTAGAATTGTTGATCTGGAGTAACTTTTGTGGCGATGTCAATCATGAATACAGATGAATCTCATCCAAGATCAGTCTAAAGTGGATGCCAAACACAGTGAAGTTTTTTACAGGTCACAGTAAGTCAGTCTGTGTCCTAAACCACAACAAGAAGTCTGTGTCATCTAGAGATGGGTACCATTAGTGTTTTACTGATGCCAATATCGGTACTGATACTGTTTGTTGGTTGCACTCTCCATCATTTTATGCCAAAAATTAACTTCCAAAAGTAATTTTGTTGTCACTTTTTCAGAGAAACAACAAGCGAAACTGTTTCCTGAGTTTCCTGTGTATATAATGAGGGAGATGCAATCACTACAAATAGTGGCGAAGTGAAGAGCCTTGCTTCTGTCCGCCCCACTGATCAAATTGAGCATCATGCATTTGAAAATGCCAGCTATTTTAGAAAGCATTAACGTTGCACAAATACAGATAGCAGCGCTGGTTGTCCAGGAGCTTATTGATATTTCGGTATTGACCAGTCAAGAATCAGTTCCAATTTAGTACCAGTTCTCCATACCCATCTAAAGCATGTTCTTAATGAAGATCTGGATGTGGTTTGAGTGGGCTGAGAGAAATGTTGTGTGACTTGGATGTATTGGGTGACTATTGACTTCTAGTGTTTGTTAGTGACATTAGTATCATAGCTTCATTTCTAAACAAAAGAAAAAAAGTTGCAAAATTTGTAGTCCGATTGATTATATAAAGGTAAGTGGAAAATAGTGAAAATATATGATGTGGCCAAACTATTCTATTAAGTGAATTGTTTCAAATATAGCTGATTTCAAACCACAGGAGATTTCAGTTAAAAGATATTCAATCAGTACCAGTCAATACTCAAGGTTTCAACTGTGGGAAAAGGAGAAGTGTTGTAAGGAAAATCTAACATAGCTCGTCAAATTGGACTGAAAAAATTGAACTTTCTTATTCTGCTTTGTACTCTTTAATTTCCACTAAAGGACACTTTGTACGATATGCCACCTATAAATGCCGCTATAAATGTATGGCCCAGCTCTAAATCTCATTAAATATATGCAGTTCTGAAAGAAATAAATTGAGCTCCTACTTCCTGCCTCACCGATCCCTGTTGAGTGGCGTCTATTCTACAAGGACAAAACCACCTTTGGAGAAAAATGAGAAGTGCAGGAAACATCCTTACAGCGTCCCTTTTTTTGCCCCCCCCCCGCCCCCCCCCCAATTGTCCCTCCTCTTTCACAATCGGCCTCTTTGACCACCTCCTCTACTCCTCCGTGCCAGTGCCTAGAACAAGAGAGTGCAGCATAAAAGGCCCAGACACACAAAGGACCTCCTGTCATTCTCCAGGCTACTTCTCACAGAAGGACCTGCCCATTGCTGATCCTGGGGGACACCGAACCCCCCTGTCCCACTTCTTACAATGCCCTGCGAGTGGGACATGCACTGGTTCAGGCCTCCAAACCAATCAAAGGGCACTGAAGAGGGCCTGGACACTTTTGAAATAATCACAAAATGTCGCAATATTTACAGCACATGCATCACATAGCATCTGAAATAGGTAGACACTTTCGGATACAGCCCTTCCCATACTGTTGACTTGTAGACTTCTAAAGGAACAGCTTGCTAATGTGAGCTATAAAATGAACAAAACTTTAACACAGTACTGAATGCTGCAGGCAGACACTTAAGACAACAAGGTCTGTTTTCACAAACCACCTCAGGAGGAGCACACATTTATTTGTGGTCACAGGGATCATTAATGTAATCATTAGTCTTCCTTTTGACAGCTTTGTGGCTACCAGCCCAGGTCAAATACCTTGATTTTTTGTAAATTCTTATAGCTCAAACTAAGTCATACTGTGTACTAGACAGCATCGACAAGTCTATATTAATTTTGGTGACTACTGACTTCGTTTTTGCTAGCAACGTTAGCCTCATAGATCCAGCTCTAAGCTAAAGAAGTAAAATTTGGAATCCAGTGATGTCCTACCTGATCTGGGGTACGTGCGTACAATTGCGTACAATTAATTCTTCACAGAACTATTCATTTAAAAATGTTTTTTGTAAAAGAACTTTATTTGAGAACATAGGCATTTTTTAAAAAGGTTCTTCAAACCCAACAGTAACAAGTACGCTTCTTTAAAGAAGCATTGCAAAGTTATTCAGGAAACCTTCATTGTTTAGTAATATTGACTGAGCCTCATATATTAAGAATTCTACATTCTTCTGCACCTGATTCCACTCTTACCTGATTTAAAACGGTTTACGAAAAACAAAGAATACAGTATACGTGTGACGTCCGTCGCTAGGGGAGCCACAGATTCCAGCAACGTGTTACTCGAGTACTTACTATTTCCAGCACTTCTAAAGGACTGGATTTGTTAGAGAACTTTGTGAAGTACTGCCTATCCTTTTGCATTAAATCATTTTCATAGTTTCCATACCCATGACACTCCTGTTTTTGGTTTTTGCCTCCATGTTGATGTTTGCCAATGCCTGACTCTGCACAATCTATATGTTGAATCTGGACTGCCTTTGTCAAGCCTAGCTGCTAAATTCTTTGAACTTTTGAAATCGACTTTCACTAGTATACTTTTAACCCTCTCTTAGTCCGTCACTAGAATATGGCATTTAACATAGGTAGAAAATTATGTGCTCTGCGTTGGGTAAAACTGGAAAAAAAAGCTGTTCTAACGCCCCCTTCCCACACTGTCACATATAAGAAATCATCCATTCTCCTGCACCTGCATCCCCCCTTATCTGAGTCATTTTACTGTTGACAACTGTAGAGTGTCACATCATGGGGACGTGATTTAATCAAGAAGCTCTTGACCACAGCTGCTAAAGTAGAGTAATTTAAATGCAGTGTAACCCTACACTGTTCAGACACACACACACGGAAAAAATACGCTAGATATCTGCCGTAGGCTTCAAACTCCAGGTGAATATTGCAGTCAATTGGGAGACTACTTTACAATTTCCTACAGTTACGTTGGTTTCACTGGAAGATTCGCAGAGCCTGTTAGCATTTTCCGAGAAAGGAAAGTGAGTGAATACGTGGGCATTCAGTACACTCAATAAGAGAGTTGTCGAATGTGGAGGGAAAGCACAATATTCACGCTTCAGTGCACGCGCCAGGCCCACTTTCGGCCTGCTTATCTGTCTGGCGAAAGGAGAGAAGCACCAGGCCTCGTCTCTCAGTGAGGCTCACTTGCACTGTGGCAGGAGCGAGCGGCTGCTCCAACAACAGAGAATGACTGTCATCAAACCCTCCAGCAGCACGAGCCAATCATGAAGGAGCATCTGATACTTCTCTAAAAGGCCCACAATGCAAACAACCTCACTTCCGATTGACTGCCCTGTACCGTGCCTTCTTTACAGACCGGCCCAAGCTGAAATGAACAAACTGTTCCGCATGCTCAATAAAATACGTTGTATGTAACAATACATACTCTCTTATATGTAATATATATACAGCTCTGGAAAAAATAAGAGACCACTGCAGTTTATTTGTAAATCAGCAGCTCTATGAGTGTGACAACCATTCCATGCCAGTGTCTGTTAAATTCCTACACAAGCACCTCATTCTGCTTTATGAGGT
>JBBJLS010000032.1:18434254-18445155 GCA_037577275.1 Bryconaethiops microstoma | reverse complement strand
ACCTCATTCTGCTTTATGAGGTACTGATTATTGATCACCTGAATCACATCTTATTTAATGAGGAAAAGTATAAAAACCTCTGCTGTAATCGACACTCTCCTCTCGCAATGTGACGAGTTGGATGGCAAAACAGTACTAGAAGTACGTCAAAGGTAATTATTGCCATTTTGTTTAACAGTGAATAAGACATTTATTTTCTTTGAATTATTCAAGTTCTGTCAACACTGCATCATTTCTCTTACTTTGATTTATTGTCATTTTAAATTATGCTTTAAAGATCAACATTTTTATTTGGAGAAATATTGTCAGCAGTTCTTAAAAACGAAAGCAAAGCTGTTCAGTTCAATACTTGCATAAAAGATCAAACCTCAGAAACTGAACATTTTTTGCAGCGGTCTCTCATTTTTGTCCAGAGCTGTATTCTCCTAATGTCATGGACAAAATCTGAATGAAGCAAAATGACGAATTATCATGCTATTAAAAATTTCATGACACAGAAGTGCTTGGTAACTGGTGTTGGATGCCTGGTCAAACAATGCAGTCGCATTTGATGGCGTAATTAATAGAGTTCATTCACCCAAAAGCACACAACACTCTTCTTTTGCCTTGCAATATCATTACCAGCATAATTATGCTTCATTACATACCTTTTTAATGACGAGGTAAAACCTTTTTAAAATTATTCTTTCCCCTACCAGCAGCTCAGATGGTTGGTATTAATATAAATCAACATGACTATATTTTCCCAGTTATACAGCTATGACATTATAGCTGGGTGGCATTAAAGATGATATTTTCACTCCCCAAAATAGCTGGTTTGCTCTGTTCCTTCCTACTAAAAAACAAAGGCAACATTACACAGTACTGTAAACCTAAACTACACATACTAGATCTCCAGAAACTCTGAACTGTTTTCATTTGTATAATGTATTGTCAAACGAAATAATGTACTTTCTTTTAAAACAAAGCTCTTACTAATTTACATTCGTTAC
Organism: Bryconaethiops microstoma; assembly: GCA_037577275.1. NCBI lineage: Eukaryota > Metazoa > Chordata > Actinopteri > Characiformes > Alestidae > Bryconaethiops > Bryconaethiops microstoma. Next base: position 18,444,163 of record JBBJLS010000032.1, on the reverse strand, counting down.
AAACACACAGCACAGGTTTGTAGAACAGAACGTGGTGTGTTCCCATTTGTAACCATTTTGAATATATGTTTTTAGAATAGAACAAGATGTTTAATGCATTTTTTTAGGCTGTATTAATCACAGCACTGATATTAATGTATATCATAAAAAATGAAAATTCATGATGATGGTGTTCAAAGCTTTTTAACAATGAACCCCTCGTTTATCAGTTTCAGTAAGACTAACACTTACTATCGCGCTGTGAAATTAATCCCGGTATAGACGATATGTCGCCCAGCACCATCGTCAGAAAGGAATATCACAAAATTTAATCATTTTTCCCCCACACGTTCCAGTCAGATACCTTCGATACAAGCTGTTTGCATCAAAAGGCTGTGCAGCTGTAGAGTGAATAGGAGAGCATCTGCATTCATGGCTGTGATATCACAACTACAACTGCTTCAAAAGGGGCTGTTTCCGAAGCTGAGACTCTATATTTGGACTGGGGGAGGCAGGGGTGGCTGACTGGGAAAATGGGGCTGTGTCGTCTTATCACAGTATGGGCCCTTTAAAACAAGACTGAACAATGAATCTCAGCGTGTGTGGGGGCAGGCACGGGTAAGTATGGGATGTAAGGTGTGACATGGGGGGGGTGTCGGAGAGGGGTTGTGTCATCCCACACTCCCTCCCCCTCTGGCCATGAAAAGCAATCAAGGCGCTGAGCAATCTCCCCTGGACCTTACCTCTGTTTAATTACAGAGCTCTCCAGCAGACGCCGCCGGGGGGCCCGGCGAGCTGCATCTGTAGCACGGGGGCGAGAGACATGGCGCAATAGTGTTCTCATCTGTACCACAGCGCAGGACAGGGGCCCGGCCAGCAGCCTCGTCAGCGCTTTTCCGCCGACATACGCAGCCGCTTCAGAACGTTTCAGGGCTGTTTTTCGCCCGAATCTCTCTGACACAGAGCGAGAGTCTGCATCTACGACGCAGCGAGGATAAGGTGAAAGGGCAGGGGTGCTGTTTAGGATGCAGCCCGTGAACCTTTGGCCTGAGAACGCACCTAATTTTCTCCCATGAACATTCTCTACTTGATGCCATGCGATGCAATGCAGCATCACCTGTCACCCTGCATCTTCAAGCAGCACAAGGTTGCTTGAAAATGTCGTTATTTAAAAGAGCTATGCTCCGAACATCTTGCTGCCCTGCAAATCAATGCATTGGTGTGAATCAACGTATTGTTCTGACTGATAAACGAGTCACTGAGTGCTGGGGTGGAGATCAGAAATAACACTCAAAAACTGTTGCTTATTTACCTTTAACGGGACTAATAGGAGACTTTCTATTCGTCCACGCCACAATTGCTAAGGCAGCGCTCAAGGCCGATGTCTTTCATTCTTATTTAGTAACTTTCTTTATTTACCAGTGACTGCACTATGACAGTGATGTGAAGAGGAGGCTACAGCACGTGAAGAATGTGAGCCGTTTTCTTCTAGGGACTGAAAGGAGATGGGCAAATCAGCAGATAAGGCACTGCGTGTGTTTAAACAGGTTCTTTTTGCTGCGGTGGGCCCACATACATTAGGCTAACATGGTCCCTAAATTGGCCAAGAGGCACCAATGTTGCTGAGAGCCAAACCCCCAGGCAGGACTAGTTAGATGCGCGGTGTGTGGAATCAATAGGAGCTGTCAGCTTACTCCAGTGCAAAGGCAATCAATGTCGATGACTGAGTTGAAACTCCAAAAAAGTGGTCCGCATAATTGATTTGGATCAATGAATTGGTTGATAACTGGCCGGTTTCCAATGGATCGAGCAAATTTGATGCAATTGTGAAGGCTGGGAAAATAAATGACAAAAAATACAAAATGAAAAAACAAGTTATTCCATTGCAAGGCGTCAGCCTTATTCTAGTGCACTACTTGATTTGCATAAGCGTGTTTCTCTCTCTTTCACATTGCGCATCTCAGCTTAGTTCCTGGTTCAACCACCATTTGACTTTGCCATCTGCTCCCCTCTAAATAAATTCACATTCATAGCCATCATTTAAGCGGCCATTGTTGTGATGACCACAGAGAAAACAAACAAGCACACATGACTAAACACTGGGAAAGGAGAGAGAGAGAGAGAGAGAAAGAGAGAGAGAGAGAGAGCGAGAGAGACTGCCCCATTGATGGACTTGTGAGTCAGTCAGTGAGCGAAACAGATTGGGAGTGATATAATACTTGAGGCTGAAAATGTGTGATAGCTGAGAACGGAATTCGGCTGAGCTGAGCCGTCCTACAACATTTAGCCTTAAGGCCAAAAACCGCTCTGCCACCAAAGATGAATATCAGCATTATTGTCAACACATCAGCTCAATTTGCCTACGTTTTTCTCTTATCTCTGGAAGCTACAACTCAAGGCTTTCAGTATGGTTATTATAGGAGAAGAGGGGGGAGGTTAAACACTGTCTTTATCCTTTTCAAACGCTCAAAGCACTGGGGAGAAGAACCACCAGACTGTCCTGTAGTGATGGAGCAGCTACAGTCCCTCGCATCTCCACCAGATTTTCAATGTCAAGAAGAAAATCTTCAAGAAGGTACACACGTAACCAACCTGACACCATCCACATTTACACTGAGTGACATCTATTTCCATGAATGACTTTGTAGCTGTCTGCCCTGAGAAACCACTTGATCATCAATAATGACAGTTCCAAAGCTTCTCATTAAAGGAGCACAGAAGTGCTCCCAAGATAACTCTGAAGGCTGCAAATGTGTCCTGGTGAAAATTCTCCAGGACTCCGTCATGCTGGCATTCCCACCCATTTCCCAGAGGGTGGGCATTATTCAGCGAACTGCATTATTTTATTTCATCAAGCCAAAAGTAGCCCAAAGCATCTACAAAGCAGTCACCACCAATAGAAACTGCAGCCCAAATTGTCTGAACACCCCGCCACCACCACCTCTACCACCACCCTCATCCCACCATCCCATCTTTCTGTGGCTGCCCCCCAAAAAAATACATTTATTCAAGGGAACATGCTGTTCAAGAGGGGAAAAAAGCTACATCTCCAGCCTTGTCTCATCTCATCAACGCCACCAGGACGTATTCTCCTTACCTCCAGCACACGTTGAGCACACATTGGGGGTTTTTTTCCTCGACGCCTTCTTTGCCACATGCAAAAAAAAAGACCTGGACCTTTGGACAATTTGGTCCCCTTTTCAACGCAGGCACTTCTCCATGTTTCTCTCCTCCCTCTTCTGCTTCTTCTTGCTCTTCCTCCTCCTCCTCTGAGCCTGGGCCTCTGTTAGCAGGTGGAAGCGCCTCGCAGTGATGGAGCCAGCCTGCTTCTCTTTCCCCTAGAGCTCCATTTTAAATGACAGCACCAGTCGTACTCCACCATGGCTCGCAATGGCACTGTGAGCCTGCGTCTGTGCTCCAAACTCCTGCAGCGTGCAGCTCCCCTCCCTCCACTACCAGGTGCTGGATGGTGCCATTGTTGAGGCGTTATCTTTTTCTCTCCCTCTTCTTTTGCAGCTGGACCTCTCTCTCTCGCTCCCTCTCTCCCTCTCCCCCTCTCCCTCTTGCTCGTGCCTCCCTCCCACCTTGCTCGTAGGGTGCAGTCTCGTTAACTTGCTCCCCTCTTCTCCTCTTTCCCCCCTATCCGACCCTATGAAAGAGCTCGTATGCTCTGTTTTTTACCCCACCCGTATTCTGTGAAAACCCCGCCCTTGTGTGCTGTGATTGGCCAGTTGGCAGTTAAGACTCACCTCCTGTGTGCACACCTACGGATGCATTTTATTTCCTACCCGTTTTTAGGACGACCCCTCCTCCTGCAAGACATTTGATAACAATCCGCCGGCTCTAGGCTCAGTAGGTGGGATAAAGTAGGGGGTGTGGCCTGTCTGAATGTGTGTGTGTGTGTGTGTGTGTGTGTGTGTGAACGCCACAGAACTACGAGAGCTCGTGAGTAGCAGCTAATCACAGTGTGTAGGCGGGGCGTGCCGGAATACGGGTGGAATAAGTAAAATTCGTAGGGCATGCGAAGGAATAATAGTGTACCTACACTGACCATTCCACCCACAGGGACTTTAATCACTTTGCATTCAAATACACAGACTTTAATATAGAGTTGGTACCCCTATAACAGCTTCCACTACATTTACAGCATTTATCCAAAGCGACTTCCATTCCGTAACTACAGGGGACAGTTTCCCTGGAGCAACTTGGGGTTAGGGGTCTTGCTCAGGAACCCAGTGGTGGTGTAGGATTCGAACCCATGACCTGGAGGTAGGATTCGAACCCATGACCTCTTGGTCCAGAGGCAAGAATCCTACCACTAGGCCACCACCACTTCCACTAATCTTGGAAGGCTTTCCACAAGATTTTTTGAAGTGTTTCTGTGGAGAATTTGTGAGGTATATATATATTTGCACTTATAATTAAAATTATAAACCCCTACAAATCCAAAAGTGTGGGATGTGAGCAAAAAGCAGCCCTGCATATAGAAAGCATAGAAACTTCCACTCTTAATGTCGACGGTGCGCAAGCAGCTAACTTTAACTCCTCTTCTCCCCATAAGAAAAATTAATGCCAGAAGAGAACGCTGCCGATTCAGCTAAGATGGCGGACTTGATGACACGGCTCGAGCAAGTTTTAAAATCTGAGTTAGTGGCACTGAGAGACGATTTCTCGTCGCACATGTCTACCATGTGCTCAAAAACTGACTATGTAACAGGTGAACAGAGAGAACAGAGGAAAATCAGAGGAAAATCATAAACCGTTATGCCACTCATTTGGATACGCTCAAGCAACAGGTCGTCGATCTACAGGACCGAAGCAGACGCAACAACCGACGGCTAGTTGGCCCTCCCGAAGGTGCGCAAAAAGGCGACCCTCTAGGCTTTCACAACCAGGCACCGCCTGTTTGGTTTCCACATCTAGCGAACAGGGAGATCGAAATCGAACGAGCTCATCGCGTCTATTCCAACGTTTCATCTAGTGCCAGGAAACCTCGTGTGTTCATCTTTAAGCTTCTCCTGTACAAGGACAGAGATCTTATTCTTAGTGAGGCTTGGAATCACGGGCCCCTGCACTCACAAGATGGAGGTACACCAAGCTTCTTTCCCGACTACTCCCCCACTACGGCCAAGAAACGTGCTTTCACTGCGGTGAGGGAGGAACTGAGAGAAAAGGGGATTCCGAATTTCCTTCAGTACCCAGCGGCGCTGAAAGTTAATCTGAACAGTCAGAATACATTTCTGCAATCCCCAGACGGGTCGCGTAAATTCTGCGACTCATTGCCCCAGGTCTGTTGCTCAGGTAGGGACTGATTCAAATGCTGCAGGCTTCTTCTAAACTATCCCTCTGAGCATCAAGGTCATATCTGCTGCATGTCAAATTTCTTGCAGTGCTTTATTCCTTTAGTTTTGTTATGTTCTACTGTTCATGTTTTGAACCTCTTCTGACTCGTGCTAAATGCGCGATTATATAGGTGAAATGTTTTCCTTTTTTTGTATTCGATACTAGGGCTAATGTCAGCACTCTACTGCTGAGCCAGTGTTTGATGTCACGGGTTTTTGTGAGGGAATTCAGCAGACTTGGGCATATTTGGTGCCTTGTCTGCATAAAGGTTATGGGTTTTATTTTACAGGGTCTTGTATACTTTGGTTTCAGGAGAGGTAGTGGGTGGGTTCTTGGTAAACATCTGAAGTTCTGGTCGATGTGTGCTCTTTCATCTTTTTCAGTTTGTAGAACGTTTGATAGCAATGATTGATCTAAATATATTAAGTTGGAATGTAAATGGTTTAAATGGTCCGCACAAACGTATGCTGTATGGACTTTTTGTTAAGGAAGAAAATCGACCTCGCTCTTATTCAGGAAAGCCATTTGAAGAAAGACGATATACACAGGTGCAATAATTAGTTTTACAAAGTGGTATCTTCCTCATCAGCTGTCAACAAAACTAAGGGTGTTATTATCTTAATTAGGAGAAATCTACACATTAAAATACTGGATCAAGGTAATGACGCAGATGGTAGGATAGCTCATATTCAGGCTTTAGTTGGAAATAGGAAGTTGACCTTTGATTCTGCATATGCCCCTTCAACCTATGACAGTAATTACTAATTATCTGCTCAGTTTGCCAAACTGCGAAATAGTGATGGGGGCTGATATGAATGCTGTTATGTCCCCTGAACTAGATAGATCTTGGGATAGCAAAACCCATTCTCAGCCACTGCCCTCTGACCATCTAAGGCGTTGCATGTCCTCCCTTTCCTTAATAGACGCAAGGCGTCTGACAAATCCTTCGGCTGAATGTATACCTTTTTTTCATCGGGTCATAAGTCGTACTCCCATATTGACTTTATTTTCACTTCTGACAACCTGTCTCCATCAATGACCAATTCAGAAATCTGGCCAATATCACTTTTTAAAGCTCTCGCTTGCCAGTCATCCACTCCGAGCACCTCGTTGGCGATCTTTACTGCGTGAGGAAGATTTTAATATTTCGTGCAAAGCACAGCTTTTAGAGTTCATTGAAATTAATACAAATTCTGAATCCCCGGATTGATTGGGATGCAATCAAAGGCTTTATTCGTAATTTTTTGATCTCATACGCTTCATACCTCCAGAACTCACATGCAAAGAAAATATCTAATCTTGAAAATCAACTGGCTGCACTAGAGAGATCAAACCAACTATCCTATTCTGCTCGGACAGACACTAGAATTAATGTTGTAAGGTCCGAACTTAATAAACTACTAAAGGTTAAAGCAGAATTTCTTACTCAGAGAAGTAGGCAATATTATTACTTTCATGGAAGCAGACTTAGTCACCTACTGGCTTTACAGCTACATAACAGTGAGAAATTTGCGAATATCACAGCCTTAAAATCTCCATCTGATGAGCTTATGACTAACCCCAAACGTATTAATGAAACATTTTGTTCTTTTTACTCTTCTGTGTATAGCTTGGAATCTACTTGTGAGGAATCGTCTTTTTCTTCCTTTCTTTCATCACTTAATTTACCACATCTGTCTTATTCTGAGGTGGCCTTTCTAGCAGGACCAATCACTCACAAAGAATTGGAAATAGCCTTGAAGTGTATAAGGAAAGGGAAATCGGCAGGTTTGGATGGAATTCCTGTGGAATTCTATTCTACCTTTTGGACGGAGCTAGGTATGATAAAATGGGTGCTTTAGACAGGATATTAACACAGCTCTTATTTCTCTTCTTTTAAAAAAAGATAAGGATCCTACCTCATGTGCCAGTTAAGGATCCTACCTCAAGATAAGGATCCTACCTCATGTACCTCATCGTCCGCTTTCCTTGCTCGGAGCAGACATTAAACTTTATGCCAAAGTTCTGTCACGACGATTAGAGGTTGTTTATGACTAAGCCAGTTCATGAAGACCAAACAGGTTTTATCAGATCTTGTAATGCTTCTGATAATCTGCATCGTCTATAACACATAATCTATTATGCCGACCAATCTAACTCTCCATGCGGAGTGTTTTCTTTAGATGCCATGAAAGCTTTTGACCGCTTGGAATTCAATTATCTTTGGTTGGTGCTTGAACATATGGGTTTGGGATCAAAATGTATTAATATGATCAAAGTCTTATACTCTAACTCAAGGTCAGTGGTTCTTACCGGGGGGGTTTGCTCTCAGTCTTTTTCCATAAGGAGAGTTACCCGGCAGGGCTGCCCGCTCTCACCTTTACTTTTTGCTTTGTCAATAGAACCCTTAGCTCAGGCAATTTGACTATCAGAACATATTTCCCCCATCACTATTAAGAGTACGTCCCACCGCATTTCTCTGTATGCCGACGATATTTAATCACTTATAAACAAGCCTGCTCTGTCAATTCCGCACATTATGGGGTTGTTTGACCATTTCAGTTATCTCTCAGGCTACAAGACTAACTGGAGCAAGTCCTGTTTTCCCCCACTAAACTTTAACCCTGACTCTCCCTAGTGTTGCACCTGTTGTCAGTTCCTTCAAATATCTAGGCATAGACATTTATCCCTCTCTTCAAAGCACTATCTCAAAAAATTTCTAAAGAATCCCATCAGAGGTCACTACAAATCTTTCAAACTGGTCAAATCTACCTTCCTCTTTATATGCTCAGATATCTGTAGTTAAAATGAATATCCCCCCCCACCGTGCATTTTCTCAGTGCCATGCTTCCTTTACCAGCCCCAGTTCATTTCTGGGACCAACTTCATGCCGCTCTTACCAAATATATTTGGAATGGGAAACGTTCTCGGATAAGGCTCCCCACTATCCAGCGTAGCAAAGTGGACGGAGGGCAAATGGGTGGATATAAAGAATTTTTTGTGTATTTATTGTGTACTTCCTGTTTGCACTCATAATCATAAAATAAAAACATTTGATCACAAAAAAAAGATATATCTTGTATTATATACACATATATACACCCATATATGCATATATATGTGTGTGTGTGTGTGTGTGTGTGTGTGTGTGTGTGTCTTACAGTTGCTGACTTTTATAATAACACAAAAAAAGCAAGTGAATGTGTATTTTACAAAACATGCAGAAATAAACCTATTTGACAGTTTGTGATTACAACGTAAGATAAGAATATTATAGATGCAATTCGATTAAAATCAAAGAAATAACTGCAGAATGCTACCAAACTGCATCCCTTACAGGTTAGATAAGGGATGCATATGTTGTCATACTTCAGTTTCATTATGATAAGATTTTCAACAAAACTCACAATGTTGACATCACATCTGTATGAAACAGTTCATATTCATTCCTAACTATCATTGACATGTTCAGCAAACACACAACAGCTAACATTTAGTCACGTTCAGCAAACACACAACAACATCTAACATTAAATCATATTCAGCCTAAACTCATCAACCTCTAACATTTATTTTTTCAGAACATATACACCATTTTAAAAACAGATGAAAACTGTCTTAATTAGAGATTTTAATTAAAGTTCTAACTGTACTCTTGGTGAAGAAAATCTCTTTGTAGTTCATGAGCGAAATCTTATACTGAGAAAAAGAGACAAATTTACATTTTAATCCAAATTAGTCTGAAAAATAAAAACTAATGAACTGCTTTTTTAACTCAAAACCTTTTTCTAAATAGCACAATCACACTTCTCAATTATTGAGCACTAAACGAAACTGAAGCATGTTTCCATTTTGTATTTCAGTAATTTCTGGAGAGATTATGTATTGAGGGGTGGTCTCAGAATGCTTATTCTGTATTCTCATCAAGCATTATAGGAGTAGACTCATTGCTGTCATAATGGCAAATCATTTGACATGTAGTTGTGCTTAAAAATGATATTTGTTTACTTTTTGTGCTACTGTTTGTATGAAAGATGATTTATTGTTATTCTTTCTCTTATTATTATTACTGACATATAATTCATATATGACAAAAAAATGTTGTGTTTTTTTATGTTAACAAAAACTTTATCCTCTTCTTAGCCTAAAGGTTTCTGCGAGAAAATTCTAATTTCACATTAAGACAAATTGATGGCAGCGTATAACACAAATGCACGTTTTTTCTTCTTAAATGTGGCCAGGATGGGATCGAGAAGGTAATTAACTTGAAGTGTATAACTACATTCCAGACAGGTTCCAGGAAGCTCCTGATTAACTAGAGCAAAGATAGTGTGTGTGCTTACATGGCACCGATTTGTAACTGAAAGTAAAGAAATTCTTTTCATTTGCTGATAATATTGTATTGATTTTAAGTGTGTATATATGTTTCAGACCCATTTAAATTCAATTCTGCTCCAGAGATATATATGTATTTGGACATACATATATATATATATATATATATATATATATATATATAAAATGTGTGTGTGTGTATGTATGAATCCAGAGATCACTTAAAAAGTAGAATAAAAGATACCAGAAAAGGAGAGACACCATGCCACGATC
>JBBJLS010000032.1:18415555-18434154 GCA_037577275.1 Bryconaethiops microstoma | reverse complement strand
ATATATATATATATATATATATATATATATAAAATTTGTGTGTGTTTATATGTGTATATACATATGTATGTATGCATATGTTTATATGCATATATGTGTGTGTATGTATATACATATATCTCCTTGCAATATATCCCTATATTTTGATATTCAAAGTCCACTATTATTATAGCACCCCTGCTTCAACCCTGATCTCTGCTGTATATAAGCATGCACATAATGTATCATTAGTTGTATTTAATTCTATCCTAAACCAACAACTTCTGTCATTTAATTTTTTATTATTATTTTTTATATATATATATTTATATTATATTTTCATATTTAAATTTGTTGATTTTCTAACTCTTACTGTGTGCATCTGCGGGCTAGCCCCAAACGACATCTCGTTGTACTGACACAGTGACAATAAAGCATCTATCTATCACTGTGGACAAGAAAACACAGTAATTATTAAAGAGACCATCAACAACAAGAATTAAACCAGAGTAACCATTAGTGCATGTGAAAACTGTTATGAGTGCTTTAAAATGTTTATTAAAATTCAGAAATTAAACATTGCCAATGAACTCTCTAGAAGTCTTCATTCTGTCAACAGATGAAAATCACCAGTGATAATTGACCTGTCATCACATTAAAATGAATTTTTTTAAAAAATCTCTTAATTACAGATTAGCTTAATCTCATACTGAGAATATCAAACAAATCTATCTTTTAATTCAAATTAGTCTAAAAATTCTGTATTTCATTCATTTAAGTTTGACACACTTACTGCGTGTTTGAAAATTCACAATAAATTTTAGTCCCTAGAAGTCTTCGTTCTGTCAACAGATGAAAGTCACCAGTGACAATGGATTTGTCATCATATTAAAATACCATTTTCAGCGTTGGAGTATCGGTTAAAAAGTTGTCTACACTAAGAGCATTACCCAATGCCCTGCTGTTTTTTTCTACGGCATTAATAGGCTTAGAACAATAGTAGCACACTTAGTCACCCAGTCTTCACACCCTTATTTCCTAGTCCTGGTCCTGGAGGCACATCTTTCTGCACATTTGAGTGTTTTCTCTGCTTTAAAATTCCTGCTAAAATTCCTCAGCAAGAAGTTGTTAAATAGCTGATCGGTTGAATCAGGTGTGCTGAGAGCATGGAAAACTCGCGGGCTTCCAGGGCCTGGGTCTAGTCTGAGGGTGATCACAGTCATTACTAACCAAAGTCTTGCCAAGATACAAGAGAGATTACAAACTGCCATAACCTTAAGCTATGTTGCTCTTCGAAAGAATAGAAAGCCCAGGATTCTCATTGTAGTTTGGTTTGAATGAATTGGACTCAGCGCTCAATCGTGCTGGCCTTCGGCCTTCATCTCGTCTATCTAACTCTTTCAAGGCCTGTCTCCTTTTTGTATGAGCATGCGTCAGACACAGAGGTTCGACAATGTACAGTAGAGTTGTGCAACAACTAGAGTGAATTCTAGTGTTACTTTGATGTAGCATGATGGATAAAAATAATTGTTTTTAAAGTGGCCATTTTTGTTACACTTGAACACGCCAGAGCACAGCACACAGTGTGAATAATGCCATGTTCTCTCTCTGTTTAACCCATACACCCAGCAAAGCAGTGGGCAGCCAGAGACGCAGCATCCGGGGAGTAGTGTGTGGGTACGGTACCTTGCTCGAGTGTACCTAAGCTTCTGGCAGTCCTGGGATTCAAACCCATGACCTTCCGATCGCAGGGGCAACTCCCTAACCAGCAGTTTTTATTGGTATTTGCGGAATGTCATGTGTTGGAACATAAACAGAATCGCCAAGAATATGTTTCCACTTTATCTGAGTCCAGTGACAAATGTGCTTCATATTACTCCAGCTGGCACAGAGACCGTGTGTGGGACTGCTTGGTCATGAAAACGTTTTTTTTACATAGCTATACCAAACAGATCTTATCCTTACATTGCTTCTAGAAGTGGGTGGTAGTAAATTAGTGGGTAAAATACTTGCCTGTGAACCCGATGACCCGAAGTCACAGGTTTGAACCACACTTTCTACCATGGTGTCCTTGAGCAAGACACTTAATCCTCCAGGGGGACTGTCTTTGTAACTAATGATTGTAAGTCACTCTGGATAAGGGCATCAGCCAAGTGCCCCCTTTAGAAGCATTTTGGAATTCAGTAAAGAGTGACGTAACAGAGGATAGGAACCCTGTGAGCTCGTGTGACTGACTGCTTCATTTCTGAGCCGTTGCTGCGAATAGATGTTTCCACTTCACTAAAACAGCATTTATAGTTGACCGTTGCAGCTCTTGCATGGAAGATATTTGATGATCTGATTTGGTGGAAAGGTGGTATCTTATGACAGTGCAATGCTGCAGATAACCAAGCTCTTCAGTTTGGCCCATTCTACTGCCATTATTTATCAGTGGAGACTAATTAAAAGGGGTGTCCGCATTGCTGACCTCTCTGGCAAGTGATATCTGGGCCCCACTGGACATCTGCACTGGAGATTTCATTCCAGTGTGTACAAGCTGGATAGAGGAATGGCAATAAAGACTGTATAACGTGACAGTATTTATTAGGTACTTTGCCTCCAACTTCATCTTTATTTTACGGAGTCCCTCAAGGCTTCTTTCTAGGCTCAGTCTCATTTACATTTTATTCAATACTTTTCAGAATTTGTATTATTTCTAGACCCTTTGAGAGAAGTAAACGTATACCTGGAATGTAATGACACCTCCAGTAACTAGTTCACATATTTGTTGGTAACAATCACATAAATTAACAGCCTTAGCCGACCCAGGCTTTTTAGCTTCTTTTTTTGTATGACTGACATGTTTTTTGTGTTCCAACCTTCACCCTTCTACTTCAAGTGATCGCATCTAATTGCATTTTAGGGGAGATTATTGCTTTTGCAAGAGCCTAGATGTTTTTTTTTTTTAATCTTCTCATGTTTCTGTGACTTCTATGACATTCCCTATGAACTCACTTTTATTTGACTGTTTGAATGTAGACCATTTTATTGTCCACCCAAGGTCAAGTCTCTCCATTAGTCGCCTGTTAGATTTCTAACCAAACATTTATTGCTTCCTATGAAAGGCCCAGTCAGGAAAAATCAAAGCACTTGTGAACATCCTTTCTCTTTAAGATATTACGGCAGTGTTAAAGTGATTTCAACTTGGAGGCATCAACTCTTAAGTCCATATCACGTAACTGTTATATTAACGGACTTTTATACTGTACCTTCTTAATATCAAATACTTGTTATGCAAAATGGTGAAGAGGGTGAAATATCAATGCAGTTCAATTCCATAATACTATGTGTGAATGCTAATTTGCTGCTATATATGATTCCTGATTCAATGTAGCGCTTAATTAGGCTCAGTATAGGGTATAATAAGGTACAGGTTGGCATGGTGAAAAAGACAAATTGGCGTGGGTCAAAAATCACAGCGATACACTTCATGTGAGCTCCGCACATGCAGTCCATTAACGAAGATAGCTCTGAAATGATATGCATCCGTGTCAGTTTAATTAGCACACACAAATGCAGTCTGTACACAGTAAGCCCAGCTAAATGACTACTTCTGCAAAACTGCAAAAACAGTTGGCATGCCAGTTCTAGTGGGTCTGCTGTTGACTTTGCCCCACATGCTCGGTTGTGCTTGGTAACTTCAGGGCAGATGAAAAGAGTTTTATCTGCATGTGCATATTCATATCCGTTTGACCGGAAGCGCCGACACTGTACACATGGATTACACACACAAATTTACCCTCCTACACAAAGCGCTGGGAATAACTACATCTTCTCACAGGCTACGATGCATATTCATCACGCGCATTCACACCCGCACGCACACACAAACGAACGCACACATGCGCACAACGCCACTGGCGCTCTATTGTATTGAAATGAGGTTGCACTGCTTGCCTGATGCTTAACGTTAACCTTTGACTGTGCTTACTCTGCTTATTTCTAGCGCGATGAAAAGGACGACTTAGGGCTGTTGTCAATACAGCGTTCAACACTGTGCAGTCCTACAAATTACAGGGTTTACAAACTTCACCTGGCCACTTACTAGACTTTTTTTTGAGGGGGATTTAATTGCACATAATCCTAGCCACATTCAGCCTAGCAATACCGTCTGTATTTCTTTTAAGATCAACACTTCATTTGCATCAATGCTAGCTCTCCTGCTGCCCTGGCACACCCCACCCCCTGTGCACACACACACACACACACACACAGAGACACACTCTCACACGATGTAGGCAGAGTGATTTCCTGCCTACGTCGAAGCATTATCCGAGCGAACAGTGAAAGATGGTCCTCATTATGTTGTGAACTCCCGAAGCAACACAGACACGTATCATGGTGGACGTGGACATCTGTGGCTGGTACAGTTCATTTACCCTTCCATCACAAACCAGCTAAACTGGCAAATGTTGCCTCGTATAAACGGCTTAATCTCCAGGCAGTGCTCACCGGCAAGCGGGGCACGATAATTACGAAAAAGGTCTCACTTCCTTTAGCTCGTAACACCGCACATGATATAACAAGTCTCAAGGGACTGAAGACGAGCACAGTCATCTAAGAAAATGCGATAAACAGGTGACAATGGTAGGCTGAACCTCCCTGGCTGTGTAGAATAAATGTTCTGTGGTTCAGTGAAGGAAACAAGCTTCCATATGGAGGTTCCATATTGACTGTGTGATTCACTACCGATTGTTAGCTAACCTTCAAGTTTCCACCTTCAAGTTTCCAAAGACCATCAGAAGAACGTTTCAGAAAAAAAAACAGACAACAAAGCCACAGCTTGTTCTGTAAGGTGGGTTGGCTTGATTGAAGAGTTGAAGTAGATCCCATTAAACATCAGGGCTGGACAAAATCAGGAGAATACAAATCCTTTCTGACTCAGCGAGGCTCAGGTTCTTCAGTCCCGTCTATTGCAATTCCCCTCCTTGCAGGTCTTCCTTTACATGGCAGGTCTCTACAGTGGATCATTCAGAACGTTGCAGCTTGTCTGGTCTATAACCTCCCAAAGTTCTCCCATGTGAAAGCTCTGCTAAGGCCAAACGCAAACTTTGCTATAGTGTTGGCCTGGTGGTCAGAAGGTTGGGAGTTTGAATTCCAGGACTGCCAGTGCCATCACTGAGGTACCCTGGAGCAAAGTACCGTCCCCACACACTGTGGCACTGACTGTCCGCTGCTTCGTCCGGGCGAGTGAGTTAAATACAGAGAAAGAATTTCAGATTGTTCAGACTGTATAGTTTCAAGTTTCAAGTTTTATTGTCATATACAGATAACAATGTAGCATCATTACCTGTAATGAAATTCTTAGGCTCGTGCTCCCCCAACTTTACATAAATATATAGAAAGTGTACAGATTGATTAAAAAAATAAAAATAAAAAAATTTAAGAAAATAACATTTTTTAGTATTTACAAGTATGGAATGAGTTTAATATTTACAGTATTAATAATATATCTAGTGCAAAGTGATGCAATGAGGTATTTAGAATGTGGAGTGCAAAACTGTGCAGTGAGGGTTTAAAGTGACATTTGTTTAAAGTGACACTGTAAGAGTCCAGTAGTTGGGAGGACACCGAGCGACAGCAGCCATCCTTACCAGCGCCATCTTGGATCTATAATGTGTATAATGTGCTGTGGTGTGTTTACACATGACTGTAAGGGCCACTTCACTTTATTTTACTTTACTTACTTATGTTCCAGTCCTCAGCTCCTCACCACCTCTGTGCCTTGCACACTGACACACTAACTTAGGTCTCCAACTTCTTGACAACTTCTTGTTCCAAATCACTGTCATTTGCTCTACACGTTACCATTTGATTAAAAAAAAAACAAAAAAAAATCTATGCATAAATAAAAACATTTATACCCAGCATTTGTGTAAATAACACAGTGGATTTCAGGTTTTTTGGATTGATTTAGACTTTATATTTGATATGGTTCTTGTCTTTGTGTCTCTGTGTGTCTGTGCAGTCATAACATAAGCAATTTTCTCCAGGATCAATCAAGTTTTCTGACTCTGATTCCGAAATACAAAACGCAAACAGATTTATTGTGAGATACTCAGGTATTCAGATGAAAAAAGTGTAAACTTACATTGCTACATATTGCCATTGCAATATGTTAGAAAGGCATTGCTGAATCAACAGTGCTAGACAGTAAAAGATTGGTTGACATGTGGTTGATATTATTTACCTTATTTATCTTTATTCATTCTTATCATCATCATTGTTATATTATTATTATTCACACATCATCATTCTTTCTTTTTTATCATTCTTTTTCTGAGGACAAAATGCATCAAAACACCCCAAGAAATGCACATCTGTGTAATGTGAACTGTGATTAGCTGAAATGCGCATCGCAGCCTTCTGTGATATCAGTGCTGTAAAGGCCAGTCTCGTAACAATTATCAGCCAGTGATATATTATGCAGCCCCATATGCTCCCCTTACAGAGCTGCCTATAATGGCAAACCCTTTAAACATAAATGGGCTTTCCAGTCAAATTTCCAGACAATACTGTAAAAACCAATGGATGTTTATAATGGCTCAAATCTACTATCAGCTCAATTCTATCAACATTTCATATTTTGTAAAAAAAAAAAAAGATAAAAGGATCATGGACAGTTATATTTGAACTGAGCTGAAACCAGATTAAGAGGCAAAGTTGTATATTCATTCAAAATTCACAGCAATACATTTATAAGTGTAAATCCTCTCCTAATTTAACAGCTTTACAAATCAATAAAAAAGAAGCATTGTCACACATTATGAAGAATTTGACATTTCTAAAACAGAAGATATTGAGACATCAGCACCTTTCCTGAACATTTTAGTGTTTTTCTGCACTTCAACCCAGGAGATGTTACATGTTAAAATGGTTGTCTGGTGGTTAGGGGCCCTACGATCAGATGGTCTTGGGTTTATATCCTAGGACTGCCAGTGGCACTACTGAGGTATCCCCAGGCGCTGTGTTCCTGACGGCCCGCTGCTTCACTTGGTGAACGTGTTAAATACAGAGAAAGAATTTCACACGTGACTATAAGGGGTCACTTTAAGTTTACTGTGTTTGACTAGAGTGGTGCAGTGGTTAGTAAGAAGGTTCTGGGTTAGATTCCCAGCCAGGATGACCATGGGTTCTTTCTATGTGGAGTTTCCATGTTCTTGTGTCTGTGGGGATTTTTACAAGATGCACTGGTTTCCTCCTACAGTCCAAAGACATGCATATCAGGTGAAATGGAGATGATAAATTGCCCCTAGGTGTGTGTGTGTGTGTCATGGACTGGCAACCTGTCCAGGGTGTTTCTTAGCCTTTTGCCCTGTGAGTGCTGGATTGGCTCCAGCACCCCCATATCCTGGTTCAGGATAAGTGGCTCAGATAATGGATAGATCAGTGCGTTTGACTATTTCTAGCCAAATTACTCAGCAGGACTATTTGTCCATTGTAAAGTTTGCACTAGTGGCTTTTACAGGGTAATACAGTACTAATGAGCAGTGAGATTACTTTTTTCAGACAGTAACGTATTTATGCAATGTAATCAATTTTGAGAAAAGTAATTAAGTAATTAGATGTAATTAGCTTGTAATGGGGCATTGACCGGGGGTCCTTGTCTTGTGTGTGTGGAGTTTGCATGTTCTCCTCGTGCTGGCGTGGGTTTCCTCCGGGGTCTCCGGTTTCTCCCACAGTACAAACACATGTGTGTCAGGTGAACTGATTATTCTAAATTGACCGTAGGTGTGAGAGTGCGGCCGGCGGTGGGCTGCCTCGCGCCCTTTGGCCTTGTTATAGGCTCCGGGTACCAGTGACTCTATTAAGGATTAAGCGGTTACGAAAATTTTATGAATAATTTGTAATGAATGACCTTTTGAAGTACCTCAACACTGTTGGGAAACCAAAAGTGTCATTTTATGACAATGGCCAAAAGAATCCTTTATATCCTAATAATTTTGTCCATCTACTGCACTGGCGCCTAACAATTTACTAAGCAGGTTCCTTTTATTTTCGAATATCCCAAAAAGTCCACTATATTTAGTAGATACAGTCTCAGATTTTTTGCTTTAAAATGAGATTTTCAAAGATTTTAAACAACATATGTTCACCAGGAGTTTGCCTTCAAAGAGAAGTCCTGGCAAAGACATCGTTGACAGACTTGATTCCAGCATTCTGGGCCCAGGTGGTTGATACTGCTCAGCTTTTCCATGGGTGGTGTTGGATAAAAACTCCATGTGGTGAACTGATTAAAAAAAACTTGTATATGTCTTCCCAAGCTGAGTTCAAAGAAAAAGAGGGAAAGAAAAGTGCTGTTTTATGGGCTTTAGCGCTCCTGCTGGACCCTACATGCTTATCAACGGTCCTACAAAACATGTCCTACAATAAACAGCCTGTGATGCAGTAATTAGCATCCACTGGAGTTCAATTACAGCAATTTTGATTAGTTCAGATAACATGAAGTTAATTCAGCAGCTTCAGTAGGCCATGGTTGCTAGAAGGTGTGGTAAAAAGTGGGCGAACAAGAAACTAGCAGCTGCCAGTGACAGATCTCTCACAGATTAGCCACAAAGCAGGACTTATTGCTTACCGAGCTGCATTATATGGACAAAATTATTGGGACACACCTGTTTTTCAGGGTTTGGGCTAGGCCTCTTACTTCCAGCGAAGGACAATCTTAATGCTTCAGCAGACCAATACAATGCCACGTTTCCAACTTTGTGAACACAGTTTGGGAAAGAACCTTTTCTATTCCAGCATGACTGTGTCCCAGTGCACAAAGCATCTCCATAAAGACGTGGCTGGAGGAGTTCAGTGTGGAAGAACTTGACTGGCCGCACAGAGCCCATCCCCATCCAACATCATTGAGATGAACTGGAACGGTGATTGCGAGCCAGACCTTCTCGTCTAACATCAGTGTCTAACCTCAGATGCTCTACAGAACACTCCAAAATCTTGTGGAAAGCCTTCCAAGAAGAGTGGAAGCTGTTATAGCTGCAAAGGTGACCAACTCCATATTAAAGTCTAAGTATTTGAATGCAATGTCATTAAGGTCCCTATTTTTGTAATGGTCAAGCGTCTCAATACTTTTGTCCATATAGTGTAGGTTTAAATCAAGAAGGGTCTAACCATGAATTTGCTGACTTATTTGGTGCCTCACGTTTTTGCTGGGAAACATATAGTTCTTCATGCCTAACTTGCTTCAGGGAGGGTTAAAAGTGGGATTACAGATACAGATCTTGAACCAAGCAGAGTCAACCTTTTGGTGGAGGTGCCCTCTTTTGCAAATAACTATTAACTTGTCTTAAAACACATAAAATCAAAGCACTGAAGAGAAACACAGCAACCACTTAGCTACTGCTTCATGCCATTTGCAGCAAACAGCTAAGCAAAAGAAGAAAGAAAAGAAAATACTACATAAATAAGTAGTTTCTCATTAAGTCTCAGTAAGTAAGAGATGGCAAAAGTCACCACACAATGTGAACATTCTGTTTTCCCATGGAATTGCCTTGTTCTTGTTCTTCATTTAAATTAAGAACCAGGAAATCTGGCCAAATCCCTCAGGAGGACACTTTCTTGAACATACTTGTGCTTTGAGTCTCGCTCAAAAGATTTCTGTGGAGTAACTTTTTTTTTTCAAACAGGCTTTCACTTCCACATTCCCATGAGAGAGGAAAAGTCTGAGCTGACCATCAGATCTTTTGAGGAACAGAGACCAGCTGCTTTTTTTTGGAATTTGTGACCTTACCATCATCCAAATGTAGAGTTTGTTTGTTAGAGAACAAACAAAAAAATGTCAATCAGGGACTTCAGACCTTTGGCCTGGCTCAGAGCCCAAATGTCAGTTTCAAGAATGTGAAGTGCTTTGTTGGTCAAGTCCAAGTGAAGTCAGGTTTACTTATGTAGCACATTATCATACACAAAGGTCATTCAGTGTGCTTTACATGAGTAGAATAAAATAAAAGAAATAAAAGAATACATAGAAAATCAATTTAAAAAAAAGACTGAAAGTGCAACGGTTGTGCCGATATTTAAAAGAAGGTGGAGTAGAATAAAGGTTGGTGCAGAGCTGATACTGATGGTTCCAGCAGCGGACAGGATAGTGGATAAATGATATATTCCACCGGGTTTAGTTTCGACCTGACCAGTCCTGCAAATCTAAGAGACCTTCCAGAGTTATACACTTCCAACTTATCAGAGATGCATTTAAGGCCCAAACCATTGACTGACTTATACCATTCAATGGTTTGAGCCTTAAATCAAATGAATTCTGTTCTGAACTGGGAGCCACTGCAGAGCTCTGAGAACTGGAGTGATGTGATCTCTCTTCTTGGTTTTGGATAGAACTCTGGCAGCAGCATTTTGAATAGGAGTGATAGGCTGGCAGCTCTGCCATGAGACATCAAACAGCAGTTTAAACTTATAGCTGTTGATTTGCAGAAAAAGAAATCATTTGTTCAACCACGTATAAAGTTCAACCACTTTTATGCACACGTATTCACATTCCAAGGCTCTATCTTAACCTTTATTCTTTTAAAACTGTTCATATTACTATTCCCTTAAGGTCTAATATATGCAAATCACCTCTGTCCCTATTGGCTGCCTTATACAGTCCCGCGCTTAAACAGCAAAAAAGGCTGATAGCTTCAGTGTGAATGGGTGGGGCTAAAGTGCTCCAGGCTGAATAGGTGGATGTATGTAAATGTCTTTTGTGACATCACAGAAACACTGCTGGCAAAGTGGGCTGTCTTTGCTGTTTAGTTTTCATATGTGGACTGGCAGGGGAACGTTCCTTTTTAAAACTTTAACACGCGTATACATTACATGAAAGTGAGATAGTCTCTCTGAAATGGGTTCTTTACTGTGGAAGGTAAAGATGCAGTAAAGATTCCAGTAAAGATGCATTTTTTTTTCCCAGTTTAAAATACTTTTGAAATAATAGCTTTGCAGTGCATAGCAGTTGCCGTTCACATAAAAGTCATATTTGAGTTGAAGAGAGGATGATTAAACGATTACACTGATATATACTGAAAATCATTTCGTCGCACAGACATGTCAGTGTTCGCTCTGGGGCGAGTGAGCCTAGCATTACCTTAATTAGGCCGGAAACCAGCTGTAGGAGAGGCTCTCTGAGTTTAAGGCACTTGGAGGTCCTGAGGAGCACTCGCGCTCTTTCAGTAACTGCACAAAGCCTGAGCACACTAAAGCTCCTGCCTGGAAAAAAGAGACCCAAAGCCCAAATTTATTGCCCTCAGCCAGTGTGGTATAGACATGGTTCATCATACCGTACAGGTATCATATAATAGACTGAATCTAAATGGGTACAATTTAGTTTGGAGCAAAAGGAAGCAGAGGGAGGGTTTGGGTTTGACTAAATACATTACTGAGAAGAGTTCGGGCAGAAACAAAGCAGCCTGTGTTGTACGGCTGCTCGAACAATGGGTGCGGGGCGGGGGGTGGGGGGTGGGGGGGTTGTGTGGTATGGGAGAGGCTCAGGCTTTTATGTGCCTGGAGACTGCCCAGTGGAAAACCTAAAAATTCCATTTGCAAAAAACAAGTGCACACATCAGTAGGAGTGACCCGACCGAAGAGTTCAGCTGAAAGAGGGAGTGATGCGCGCCTTCAGTGCCAGCTTTGAGATAAGCTGCATAAGTGAGAGTAAAATGGAAAATAGAGCACACGTTATAATTGCTGTTTTACTTCAGTCAATACAGAGCCCTTGCCAGTTATTTCCGCCTTGTTCAATGAGACTTTGGTTACCGGATCGGAATAAATCTGACTTTTTTTAATTGGCCGTTTCAAGGATTTACTTCAGCCCAGAAGCTAAAATCTGATCCTGTGGCTGTTGAAAAAAAAGCAGCCTCCTGTTGATTAAGCTTGGGGGGGGGCAGAAAGAGGATAATATAACCCCTATATTTTCATGCGCATCGTAATCCCATATGTTATTTAGTTGTGTGTATACACAGCATATAAACCTAATCATTTAACCTGTGTTTAAGATCTAATTAAAGTGAGAGGAGGTTTATCCGTTTATCTATGCATTTGCATAAAGATCATTCGCTACATTTGTGAAGCTGCAATTTAAAGACGCTTGTTCGACGCCATTGAATTGATACTGCATGGAATGAAACCACGGTAATTGCAGCACCTTCGCACTGCAAACATATGGATTCCGAAAGAAGCGCTCAATTAGATTTAGTGAAAAACATCTGGCATAATATTACATTGCTTCACACCTACGCACAGCCCTAAGGCCTCGGAATTAGACTTCTGGTCACATCTAGGCATCAATCATAAACTATAGCGACACATTTATCATCATAAATCAATTAGCACAAACACGCCTGGTCGTAATTTACATATTTATTTGGTTTCTTTTCTTATTTCCTTTATTTGTCAAACGTGAGATTTCCATCAATAACCATAAACGCAACCTGAATTTTCCTTCCTATGATACCAGCTGTGCAAATAAGTCCTTTCACTGGTTGACCCCTATACCAGCCAGACCCTGATACACCAAGCTATCAGGGTGATCCATGATTGTGGCACTATTTAGCTTTTGTAGTGGTTCATATTTGATTTTTTTACATAATTGAATTGTGTTTCAACTGTCTAATCTAACACAAAGTATTGTTGTATTTCGTTGCTGATAATGCTTTAAAACAGTAACAAAATCAATTTTGGCACATAAGTAGCAAATGCTTAACCTGTGGTTAGTTATCATCCATACTAAAGGAGTCTAAATTAAATGTGCTTTTAGTCTATTATTATAAAAGTAACAGGGTTGAAATTTCTAAGTGACCTTTTCAGTCAACCTCACAACATCACTGACAGTAAAAAAGTCAGAGAACTAGTTTCTCCTCTTCCCCTGATCTCCAGGAAATTCGGATGGGTTCCTTCTGCTATATATCTGTGGAATGCTCCAGATACTTTTGAGGGGTGAAACAGATACGATACCACAGCTGAGTAACTGTTAAAGGACACAAAAATATATTTTCTGAAACTATAATAGACAACCTATGAAACGTGTTTCAAGCATTGTAAGTTAATGGATTTAAATGATTGTGATGTGCGAAGCACTTTAATATCTGAAAAATGGGACAAGTATGAGCGCTGTTCTCCTGTAGAGTTAGATGTTTTGATGTATCTGGAAAATGTACAAGTTCTATAGTGTCTTTGATCAACTTGTGGTACCACCTATCACAATCATTGAATTACATGGATACGCGTTGATTATAGAAGATGCAAGTTCAACTTGAAGGTCTTGGTTTGATTCTGTGCCTTCATTAATTAAGGAAAGCTAACCTTGGATAGTCTCAGATTAAACTGAAGTACTTAATTTGTTCAGGTGAATTACACGAAGACTGATTACAGTCAGTGTCTTCCAATATATCAAATAAAACAGGCCTCCAACTAAAGTAAATGAGGCTTGGAAAAGTAATGACCACGCTGAAAGACACAGAATGACCAAGCGGAAGGGGATGCCAATTCCAATACCAGCGGGAAAAATCATTAAGGGTATGGCAAGTAAATTTGCCACTCAAACAATAATCTACTTAGAATGTTTTATTTTCTTATTTTTGCTCATAGACATCCTCTGATCACATCTTGTAATACAAATGAATGTTTTATCAGAGCGCCGACCTCACAAAGATAATGAGGCATCGGATATTTGCTTAAGGTGCTGTTATTCAAAAGAGCAATAATATAAAGCGTTCATGTTACATCCAGTAAATACATTTCACTTACAAAAAGCCACCCGGCTCACTCACTCTAGTATAATAGGAGACTTCAATCTTGTACAAAGCCATCAGGTTATATTCATATGTACACATTCATGATAAAAACAGCTACCTGCAATTGGTAATCACGAGAAAAAATAGAATAATTTAAAACAAGTTTAAACATCCTGATAATGTATTAAATCTGTGGTTCCCATACTTGCTCCTGGAGAAGACCATGCTTGCATATTGTGGTGTTTTGTACTGTTCCAACACAGCGGTAATATGTGGTAACTGATTAAAACAGCTTGGATACTGTAGTTCATAACAGGGACAACAGTGGATGGTCTAAATAAACGGACAAATTTTACCCACTCTATGCTGTTTCTCAGTTTAGAGAAACGAGGTTTAAGCAAGTCAGTTTCACATGTTTGTTCAGATTTCACAGTGTGCTGAAGTAGAATTTTATTCACACTAGATAACATCACTATTCCTTTCAGTGCTAATTGTTCAAAGACACTGATTAATTTAATTACATTTTCTAAACATGTCATCGTGTAAAAAACAGTGAAACACTCTGGTTGCTGGAGCCATCTCTACAGCCATCAATGTAAAAGTCCCCAACACTGCTGCCCTTCACGGAGCTGACCGAGTTCGATCCCCCACCTAGGTAGGCACACCAGACCACAACAATAAGTGTCTGTAATGTGACTTAATTCTAGGTTGCTCAAATATATGTTATATATTAAAATATGCTTCCTATAGTTGTAGTGGGAGTAGCACTGGAGCAGAGAGAACACTAGAATACGCAAGGTAAGGTGCTCCAGTACACCAGAATTGGGAAACACTGTTCACTGAAAGGCATGTGTCAGGTAAGTGTGACCTGTGGATGCAGAAGATGCCATATGCCAGTTTTAAAGAATTACCCCAGTGTTTTTCAACGGAAAGTCTATCTGCCACGCTTGTGGCACACAGTCGTATAACACAGACAGTTTCCTTTTATTTAAAACAGAAATGAAAAACTCAAAACTGTTGACTGCCCCTCTGGCTTCTATTATTAGTGTGTCACAGGCCAACATTTTAGCTGCACTTTTATTAAATATAGGCAAATGTCAAAATTTTCTGGGTTAAATGACTGTATACCACTGATCTGCAGATACACAATAGGCTGAAAAACACAGGAGTGCTCCTGTAATTGACAGGAGCGCTGCTGAATCGACCAGCAGAATCACTCAGCACGACCGGTCAGAGTCAGGACGGCCTTAGGCCGCCCTCTCATGCTCTGTCCACTTTCTAGAGCTAGCCATGGGGCGGCATGAGGTGGTCCCAAAAAGGCTGACTCTCCAGAAAGACCTCTGTGCGTGTGCACGTATGTACGTGTGTGTAGAGGCCTCAGCAGGAGCAGTTCCCGCATCCTTTGACGCTGTTGAGGATCTCTTCCTGCAGCTTCCTGCGCTCCTCCTCCTTCTGTGAGATGCGCTCGGCCTGGACCGGGGGTTTGCTGTTGCCGTTGCTGTTCAGGACCTTGCTGTTCTGCGTCTGCCACAGGTCGGCATAAAGGCTGCCTGGTATGTTCAGGAGCGTGCTGTGGTCACCCCGCTCAGCTACCTTGCCCTAAAGGGATAGCGAGAAAATAGGGAAAAAGGACAACAAAAAAAAAAGAAAAAAAGGGGGGGGGGTGGTCAGAATGGACGGAAGTTAAAGAAAGAGAGTGAAGGAATAAACAAGAGAGTTGGATAGAATGGGAGAGACAAAGAAGGGAAAGAGGGAAAGTAATGGATGAGGGCAAAAGAGAAGATGGATGAAAAAGAGACAGAAAGGAGGAATAAGATGGGAGAGAACAGAGACAAACAAGGAAGAAAGAAGGGAGGGGAGAGGGGCAGGATATTAACTCACTATTAAACTCATACAGAGCAGACAAGGTTAATGGCAATTAACTGTATTTTTTCTCCATGGTTGTCATGACTGAGCCCGTGCTCGAGCAGTGGAGTAAATCTACTGCAATCTAGAGCTTTTCGTTCCTTATACTGCTCTGTGCAGTAATCGATAAACAAAAGCTATGCTCACGCTCACTCATATGCACACGCGCACACATGCATGCAAACGCGCACACACATGCATGCAAACGCACACACATTTACACACACAGGCACGCAATCTGGCAGTTCATGCAGGCTTTGCCTTGGGAGTGCTTAAAGAGACTACATGAGAATATTATGGAGCCATTCATCTATGAATCATCAATAGGAACGCATAGTCTTAAATGCACCTAAAAGGCCGCCAGTGCAGCTGGTTACGCTTCTGCAGCAAATAGGAGCACCAAGCAGATCAGCATAAGATGAGGGGCCATGGCAGAGCCAAGGGAGGAGCAGGCAGGAGGGAATGTGTGTGCGTATGTGAGTGTGAGTCAAAGAGAGAGAGAAAGAGAGAGAGAGAGAGAAAGAGAGAGAGAGAGAGAGGGAGAGAGAGAGGGAGGGAGAGGGAGAGAGAGAGAGAAAAAAAAAAGTGTGTGTGAGAGAGAGAGAGAGGGAGGGAAATTGAAAGAGAGCAGAGACAGACCAAGAGACCGAGAGAACACACAGCGGCCCTGAACAGGCACACAGGCTGTGTGTGGGCGCGCTCGCAGCACTGGGTCTTAAAAGACTGCCAGCAACAAAGCAAAAGTATGAAATTAGCTTGCACAATGACAGCCGAATATGTCTCCGGGCTGTTTTCTAGTTATTGCCACAATTACTACATGGAAAACCGGGCTAGAGCGCATGACATATTTTTAGCAGTCGCTGCGTTTTTGCAGCAACACAGTGCGACTGTGACCCATTTCGAGACACTAGGAATCAAAAGTCTGGAAATAGGGATGTCCCAATCTCATCAACCCCACCCCCCTGCTGATCTAAGTAGTAATACCAATATCAATATTTATCAGATCCATACTTTGGTATAATACACAGCCGTGGTTAGGACTAGGTACTGGCAGAATTTCGATACAATTGAAGCCATGCAATACACACAGATGAGATATATGAGATTTTACCTTTATAACTGCATTAATAATAAACAAAGTTGGGGAGAGCAATGACATGTATGCATTATTCGAATAATGATGAATGAATACTACTAGGGACATTAGGTCTAGTTCACTCTGAGGTACTGGTAGGAGCACAGGCAAGCAGTCAAGAGAACTTTCTGTACTGTTAAACCTCTGTAAAAGGGTCTGAAATGATCAGTGAACAACAAAGTGTTCACTAATGTGACTCATGTCACATGCAGCCCTGTAACAACATCTTTTTGTGCAACTCCAATGTGGGTGAAATACACAGGCAGAAATTATGATTTTGGTCCCGCTAACCATTCATTAAAACTTTTCGATAAATTGCTTCTAACATGTCTTCTCTCCTATATGTATATTTCTGTACTTTAGGTTAATTATGTCCGTAATATATTTATTAAGATCAAGCAATTTTATTGAAGGCTCACAGCTCCACCTGTACTTCAATCATGGAGAGTCATATCAGTGAAAAGCTTACTAAAATATCCAAACATGTCCCCTTCCTTTGTGATAATGACAATATTCACACAAACAGTGCATGTAATCTGACATCTCACTGGATAATATTGTTTCAAAGCTCATTATTCGAACTACTTTTCTCAAGATCTTCTATTAGATCACAAGTATTAGATCCCAAGAGTTTCAGTATTGTGTAGATTTTACATTCAGGTTCTCATTTATTTACTCATTTAATTAATTACCTGAAAACAATTTTAATTTTAGTATAAAACACCTACATAAGTTAGAGTCACTCAGTTACCAAAGTTACTAATTTATGAAGTTCAAGTTGGCTTTTGAAGTTGGTGTTTCCACCTCAAATGGAATTTAATTTACTGTTCTGCTTTAAACAGTGCAAACTGCTGTGCCGTGTATGGCAGACTTGAAAAATTCCAGCAAGACGAAGGTAACAAACTTGGAGCACTGCGTTAGTGATGGAACTGAAACATGTGATGGAAAGTAGCTAGATTTGGCCTTCAATGAATACCGTAGCTGCTATGCAGCTGTGTAAAACAGTAAAAAAACGGAATATTTTCATTTTAAAACAAACTATAAAAATCAGAAAATGGCCTCACTAAAATTGGAGGTAAAAATAAAAATTTAAAAATAAGTTCTTTTAATGAAACATTTTCTAGAAGGCATTTTAAAAAAGTTGTCTGTTGGCGATTGGAAATGTATATCAGTCCCAAATATCAGTCTCCTTGATTACTAATAATTTTATTTACTACTAATTAGGCTTTGGAGAAACCATAATAGTCAAAACATACCATTCAGGACTTTGAAAATAACTGGCATGATTTTCAAATGAACAGAAAGCCCATCCAGTTAACTTTTGATCATTAAGAGTCAGAACCTGCTCACAAATGAAAGGGGTTAAGCGTCAACACAGAAGCACGTTCTCACTACACTACGGATTCAAGGCCAGTTTTGGAGCAGAAGACCGACAAGTTTCACAGGATCCCCATTTTAAAAGCGAATTCCAATCTCTCATCAAGGCTACCTTGCTAGTGACAGCAGTGCTAAAGCATTACTCCAGTTTATATAAGGAAAAGAAAAAAGGCATGAGACAGATATATACACTTTCTTAAAAATAATCTTTTTAGCTCCCAAGTGGTATGGCTTGCTAAGAAGGTGGTGTCTTACTGGTGGGAATCAAAGTTGGGCTCCAATGTAGGAACACAACCTTCTAGCCCAAAAGTCCAACTGGTAGTGCAGAGGTCAAGAGGTCAGAGGTTCGAATCCTACCTTTAACATACCACCACTGGGTTCCTGAGCAGGACCCTTAACCCCAAGTTGCTCCAGGGAGACTGTCCCCTGTAGTTAGGGAATGG
>JBBJLS010000032.1:18372189-18411838 GCA_037577275.1 Bryconaethiops microstoma | reverse complement strand
TAACTGAGATGTAATGGATTTATGGATTTTATCAGTAATATTAATTTGTCCATGTAAATTTGAACCTCATTAACCACCTAATTAAACTCATCAGTGAGTCTTTGTGAGCTGAACTCAGATGGTTAGAGGAGAGAAAATGCCGACGTCTGCAGAAACGTGGTTCTCCAGGGACTCGTCACAGGTTTGGCACCCCTGGATTTGGGCTTAGATGGAACTATAGATTGTTTATTTGAGCCAGAAGGTCATGGGTTTGCAGTCTTCCTGCCCTAAGGGAAGGTCATCACTGGGCCATTGGCTCACTTCAATGACGTCTTTATATTTGTTCATTTCAAACTCAAATGTCTTAAATAAGTCAGACGGCTTGTCAAGCTCAGTGGCTTTAGATGTGGCCTCAAGATTGGAAAGCTGTAGGATCTAACCAGAGTCTTACTTTTAATGTCTTGTATGTCACAAGACATTAAAAGTGAGACTCTGAGAGCAAAGAGTCTGCCGAGGCTCTATAGTGCACTGGTTTAAAGCATGGGCTCCCGTCTAGAAGGTTGTGGGATCAAGTCTGAGTTGTCCGCTTTACATCTTGCACGTCACATTCATCTCAAAGTAAAATATCATGAAAAATTTGGTTCGGTTGCAGTGGTCTTAAGAACAGAATGTTGTGGAATTAAATCAGGCTTTTATGTCTTGCGTGTCAAATTTCAGCTGAAAGTCAAAAAAAAAAAAAAAAAAAAAAAAAAGGGTCCCGAGCCAGCTGTCATGTAAACATTGGGTCCTCCAGGTAGCTGGGGGAGGGGCTGCTCATTGCAATGCCTGTTGAAAATTGTTGTAGTCTGCCGGCGACAGATTACGTTTTTTGACATTACATTTTATTATTTAAGGTGTTTAAAAATAATACCTAAGATGTTAGATTTCCTATATTACATAGTAATATTAACATATTAGTGAAAAATGTGACACTTTCTATGGCAGAACGAAGAACAAGAATGAAAAAAAAAAAAATGAGCAAATGCAGTCTTTGTTTCTGGGGGAGACAATTTACGACATCTGACAAGTTCCTCACCTCTTCAGTAATGGAATCTAATGAAGAAGTGGCTTCATCATAAAGCAGGATTGGAGGGTTCTTCAGGATTGCCCTGGCAATGGCTACACGCTGTTTTTCTCCACCTGTCATAAGCCAGACACCATGCATAAGACCACCAATTTACTGTCCAATATGTTATTATGTAATGTATGTCCAAAAGGATAATTGGGGCCGGTTATAGATAACCAAAAGCACACTTCAAATGAAGATCACCATATGAAATTATTACTGACAACCAGTGATGGTGATAATTCTAGTTCGTTACACCCTTACCATCTCCATGACTAATAAACGCTATATTTGATGTTTTAATGCAGCATACAGTGCATGAGCAGCTGTGCTTTAGCTACTTTATACATTGTTACTGTCTATATATAATTTAAACTGTACAATAAAATGGAATAAAATTTAAAGGTTTTTTTTAATGTTAAAATAAATAAATAAAAGCCAGGCCTAGAAAATATAATACTATGTGGTTCACTCAACAACTACTGTTGTATTTCAGAGTGCCTCTGCTGTAACAACCTGAAAAGTCTCAATTTTTTGTACCCAGTAAAACACAATGCAGTTGCTTTGGAACTCAATGCTCATGTCTAGCAGTCTGAAGCTTCTCTAGAAAGGGAGATTATCAGTACACAAGAAATTTCAATGTTTCTCTGCTGCTGGGACACAAATGCGTCTATGCTGTCCAGCGCAGGAGAGTACGCAGAACAATTAGACCTTTTTTACACTTTGGGGTTTTTGGCCCAAAATTTCAGACTTGTTCCCCTCTTTCTGTCAAAAACTGAAAGTGTTACTTTTAACCACTTTTGGCTGACACAGTATTGGTAGCCAAAATTGCAATTCACACTTTCATTTTAGGGGGGTTATAACCCAGCTAAAATATACTGGACAGAATAAACACATTTACTTAAATGTGTGATCACTGCATTTCACATAAAACTGCCTTAAAACTGAGAGAATATAGAATGTGAACATAAAAAATTAGTATGCTGCCAAACATGTACAGGAGCTCCACATTATGACCATGGTTCATTTGTACCAGACTCAAAATTTCTCTTTTCTGCCTTCCCCATGTATTAAGAAATCTTGGCTCAAGCTGACAAATGTCAGCATACATATGAGAAAGCAGCAGAAGAGAACAAGAGAGTTCTCTTTAGTATATTGTCTCACTATATACTACTCGGCACTGGTGATGTGCAGAAATATTACCTAAAAACCAAGTTCAACACACTACTCAAGACTACATCATGTCATGGAAGTATCACAACACATGACCTCTGGGTGCTTTAAGCCAGTCCATGTTAGTGAGGTGTACCTTACAAAAACAACCAGTGATTTGATGCATGTTCATCATACCTGAAAGCTTCAGGCCTCGCTCTCCAACCTGTGTTTCATACTTATTAGGCATTTTGAGAATAGCGTCGTGGATTCCAGCAAGCCTGGCCACTCTGTACACATCATCTAGTGTTGCATTAATGTTTCCGTACTGCAGATTGTAGAAGATGGTGTTGTGAAAGAGGACTGCATCCTAAGACCCAGAGATAAAACACAGCATAAAAGCTTTGACACTTTAATCTTTTGTTAAAACAGAAACAACATTTTCTTTCACCTTTTATTATGAAGCATGTGTGTAGATACTTCATGATTTGTGAATACGATTACAAAATAAGGCAGGACATACACTGACAAGCCACTTCATTAGGTACAACTACCTTGTATCACCTTCTAGTGTACGAGAACTACTTACCACCTCTGTGAACTCTGCAGTTTACAACCACAGACTGTAGTTCATCTGTTTCTCCCCATCATTGTTTAGCCCTTTTTTACACCATTCATGAACAGTCAGGACAACTAGACTACCGTGTGCAGGTATTATCTGAGTGGTGGATCACTCTCAGCAGGGCAGCGACACAGACATGGTAATGGAATGTTAGTTTGTGTGTGTGGATCATGCACTGCTTCTGCACTGAACAGTCCCACAAAAAAAAAAGAACCCATCCAACAGTGTTCTGTGGTCAGAAACTGAACCGTCATGAGGACTAGAGGATAACTAATAAACTCTGCAGCAACAGATGAACCACCATCAATATTTTACAACTGTAAGGTGAAATGTGTTTGATCCACTCTGTGCATCATACATATATATTAACATGAAACTACCATGTCATTACCATTTCACTGTTGTACTGAGAATGACCCAGCACCCAAATAACACCTGCTCACGGGTGGGTGTTAGGGGTTTGACCACTGAACAGGGTTAAAGGGGCTTGCAAATGATACAGACAAAAACAGATGACAATCAGTAACTGTAAAAAAAAAAAAAAAAAAAAAAAGTACAAAGTGCATCTTTCAAGCAAGTGGACAATGAGTATAGACATAAGGCTGCTGTAGAACTTGAAGTGCTTGTCTGTGTATGTAACATAATACAATGCAGCAAAATATTAACATTCTGCAACAGTAGGAAAATGTGTTTTCAAGGAGCAGGAGGATCCTTGAGGATCCTTTCAGTGAACTTTCAGGGCTTTCCCTGCTTCAGACTGTTACACAAATAATAAGCTAATTTAAGCTCATAAAGCAGGGTAAACTCTGAAATGTGCATTGCAATTCTATTCTAGGAACAAGGCTGAGAATATCTAGCCTGTTATTTAGAACAACTCTCACCTGAGGCACCACACCCAAAGCTTTCCTCAAACTGTCCAGACTAACATCTCGAATGTTCTGGTCCCCGATATAGATGCTGCCTCGCTGAGGTTCATAGAACCGAAACAGCAACCTGACAATTGTGCTCTTTCTATATAAATAATAAAAAAAAACATTTATCAATAGCTACTCAACAAAAACCATACAACCATTTCTCACAAGGCGACGGTAAAGTGCTGAAGCACTGGTTTCCACAGTGCACTTACCCGGACCCGCTGCCTCCAACAATCGCCACCTTCTTCCCAGCAGGCACTTCGAAGGAAACCCCATTGAGGACCTTTTGTCCCTCCAAGTACTCAAAGTAGACATCCTCAAACCTGATGGTGGCCTCCTGAGGGGTAACCAGCAAAGGAGGAGCCAGCTCTTTCTCCTTCGACATACAGAACATGAGGATAAGGGTTTTATTTTGGCTGGTGGAAAAAGAGATATTGATTTACTGAAGTATAAGGAAAAGGAATAGTCTGGCATTTTTCTAGGCAGGCCTGTTGTTTCATTTACTGTGCCTATCGGTCAATCAATCTGGGTGTTTTGAGGCCAGTTGGGGATATCTAGTCAGGGATGCACTTCCGTGACATTGTGGGAAAAACCCAGATGGAGGCTCTAGTTAATATGTGCATGTGAATCATCATACAATGTAACACATGTACAATTAAACTTAAAATCCACATTCTATTAATAAAGCCCTTCTTAAACTGTAAAAATACAGCTCTTGTACAAAAAAATTAAAACAGATATATACAGTTCCTTTAGATTTCTTTCAATTTTGTATGTTTGTCACACTTAATTACTTCAGATCCTTACACAAATTTAATAAGATTTTTGAATAAACTTTTTTTTTTCTTGTTTGCTACCAGCCATGTTGAATCGAAACATTAACTAACAAACATTTTCAGCAATTCGAAGTAACCTAAAAAGTCACAAGTAGCACAATACGCTATAATACAAAGTCGACCTGGGGAGAGACCAGGCCAGAAGCTCACACAAACACCGTATTTTATTAACACATTTTACAATGAAAAGAAAACCACACACAGTCTACCAAGCTGCAAGGTAAAAACTGCTGCTAACCAAGTGGAACAAATAGCTCATCTCACATTGGCCAAAAAAACAAAAAAAAACAAAAACACTACACTGACTACCATGTCTTTTTGAAAGTACGTTCCGTAAACTGATCAGCTTGTTTCTGACGAAACCTAAAACATCACCCCTCAATAAGGACATCAAACCAGCAGTCAAACATGGTGGTGGTAGTGTGATAATAAGGGCATGTTTTGCTGTTTAAGGGCCGAGAAAACTTGTTAGAAGTGACAGAACCAGGAATTCTGCTCTCCAACAGAAAACAGTAGTGATAAAAGCTCAAAGGCAACTGGCTAATGCAGCAAGAAAAGATCTACAGCATGTCCAGCTTCAGAATGGTTCAAAAGAAACAAAATGACGGTTTTGGCTAATCAAGTAAATTTCAGTTTCAGCCTTCAGATGCTGTGGCAGGACTTTAAATGGACAGTTCATGCTCAAAAGCCATCCAACGTTCAAAAGCCTTACAGTTCTGCAAGTTGCTGTTGCTGCTAAAACTGACACAACCAGTGGGGTTTACTTTTTCACATGGGTAGCATAAGTGTGGCGAAATGTTTTATAATAAATTAATTAATTAAAAAGGCGTTCTCTCATTGTCCTGTTGCAACATGTATAAAAATAACATGTATACAATACCTTTTAGTGTGACAAACATTCAAAAATAGAGAATATTAAGAAAATACTTGTTCACAGCAGACTAACTGAAGACGGTGGGCATTTGATTCAGCACTTGCCCTTAAGATTCTATTATAAGCCAAACATGTCTCCTGTTCTTTTAAGGAAAAGTCAAACAATCACCTGCATGAAACAAATGCATAGGGGTTATTATAGTATTCTTCTAAATGTGCTCAGCCTATAGCAATCATACTGCAATGATATCTTTGTAAACCTATGTAACTGTTATGACTAGTAATTGGCCTCATGCATATTTCCACTCAAAAAAATTTAGAGTTTAGAGTCTGGAACCAAAACTGCCAAGCAGCCCAATGCTTTTGGCACAACAGAAGTACTCAGCAAGTTTACACTAATTCTACGTACGGCCACATTATTTTAGAAATCAAATTAGAGCCCCTAGTAATGGCTTGATGGGCTGTTCAGTCATGCAGAGAGCCATGGTGAAAACCATTACTGATCACTGGGAACAATTGGACAGATTTTATTCACAGTAATTACAGGCTGCATACAGAATTAGCCAAATGAAGAATGAGCTTCATCAACCTCAAATGCATTTCAACCCCCCTCTTCCCTCACCTCTAAACCTCCCCACCAGCAACCCCCCCTCCACACCATCAGTGATGGCATGAAAAAAGGCAGAAAAAAATAAAAAGCAAAAAAAGGGTGAAGGGATTAAAATAAATACTAAAGTAAATGTTATGCAAATTCATAATGTCCAAATCCATACAGAGAATAAGAGTTGAAAGATGTGACTGTATTCCAAAAACCACTGACATTACAGGAGAGATATGCATTGTGGAGAGAGAACAATAAGTCCTGATGAGCCTTGGAGTGCAGTTGACACACAGAACAATTCAAAATCACTGGCAGAGAATTATTGTTAGGTTAAAATAACTGCTCTTATGCAGCCTGCTGAGTCCATCAGGCAGGCCATACTAATAAATCCAGCCATAAAGCAACTTAACTCAAAACAAACATGTTTGTGTTAGTCATGACAACCTCTTTCTACTCTAAAATTAGCTCAAGATTATTTGATTTCTAAATGATGCTGAATTGGGGAGCAGATCTATCAAAAGAAAACTCAAAAACTGAATATTCATCATATGCAATGGAAAACACATCAGAATGTAGAAAACGTCCACTAAGAAGCTACATAAGCCACTCCAAATGTGTAGATTAGTGCATTTAGCAACAGTCAGCAAAACAACAGGTTAATCACTACTGTGAGGTTAAATTTGGTAAAATAAATACAAATAAAGCAAAATATGTTAGTATAAAACGTATTATAAACTATTTGATTGAGCGACTTCAGTAATGACTGTATCTGGCTAGATTTTACTGCAACCAAACGCTTCAGAACTGCTTTCGATTCAAATAATGGCAAATAATCTAGGCTACTAATAATAAAATTATGAAATAATGGAATTTAAACACATCAATATAGCAAGTTTAAGCATCACAAAAGAGCAGAAGGGAAGCAAGACATGTACTAGGACATTGTGCCTATGTCACCACCAATTGCAACACACACACACACAAAAAAAACTAACAAAAAAAAAAAAAACACTTTGTGTAAGAGTGTGTAAAAGCCTAGAGGTTATTTCTCTTTATGACTGACCAAATCTAACAGTTAAATAGATTTCATAATAATTGTATTAGAAACAAATGAACATTTCTGTCCAAATTAAAACACTAGAGCTCACCTCCAGGGTCTGGCAAAAATGTAACCATTGTTCATGAAACTGTATAGTTACACAGTTTTTGAAAAATAAAGTAAATTCTGAGCCTGGTTTACAGCCCTATAGGGTTGGAGAAATGCATTGATGCTACAGTCTGCATGTTATGATTTAAAAATTGATTTCAGAAAATAAGGATAACTTCATTAAGATATTCCTCATTGTTGTTTGGAAAGTCAAAGCAAGTGTACCTTGATCTTGGTGTCCACGCTGAGCAGAGTAAAGAGCGCATCCATGTCAATGAGAGCCTGTCTGGTTTCTCTGTACACTGTGCCCAGGAAGTTAAGTGGCAAGGAGAGCTGGAAGAGGAGCCCATTGACCATCACTAAATCTCCCACAGTCATTGTTCCTGTGGATGACACAAACAGCAAAAAAAAAAATTAAATTGGTCATCCTCAAAATACACTATGATGTAGCAGTTTAACACTTTTCAGCCTGTGCATATGAAAGTGTTATATTGCGTAATCCTGGTTTTCACCTGCCATTATGCCCTTGCTGGCCAGCAGCATAATAGCTGTGAGGCCAACACTGAAGATTGCACTCTGTCCAAAGTTCAGCATGGCCAGGGTAGAGGTAGTCTTTAGTGAGGAGGATTCATAGATCTTCAGAAAGCCATCATATCTTTCCGCTTCATATTTCTCATTGTTGAAGTACTGAAAGGAGGGAGGAGAGAGAGAGCAGTCTTAACCACATGAGTGCAAAGGATATTTAGTGAAAAGAGATAACATAGCTGTAGGGCGAAATCCTACCAAAAATCAGTGAGCTGTTTGAGGACATAGACAGATCAAGTATTTTTTAAGGTCTCTCAGTGTCTTCTCATTGTCTACTGAAATTAACAACTGCCAATTTAAATCGCTATACAAGGAGAAAAGCACAAGCCTAACAGATGAAGCTATTAAGAAGAAAGAGGTACACAGATACTGTTCAGTGGTGCCAGTATAGTACAGGGTTCAATTCCAGCCCTGGAGGGCCAGTGCCCAGCTGGTAATTTCCAGGCTTAAACATAATTGACTCCACTCATTGCCAATTTTAGTGAGTGTGAATGAAGCAGAAAAATAAATAACTAAATCAACCCAAACCGTGCTGAATATCGACCCTCCAGGACCAGAATCTAAGTTGCCTGGCCTAAACTCATTCCACTGGTTCTACTCTATCCTTACTATCTTCAAAGAAGTTGCTCTTCACCTTCAAAAGAAAGCAAGACAAGTTCATCTGCTTAAAACATGCATTTAGATCTCATGGAGCTCCAGCCTAATTTATTAAAAAAAAGCAGTAAACAGGAGATCCAGAAAGCAGCATGTAGGCACAAAGAAACAAAGACTTCCTCCGCTCTACCATTCAGAAATAGAACGGTGTCATAAATAAATTAATTACTTTCGAAACATGACAAACAGAGGTGAGGTGATAAATGCAGCTTGTTAAACACATCCTTTTGTTCTGGAGGACTGCCGAAGATGAGTCTGGATTAAAAAAAAAGAAAAAAAGCATCAGCGCAAATGAGAGAAGGGGGGTAGGGGCGATCTGATGAAATTGGTCCACATTGGCCTCTTTACATAAAACCGATAGTGTTTTGCGACCCCTCTTTGCCGCATGCCAAGAGAACTGCTTGGTCTCATTAGCACATTACGTGCATGCATGGCAGCCTCCACCGCAACGCGATCAAACAGACGAGTCTCCTGGACTGTAATGACAATCTGAATATTTCATTAGAGAGCGTCAAACTTAGCAAGAGCGTCCTGTGCCAATTATCTATGAGAGCAAAAGGTATCAGGGAGCATGTTGCAGGCAGAAAAGCTTTATAAACAATTTCTCTGCTGTCAGGAAAGTGGGTTTAGCAGGCTGAGGAAGACAAGTGTGCGGTGAGGAAAGGAGAAAGAGAAAAAGAGGGAGAGAGAGAGAGGCAGAGAAGAGTGTTTGTGTTATGTAGGAGCTTTTGTGAGAGTGGAACGGATTTTGAGTGGGTGGAGATCTAATTATGTATGCACACTGGCTTACAGTGATACTAAATCCAGCTGCATTGACATCAATGACACAAAATAAAGCCCTACACAAAATATATCTGCGCTTAACGACAAGGGCATAAAAAGAGGAGAGGGGTGTTTAAAAAAACAAAAAAAACAAAGGGGAACTACAAGTTGAGAGCCGAAACAGTGGATGAATGCGTTCATCAAAACCATCCACGGTAACACTGAAAACTAATGCAGCAAACAGGGCACAAGATTTCAACACTGTCACATTCAGAAGATGCTTCTGAGGAGCTCGTTATACAATTATATTATACAGTTATAAACATGATCTGTTAAACAAATCAATTTATTTTGCTTTTTTTTTTTTTTTGATGAAGCAGATTAGCATTACCACATTTCAAAAAACACAAATCTTTCACTGGCAATGAAGAGAGAATTGCCATCAAATTAATTCATAGGCTAATTTGCCCTGAGCAAACTGCACTAATTAAATAGGACATTATGACAGGGGAATAAATATTTGCACCAATAAACAGGCCCTTCATCTCATGCCGGTAAAGACAAGACTTACCTTAACAGTTTCATAATTCAGGAGAGAGTCGATGGCTGCATTGCCTGCTTCGTTATCCGCCTTGTTCATCTCTATCCTGAAACGGGTTCTGATCCAAGACACAGAGGGTGTTGAGCATGGAAGAAAATTCTCTGGGATGGACAAAAAGCTTTTTATGCTGTCTTTCATGCGTTTTTTTTAGTAGCCTGATAAAGCATAGCCTTGGGCTAAATTATACTGAGGTGACTATTTATTGATGAGGCTAGTTATAAATTTAACTGTGGGTCTTTCCATTTCTCTTGACCAACAGAGAAGGTGCATAAGCATAGTGGGTGAAAGACTGAGTCAAATTATTTACAGTCAAGCGACACCGCTAAATATTCAGGATTTGACCCTGACCTATGCAGACTATGAGAACGGTGAGTCACCTTGGATTATCCACATGCTACTGGATCATAACTGCTGGGGACGACCCAATTCAATTAGAAAAATCACTACTGAAGTCAATCATGGCATACTACATAATACCATTCCTTTAAGACTATTTTACTCCACTGCTCTCTATTAACACCACTGCTGTAGATGTTCCATAAGTGGACCATAAATTATGCACAATTTGCAGCACTGCAGAGGTACATTTTGAGAAGTTAACAAGCAAGTTTAAAGGTCTGCAGTGTGAAATGATTTTAAAATGATACAGCCCTACAGCAACATGCATAAATTTATTTTTAAATACATGTTGGAAAATGAGAGTGCGTGGTTATTACACGCTTAGCTGTAAAAGTGCATTTGTTGTCAAGAAAAACCTTTTGTTCATTTTAATTGCCTTCACCATATATTTCTCCAAAGTTAAACATCTATGAATAAACAACATACTTTTAATAAAATAAAAAATCAGTGACCGTGAATCTACCTCAGCATTTTAATATGTGACAGCCAACCACCTTGCCTTAAGTGAATTTACTTATTAAGTTTACCAAAAGTACTGAAGAACTGAGGTCAGGATGGGGGCAAGACTTGATCAGGACAAGTCTAGCAACTGTGCTACTCTGAATTTCAAGTAGCCCTCCAAACCTGTGGGATAATCCATGGTAAGCAATGCAATCAGTTGACCACTGTGCTACACGCTGCCTCAGGTGGTCAGGAGGAACAAAACAAACTCACGGGTTAAGCAGAAGTAGCTGCAAAAACAAACAAAAAGAAAACAAAAAACTTCCAATTGAGTGCATACTATACCTCCACTGTGTAACGGCTACGGTGAACGCTGTGTAGGCTGACAGGGTCCCAAGCGTGACGAGTGCAAACTGCCCACCGCACTTATAATACTGCCAAAGAGATGAACAGCGTTTCATTAAAGCAGTGACACATTTACACAGGCCGTGACATACTTGGAGTTCTTAGGAAATGCCTATTTTGGCCTCATCTGGCTGGCTAAAAAGTGGCCATAGTCATTTCACGCAGCACTTAACACACTTCCATTTTGCGATTATGCCCATTAAACTGAGTGTTACAAATGAACAAAGTAAAGGAGCGTTTGGAGTTAATGTTTCAGTCAGCTGGCCAAAGACGTCATTAAAGGACTTGAAGGTGATGAACCTGGGGAGATTAATTGAACACATTACTGGTGGGGTAGAGTGTATGTGTGTGATCTTCAAGAACAACACATTAGTGTGGACTAATAAAAACTGCCAAGTGGCTCAGTTTGGGCTATGGATAAAACACCACCAGACAAAACTTTGGACATTTTGATTTAAACACAAACAGGTAAACGTAATTTGTAAGGAACTGGTCAATTCATATAGGAAACCCCATATTACTTCATATTAACCCAGATTTAAAAAGCCAGAGTGCAGACTTTTATGCCAGCATTAAGATTAAAATTTACCTCCAAACAAGCAAAAACTAGTTAAATATTAAGTCAATGCCTGATAAAATAACATTAGGTTAAGAAACTAAGCATATGCCACCCAACAACACAGAAGCTGCCTAGTGACAGGGATTTCCAGGATACTTCATTTTACCACTCCTTCTAATCAAGACATCACCAAAAATTGTGGTGGATTACCAAAAAAAGCTCTGAATAAATTAGAGAATTATTACTACCATAGACTTGTAAAAAAAAAAAATAGACAATACAGAATCAAACTGGATTACCAACACAGATCTTTTTGGTAATCACTGAAATTAAAGTACGTCAGCACAAGTAAAACGAACTCAGTTTGAATAGGGCAAAATTATGAATGTGTGCCAAGACTCATGTTTAGTACTATTTGTCCAGTGAAGACGCATGTCAAAACAAATCTGCTAAGAAATTTCTTAAAGATGTAAAATTGACCATTTAAAATTTGTATTGTTTTAAACAACAAAAATCAGCTAAATTAGTCTCATGAAAGGTAATGGCTTAGCCTAAAATCCAATTTACACAACATTTCCCTTATGCGGAAGTAACCAACTCTGCTGTATGAAATTTGCTTTCATGTAGGAAAAACGCAATGGAAGCTTAGCTTTTACATCCTTGCCATTAGCTTTTACATCCTTGCCATTAGCTTTTACATCCTTGCCATTAGCTTTTACATCCTTGTCATGAATAACAATGCAAAACTACAGAAGCAAACATATCTACAGAAGCAAACATAGCTTCATCACAAAGCATCACTTAAACTTGCACTTTAATCTAACCACTGTCTAAGGATTCTAAGTTGACTGAAATCTTAATTACAAACCCAAAGTAGTGGACCACACTGACCAGTATGCCGCTGACCAGTGCCATCTCGAACACGGTGGGCCCCAGGTTGAAGACTAGAGCACTGAGGACGAAGCTGATGCCCCGTGTCCCCCTGTCGATAGCCTTGGACAGCGCTCCTGTCTGCCGGCTCAAGTGGAATCCCAGATCCAGGTTGTGCAGGTGCAGGAAGACGTTTTTGGCAATTCTCCTGATGGAGCTCTGGGCCACTTTGCCAAACACAGCGTTCCTTAGTTCATTAAAGAGAGCTGATCCGGCCCGGGACACACCATCTAAAACACACACATGTTTGTTTTGACTGTTTGTCAAGATTTGGGGTAATAACATATGGTACATTTTATTATATGTACATATAACGCTACATACC
The DNA here is from genome assembly GCA_037577275.1 of Bryconaethiops microstoma. Taxonomy (NCBI): domain Eukaryota; kingdom Metazoa; phylum Chordata; class Actinopteri; order Characiformes; family Alestidae; genus Bryconaethiops; species Bryconaethiops microstoma. Next base: position 18,398,948 of record JBBJLS010000032.1, on the reverse strand, counting down.
CAAAAGTGCCCATAAATTCCTTCTAACTAGAGACCTACTTTTAAGGGGGTCTCCAATGGCTGACACAGCTTAACTGCGTACATCATCATCTTCACACTGAACCTAAACTTGAAGCTGTACTGAAGGCAATTTTAACCATAAATTAACTTTTTTTTTTTTAATTAAAAAAAAAAAAAAAAACAACTGTGAAGTTGCCTACTCACCTACACTAATGAGACAGTAGTCTAAAGATATTTCCCCATCTGAGTATATAGAAAAACCCTTCTGATGACATCTTGCAGGTGGGAGGAAATTTCTGAGACCATACTCGCTTTGGGGTGAATAGTAGGGCTGATTTTAAACAACTTGTTTTTCACTTGCTGGTCTGTGCAGAAGGAAGCCAGAGAGCCAACACTACTGATAGGGAGTGAAATATCGTATTCTGATAACTTTGATAACAGCATTTGAACCGTCTACATACAATTACATTAGACAGAAACGCCTTGCCCAGACAGGTTTAAAGGTAAAATCAGCGGGTTAGGGAGTCATAAGTTACACCCATTCTCAGACTGAAAAGGTCAGGAATTTGTCCATTCCATTTTCTAATAATTGCTCCAGCAGTTGATCTCTTCTCACAAAGCTGCTTGCCTATTGTAGATTGGCTCATCCCAGTCTTGGGTGTCCTTAGACAGCTCTCTGGTCTTGGCCATGGTAGAGGTTAGAGTCTGACTGTTTGAAGGTGTGGACAGGTGTCTTTTATACAGATAATGAGTTCAAACAGGTGCCATTAATACATTTAACGAGTGGAGGATAGAAGAGCATCTTAAAGTAGTAGTAACAGGTCTCTGAGGGCCAGAATTATTGCTTGTTTGTAGGTCCTAAATACTTATTTTCTGCACCACTATACAAATAAATTCTTTAAAAAATCATACAATGTGATTTCATGGATTTTTTTTACATTCTGTCTCTCACAGTTGAAGTGCACCTATGATGAAAATTACAGACCTCTCTCATCTTTTTAAGTGGGACAACTTGCACAATCGGTGGCTGCCAAATACTTTTTTGCCCCACTGTGTGTGTGTGTGTGTATATATATATATATAAAATCAGTGCTGGGTGTTGTGAAGAGAGAAGACTGGTGGATAAAAATGTCATTTAGTCAAAAAGATTGTGCTGAGGGATACAGTGCTGCCCTTAAAAATACTATATAACATGACAGGGAATATATAAAATGGTAGTTTAATGCTGGAATGCCTTTTCAACAATGTTTCAAAGAAAGCATTTGGCACATATAAAGGAGTAAATTCAAATGTACTTTACAGACAGTGCTGCTCCAAATATGATAATGCATTAACTAAGCACTAGTGCAGTTTTCTTAAAATATACTGGCTCTGGTCTGGTCAGATCAAGGTGAGGTATCACATCAGTAAAATCTCTGAAAAAATGTGGCCTTCTCACTGCCAGAGGTCAGACAGAGTAAATTAAAGCTGAACAGTGGTGCTGTTGGAAACCGTGGTGTGATGAGGACGGCGACACGACAGTGGCTTTTCTCTGTTGTCTCTGTGCATGCGTCACCTCAGGCTCATTAAAACCGCTCAGCAGTTCCCGCAGCCACGGACACTTCTGCCTCCTTTCTGTTCTGAAAACATCTTCAAGCTCTTGCAGAATTAGAAATCGTACAGAGAACGAAACCCAAAAGCCAAAATCCAACAATGTAATCCGCAGCCAGAACAAAAACTTGCGCTCACTTAGAGTTCAGGGAACTGGTTTATAGCAGTTTTATTTTTAGGATTTTTTTTGTTCAGCATAGTAATGGTATTTTTGGTTCCTGCTGCAGAACTAAGTGTCCCAACAACAATACAAAACAAAAATTACTGACATTACAAATACAATGTCACGTGAAGACATGGCAAACCCTGGTTCCTATTATCACCACTGGAAATAAATATTTGTCAAGTTTCTTTATAACACACCATTTCATTTCAAGTAACTCTGAATAACTTGGTTTCTATTTCAATGATTGAATTATGTAGACGTTTCAGAACTTCTCTGACTTCATCTGATTTGTAAATTGAAGAACGCACGGTAGTAAAAAGGTAGAATATTGAATTGACCTTTAATATAATGAGGGCATATTCTTTCTGTTCAGTTAAAAAAAGACAGAAGTTATCGTGTGGATGTGTTCACTAAGGGTGCTGAAGTAGGAATGCAGGCCTAGGAGCAGATTCAGATGTTACGGGAATAATCTTCATGCCTTCATAAAAAGCAGCGTTACAGCAGTCTTGAGACAGCATTCTTACTCTAACGTGCTCCATGAACACAAACACTTCTTTGGCCCCAGAAAATGAATTCAGTTAGCGGAATAAATCCCCTCGCCCTAAGCATCCAATCTTTTGTGTCTTCCACACGCTATCGGCGAAGTCAAATTTTTGCTCAGGTAAGTTGTGGCTTACAGCACAAAAATATCCTATCTGCAGAGGCTCAGACAGAGAGTTCCAATTAACGGTGTGCGTGCACAGGACCTAATGGGTCTCATTAAATCTGCAGCTTACAGGGAGAACTGACAGTACATTTTGACTGCACGCTACAATGATTTGCAAAGCGAGTGGATACTATTACTCATTAAGTTTGTTTTATTTTTCTTCAAGTGAGCACGTGCAAGCAAGCGCATTAAAATTCACAGCTGGTGTCAAGGCATGTTACCTACATTCTTGAATAGGACTGCTCAAAAAGTAGCCTGAGGTTTGAGTCTGGGTGACTAGGCGACATTAATTTCCATAGTGACAGCATTTTTTATGGCTGTGGTCTCAGACAATTTTCTGATGGATTTTCTTGTTATTTTGTGGCCCTTGACTTGTCACTTGGATTATATTTTGCCCCACTGGGCCAAAATGTTTCGCCCTACCCAACTTCATGAAAGATTTGAAAGAAAGAAAAAAAAAAACATCCGAGAAGGTAACCCAAACCGGAGCTCAGGCACAAAGGCAGCTTAGACAGTATCCAAGCCCAGAACGCGCGTTTGTGATTCAGGACCACATCCGCGGTCTCTTGGTTCCTCTGGTACTGCGGCCACGGTTGGTTAGTCAAAAGCGAAACTTGCCGGAGGCTTTCTTCCAGTCAACGTTAATCAAACTAACATCATAAAGGACACAAAAAAGGGTGAAATGAATTAGCAAGTGAAGAGGCAGATGTGCCATATCACCGCAGAAGCGTCGAAAGTAACACTGATACGAATACTTTTTCCCCCCGAGAAAAAGGTCACCCTGCTCACAATATACAGCATCCTTTCTGAGATGAAGTCAAACACCTGCCAAGAGAAAGGGGGGTGGGGAAGGGGTTGGGGGGTGGGACTACTCACAGCCAATCAAAACCGCTGTTGCCATGGTGGCCACCGTATTTGGCGCGTCGCTCAGGTTCAACATGTGTCCCGACATCTGGTTCAGGCTGTCCACTGCATATTTAAACATGAAGGGCACCATCACATTGGTCATCTGGAGGTTGAGCCAAAAAAGAACAAAAAAAGAAAGGGTGAAAAAAGAGTGAGACACAGAGTGAGCTTGATGGTAATTCTGAGGCACTGCATTAGAGGCAGGCTGTTTTGTGTGCACTCCTCTAGACAGATCGGGAAACGAGTTGGTTGATGCATCCACTAATGGAATTGAAATGGTTATTAAAGCTAATTAAAAGCTCGGGGACAGCTGCTTGGCTGACGTGCTGGGCGCCGCAGTGCATTAGATGGGCCAGAGTGGGTGCAGCACAACACCATTTCCCCTTAATTTGCTCCCCCTTTTTAGTTTAACCCTTAAGTCCCATGTGACCAGGGCACAGAGATGGAATTTCAGTTGAATGGCAGCATCCTTGCCTTTGTTTTTTTCCCTTCTCCTTCTTGTTCCATCATTTACTCTCATAAGCAAGTTGTAATTTAATATTATTTGAATGCACATTGAAACAAGCTAACAAATTACTTTAAATGTGCAGATTCTAAACAATGAATTGATACAGTTGTGTTTTATGAGTAGGACAGGACCAATCTTACTATCATTCGAATTCTATTTCTTCAAATTTTGTGGTAGTCTAAGGAAAGGAAAATCATCCTATGCCAGTGGTTTATACTCAGCCATCCAATCAAATTTAAAGTAGAAGAAAGTAGAGACAAATTTAAACATTCGCAATCACTATGTATTTTCATTATGTAATCTACATTTTTAATAGTTTAACGACACAGCTTTTTATAATAGCAAAACAACAGCAATAGTTCATTATTCTAAAATTAATTGATCACAGAGCTACAAGGCTGGCCTGTGACCGTGTTGTTAAATATGAAGCTTCAAGGTAATTGAGTTCTTGCAACAAGCTCTGGTACAGCAGGGGAAAACGCAGCAAGGATTCCTGACTTACCAATAACTGCAATGAAGGTCAATTTGTTGTTTGTTTTTTTTAAACAAAAAACAGATTGAGCTGCCAACACCTCACTAATAACTTTACGTTCAATTCAAGTCTCACTTCGGTACACCCCTGGCGTCTATAGCAATGCCCTTTTCCACAAAGAGCAAGTCAGGGGACGACTTGAAAAAACAGGTTTAATTACCAGTCCGACTTCTCGTTCAGACTGACACAAGAAGAGTCTTGAATGGGCAGAAAGGGGCTGTAAACAGAAAAAACGAATTAAGTGATTTTGAGACTCTTCTGTGTGAATCTTTGCTTTAATGACAAAATGTGGTGGCCATTCCTCTCCACTGTTTAATTCCCTGGCATGATAAGGTTGCAGAGCCCCAGACAGACTGGTAAAGTGGAGGGGGGTTATCTGTGCACCGCACACTTGTCAATCTTTATCTGCCTTTCCAGATTCGACCTCTCCTGAACCTCAACCAGGAGATAAAGACGGGCAATGCTCCGGGTAGAGGGAGGTGTTAGCCGATTCTAGAGGATGAATTCTCCCCTCTGTTCCCATCCAGCACCTGCATCTGTAGGACAGCAGCCCCGCCAGAAGCAAAATTACTAAGTTGCAACCTATGCGATATGATAAAATGCCAGTGTGTTTGCTATAAGTAGCTTCATGAATGGAGAATGACGCAGCATAGCATGCATGCAGAGTAAGAAGGAGAAACGAATGCAGGGAAACTGCAAACCTGTCAATCTTCCTCTGGGTGCAAATTAGAGGCAAATTATAGTGAGAACAACAAATAATGCACAAATTGTGGTGCTTTCCTTTGTTAAGCTGGTCTTGCAAACAATGAAATTTTGAAGAACCTCTGAAAAAGGTGCTAGTAAACGTTGACAAAAGTGTAACTTAATTATTAACGTGCTGTGGTGGGTTTTTTTTTTTAACCTTTTGTTGATAGACACAAAGCAAAAACAGCTTTAAAATTTACAGGACAGTGCCGTGAAAACTCACTTATGTATTTTTTAGACCTCTTTCCGTTCAAAAATGTCAATTGACCCCCGACACCCTCCCCCGACACATTCCCATAACTGATTTCTTTTTTTTGTCCAGTTTTGAAAACATCAATGTCAGCACATCAGAAAGGAGTGAGAGAACTGCAGCTGTCAGAGGCATCAAATAAATGCCATGCCACTGCTCTGGTGGAAATTACATAGTAATGACACCCTCTCTCGTGATCTTAACTCACCTTGGCTCCAGCGAGCAGGCCGAGTGAAACGGCCACTCGAGCTCTCAGGTCTGGCCGATCCTTTGGCCAAACATACGACAACATTGCTGAGAGAATCTTTGCCGAGTTCACCTCCTTTAGCTGGGGAAAAAGAAAACAAAAAACAATAGTACATTTGTGCATACCCTTTCTTTCCTCTGCATGCACTATAAAGATGGTGGAGCACTAAGATTTGTGGCAGGAAGTCACAATTCTAACAAAAAAGCAATTAAACAGGCCAACAACTGATGAGCTGGATGGTACACCTCTGGACTGGTGTTTTAGAACATGGGTGTCAAACTCCAGCTCTTGTGGGCCCACAGCACAGATTTTAGCATGTTTCCGTCTCACTAACACACATCACTGAGAGCTTCATAATCAGCCAATGGTTGAATCATACATATTAATGGAATGTGGATGTGAGAAATATGTTTGTTCATACAATGTTGAGGACTTAAAGAACTACATTCAGAAGACAATGCATTTATCATCCACTAGGCACAGTATTTAAATGTACAGTGTGTGAAGCCTCTTAAAGCAAGAATGCAGCAAAAAGCTTAGTTTGCTAATTTCTCTCTCCTTCAAAATGTATTTAAGATGTATTTTTGAAATCCAATGTAAGGCTGAGGTGGGAAAATTCTTTGACCATGGATGGAGTACTCCTGTATGGATGGAGGATTGTGGCAGTGAAGAAACTTCAAAAACAAAATATTTCTGTTTCAATATCGTACTATAAACATTAGGGATGTGCAGGGATGTTGTTGAGGAACTAGGCTGCCTCGGATAAGCTAATAAGCTAAGATAACAGTTATGGTTGGGTAAAGTCATTGATGTTTCCTAATTGTGAAGAATGATGTAATATACATAAAATATTTTCTCTGTGTTCCTATGGTAAAAGGAATATCTGAATATTGATTTAAGCATTAAAACACAGTACCTCAAGTGGTTAGTCAAGTATTTCTGTATCTGCATGCATTCTTAATATTTATACCATTAGACTAATAATGAAATTCAAATGACTACACCATCACAACCCTCCCTAAATTCAATCTGACCAGAATTTTCCCACCTCAGCCTCGCTTTGAGATGGCTTTTTTAAAGATGGCGGCCACGAAGTGAGGAAATGACCTTTGCACCAGAGAGGGTGCTGTAACCATCAAATAAGTTTGCACTCCACCAATAAGCACTGTGCAAAACGGATGCCCAAATTAAAACTACTGCATCAAATCTTGAACTCAGCGACATGGTAAATCGGTACTGAAAGGGTACAGTGGTACTAGAGTTTTGAATATAGGACAATTTTAGCATTTTGAAAAAAATTATCCTATTATGTGTATAGTTATTTGATCTGGCTAACCTTGGGGTCTGTCAAAAGCTGACAGCGATGACGATGTGGTGCGTGTGTCAGACAGTGCAAAAAACAACCCTGACTATGTTTGTAATAAGAGATGCAGCAAGCATGAACTGAGAAAAGAGCAACGGTAGAGAAACAGGACCACTTTTTCCATTTTGTTCAGTGACTTGACTTGAACAGATGGCAGCAGCTTCAGCAATACCTAAACTCACTGACAAAGAGCGGGCCCAAAGTATAAGGAAGGGATAGAAATATGAGATGTTTCGAAAAAGCGAATCCCTAAACACAGCAGCACAACTATTTCAAAGTGTATCTCACAAAGAGAATCGACACATCAAACCTGGCCGAAAATCTGTCCGACAAAAACCTGCAACCTTTTCCATGACTTATACAAAGCCTTCATATTTGCAAGTAATGGTGTCTGAGAGACTTTCACCCAACTGCAGAGAGACTTTTTGACCATGCATCTGCCGCAAGCTAGTCACCACAACATCCCCGGTACCCACAACAAAATTAATGTACATGTGTACCTATACATAGCAAAGTCACAAGAGTGCTTTTATACACAAACATTTGTCCATTTCATGTTTCATTCCATCTGTATAAACTCACTGGAACAAAACTTGCCTCTAGATTAAGATACATCTAATGAGACATCAAAATGTTTTATAGGTGCAGTATCGGACATACTAATTAATCCCGCTTCTCTGACAAATTTATCTGAATTATTTTTCTACCTTGTTTTTTTTCTTGTGCCACTGGCTCACAGATTGATTCCGCACACTCAGAAGCAACCTACCCTCCAAGCTGTTATTGAGCAGCATATTAAGTAAGCAAAAAGGCCCAAAGATTTATTTAGTATGTTTAGTTAAGATGACTGGGTTTAGAAACGATGTACACAAACTGGACAAAGGTCGGGACAAAACTGAACCAAATGGACCTTCCCTCAAAGATATTTCTTCATGTATGTAAACTAGCTATTACAATACAACCACCAATACAACTGTGGCCCCACTGTAGCACCAAAGCTCTTATACCACTTTGAGGCATAGGCTCCAAATGACCTCTGAAGGTGTGCTGTGGTCTCTTGTAACTATAAGTTAGTACCAGGTTCTTTAAGTCCAGGTAAATTAGTGTTCAGATTGTCACACTGACACCATTCACTTGCCTTCCTCCCATAATCTCTTTCCCAGGTGGGTGACGCACTATGAAAAAGCAATTAAACAAGACCAGGCCACCTTATTCCATTGCTCCATGGTCCAACAGGCATGTTCACATGCCTGCTGAAGGCACTTATGGTAGTGGACAGGATTCAGGGTGGGCACTCTGTTTGGTTTGCAGCTATGCAGAGCACTATGTGTTCTGACACCTGTCTGTCACAGCGAACATGAACTTTTTCAGAAGTTTGTCCAGCGCCACTCTTGGATCAAATCAGACGGACTAGCCTTCCCTAGCCACATGCATCAAAAAGCCTTGGGTACCAATGACCTCGTCGCTGGATGCCTGTCCTTGGACCGCTTTTGGCATGTACTAGCCACTGCACACTGGCAACACCACACAAAACCTGCCATTTTGGAGATGCTCTGGGCCACATGGTCCGTCTAGACATCACAATTTGGCCTTTGTCAAAGACACTCAGATCTTTACCCATTTTCCTGCTACCACTAAATCAACTTCAGGAACTGACTGTTTACTTGCTGCCTAACATATCTCACCCCTTCACAGGTGCCTCTGTAACCAGATCTGTGTTTGTTATTCACTTCATCTGTCAGTGGTTTTAATGTTGTGGCTGATTTTCCCAAGATGCATAATGAGACAAAGTCTCTGAACAGTCCACAGGTGACACCAAAGCCATTCCTCTGGACTAGCAGAACTGTAAACATAAACATGGCTGTAACAATCCAGGTCATCACAGAATCCTGGGAAATACACTCCACATTGCACTCAGACCACACAGATAACACTCTGAAGGAAGCCCTGGATGATATTATCGCAGATTCCTGGAGGCTAGACATGGCCAAAATGTCAAGTGTCAAAACAAATAATGATTCTAACAAGCGTAAGGCTTTTGCTGACTACACCTGTATACCCTGTTTTGGCCACAATCTGCATTCGTCAGTCAGCAAAGCCACAGACGGCGTTCGTGTTGCAAGCTGTCAGTCCCGACTCTGCAGAACTGTCTCAGGCTTCCCAAGATCTAAAAAGATGTTGAGAATGCCGAACGACATACACTTGTTCAAGCTGAGCCCACACAATCTATATGGTGCAACAAATTTGAGGTTCTGACACCTTAGGAAACAGTGAGTGACATCTTTAGCGTATCTGGATATATCTGCAGTCCTGGGCATTCCAGACTGACTAATGAAAATGTAGATACCCTTAATTTCTTGCCTGGAAATCCAAACACAGCAAAGGAACTGAGTAAAATACAGTTAAAAAAAAAAAAATTGAAATAAGGTTTAGGCTGAGTGGAGACAGAATACCACTACAGACCAGTTTTGTGGCTACTAATACTGTTGTTTTTGTCATACATCTCATTCTGTTGAATGTCATTCCTTGTTGAATAATATATACAAATGTGTTTTCAATTTTGACCAAAAAATCCCAAATCATATGAGCCCAACATGGGGTTAGTGATGGCTAGCAGTCACACACTCATGTGAAACACCTTTTCAAACTGCTGGCAGTGCAACATCATAGGACATCGCAATGTACTTGGGGAGAATATTAGCCACTATGCATAATTCAGTGTTGCAGAGTTTTGAAATGGTGCGATGTAGACAACATTTCAATCTCAGGTTTCTTTACAATAGTGTTCGAAGGAATACGGGGCCAGAGTGTAAAGGGCTAAAATATAGACATTCTGTTTGCTAACCAAAATAACCTTCTGAGTCTTCGGAGTTTTAATATTCAATGGTAAAAGTGATAATAGTGGCATGTTCTCAATTACAAATGTAAAATGTCAGTGAGTCTCAAGCAAAAACCTTTTCATGTAGCTTTTGAGGCACTGAATTTTTCAGACATCTGCTTCTTATCCGTGACACAAATCTAACTTAACATGTTTCTCTAGAACAGTGCATTACGTATAAACCACTTTGAATGACCTTGTTCGCTCAATTCCACAGAATTTAAAAAAAAAAAAACTTGGTTCCCCTTTAAACATGACTCCTACTCTTTTTTGAAAACACATTTTGTGCAATTCAAACTACAGCTTTAAATACGCTGATAACCGGAGTGAAGGTAAACAAAAGGTAAAAAAATAAAATAAAATAAAGTAACTAAACGAATTAATGTAGCATGTAGGAAATAAGACTAATCCATTACAAGCACCCATCCAGTATGGACTGGTAGCGGCACAGACACTAACCTTTGCACAAGCACCAGATAGAATAGAATAAAAGTCTGTATTGTCACTGTTGCAGGAACAATGAAAAAACAGTTTGGTAGCTCTTCGAGGCAGCATAATAATTAAAAAAAAAAATAGACAGAGAACTTTAAATGTCAAATGTAAACAATACAGAGAGAGAGAGAGAGAGAGAAAAAACCCTATATACAATTCGAAATGCAGCAGTAATAAGCCCATATACAAAAGTTCAAAACAGTGAGCAGTTCAGACCTGCTGTACTTTGTGTGCGACTGCCGCTTCAGTAAGAAAAAAGTGATAAAGAGCACAAAACAAAAGAAATCTGCCATATTCTGAGGAGCACCGAGCCGCTGCGTCTATGCGCACCGCCATCTTGAGGTCAGATATTGGCCAGACACTGTTTTACAGCCATTGTCTTAAAATGAATTGGAAGACTACTGTCAAAAATCAGAGCTATGTATTCCAGGACTGCATAAGTACAAACAAGAGTGGCATTCATCTATAAACAGCTTTCTGCAAGGGATGGAGCTTTCTGAAACCAAACACACACACACACACACACACACACACACGTTAGGCCACTGGGGGACACGGTATCATATGGCCCAGCCTGCGAGGGCAGATAGGGCGGCAGCGGTAGCAGCAGCCGCTGCAGGTGGCTTTGGAGACGCTGCCTGGCATCCCACGCAGCGCTGCTCCCCCGAGCCTCCACCAAGCCCACTCTCGCACATGCTGCGTGCCAACCGGCCTGTTTACTCTGTCCAACCACCTGCTGCTATGACTGTCTCAAAAATATGAGTAAACTCCTCTAATCCTGTCAATATGGTAACAAAAAATGAGGCGCTGGCGGAATGGCACGGGAACAAAGTAAATCAAATTAAAAATAGCCAACACCTGTGCTTGGTCACATCCAACTAGGCAACATGGTGGGGAGAAAAAGGAGGGGATGGGGGAGGATAAGCTTCACTTACTTGTCACAGCACTGAATGAAAAGAATTTCAGCTTGGTTTTAAACCAATATGGCTTGTTGCGCAGAAAGAATCTGTAATATTGAACCACTGTAGCCTCTGATCTATTATTCTGTATAATTTTGATTGCCAAGATACAATGACAAAGAACACTGTTAGCACTAACCCTAGCTCAGATCTGTAGTGAGAGACCACCACAAATCAATTCAAAACACTAACACTGACTGTCGTACACACGCCGCAATGCTCTCATATCATGAGACATATCACGGTCTTTTATTTAAAGAGGTTCATATGCAAAGGCGCACAACATAAATATCTGGAGTACTGCTCACTCTCAATTACAGCACCGAGCAAGTCAGAGATCACCTTTTCATTTATTTAAAAGATCCATTTTCCACTAGGTCCACTTATGATGATTTTATGTAACAAAAATATTTTTACTTGAACTCTTTTCCAAGTTATGTTCATCCCTTAGAATTAAACAGGCCATTTTGTTACTGTGGCTGATCCTTGTAAATGACTGGCTGCCCTGTATTGTGTCTCAGTAGTCCAGACTGAAGCACTCCTTATAACTTCAGTGTAAAAGGGTGGAGCTTAACCACATAATGAATATACACAAATGTGTTTTTCTGCTTAGTCTCATTTCATCGAATGAATAGGGTAAAATATGTTTAGAAACGTTAACACTGTTTACATTCCACATCAAACTCTATTATATGAGCCCTTTAACATCCATTCCATTCCACTGTATTCCAGTTATTCAGTTCTCTGAGTCAAAAAAAGCAGGAAACATATTTGACAAATTACACAATATATATCAAAGTATATCAAATCTATCAGTATTTTGTTCACTCTCTTCTGTTGTGCACCCTACTGCCCCTTCAACTTTTCCATCCTTCCAATACCACCCAGTTACAATTTTCTTCTCACATCAAAATGAGTTCCCAAAGCTGTAACTGACAACGTCTCATGCTTTACACAAGCAATTACCCTAACACTACCCCCTTGCTTCTTTCTTATCTCCATTTAAAATGGACATATTTCTAAGCTGAGATACAAGACAATCCATGTGCATTAGAAAGGAGAAAGGTAGAGGAAATTTAATGAAAAAGCAGCTAAAATTTTACTTCAGTAAATAAATTAGTGGTTAAGTTTCCTAGAAAATAACTTCCAACAACTGTGCAATGCCCAGTGCATCAACAAAACAGCCACCATCAGATAAACAGCACTTAAATTAAATTAAGGACTTCTCTCACTTCAGGGGAAAAATAAAATGTAGGCGCTTCTGTTTATCCTTCCAAATCAACATGGTGGGTCTAAAAGCATGTGTAGTTGTTCAAGATGTTACCGAGAAAAGAAAAAGAAGACAAACTGCACCAGAAGACCCAAACTGGACATCTGAGATGTGGACGAAGGTTGTATGGACTGATGAATGTACAAATTGAGCCTGCTTGGATGATGTAAGGCAAAACATGCAACTAACTTCTAAGACTGAACTTGTGTGTACAACCAGTGTGGACATTTTTTTCTGCAGAAGAACTTTTCACAGAAGCTGTAATAGAAACAAAGGTACCAACTTAACACTGAAACAGTATATTTAGTTGTTGGAAAATTTGTGTAATTTTGCTATTGAAACATGAATAACTTGTATTTTATGGCCATTTTGACTGAAATTACATGGCTGTATATTAGTACGTTGGTGAATGTACTGATTAATTCAACAGTTAATTGGACAATACAGAAGCACAGATCACTGGGCTCTATTACATATTTTATAAGAGTAGTAGGGGATAATTTATCTTTTTAAAAATTGACAAATGATTTCAGATACACTGAAAATATTAACTTCTCATTTCTATACCAATAAATGTTTTTGATTTGAGTAATCAAGAAATGACAGTCCTAGTATGGAACAGAAGACGAAGAATTTTTGTTAGGCATTGAAAAGTCATTGTAAAGTGGCATTTGGCAAACGCCCTTATCCAAAGCGACTTACAATCATTGTAATACAGCTGAGAAAAAAATCTTACCACATTTTTGGGATCTGCACTCAGGCCTCCTCCGGCATGGCCATGCCAACATGTTCTCTCTGGTATCTGCAAAAGCTGAAATATAAAAATCAGGCATTCTTATTTCTTCAAGCTGCATGCAAGTGCTTAGTGTATGCAATTTATGCTGAACCTGAAGGGTGCTTCTGTATATCAAGCATTGGTTACATGGAAAATGAAAGTGTTGTTCTTTTACAGGCTAAATAAATGTTTGAGTGCTCTTTGAGTGATTTTTAAGGACTGCATAAATTGCAAAGTCAATTTTAGAGAAGACAACAAGTCTTTGTCTGGGGATAAAGGACAAAAACAAAATCAAAAGCAATATCTACGTGACATCATTTTGAAACGAGACGCATCACTCTATCTAATTCCACATACATTTGTATAACCCATAGGTCTTTGAAATCTCTTCTTCAGCTCAAGCTGAATTATTCTTAAAGGGAGTCATGGTGAATGAGTACTTCCAAAAAAAGTTAATCAAACTTACTTTCACAGCTTCCAGTATTTGACGACTGTTCCCTCGACTTGTCCATGTTGATGACGTTAGATTTGGACCCAGTAACTACAAGAAAAGGACAAGAAAGGCTAAAGTGCAATACAAATAAAAACAAAAAAAAAAAAAAAAAACTTAACTATGAAAGTAAGAGTTGGTTTTTGGAACAAAACTGAAGTCTATTCCTATCCTAAAAGGCCCTTTAATGTTTTTTAAAAGGGCTGCACAATAATCATCAGTCTGTTATCATTGTCATTTTAGTCTCTGCAATACTTACACTGCAGAAGTCTATATATGTAAATGAGCCTCTACTCAAGTTTAATTTTATCCCTTTTTTTTTGTTTTTGTGCCTTTAATATTGACATATAAATGATCTTTTTTTCTGATTGGCTGCCGGTATTGCCGCTCATTTAAAAAGGGATGAAACACTCTTTAAAACTTCAGCATGAATGAGTTGGTCTAAACTGCTGTAGTCTGAAAAAGGAAACATGTAAATCTGTTGTTTTTGTGACATTACAAAGGGGATGTTTTTGCAACCACATTGCCATTCTTAAACTTTTATAATATTGACTCATAATGAAAGGCATTACAACAGCAATATGCAGCAGTAAAATTGCAATACTAATATTTTGTCCGTTTCATGTGAAAAGGTAACACTTTCTGTTTTAGTAACTTTTTTTCCTTCCAGCAGTCCTTACGATTAGATAAGAATACAGGCATAAACATCTCAAATGAAGCAAAAAGAATAAACTTTCCACAGTGTACCTATAGCTGTATGTCATCACATTGCTTTTACAGATAAATAAATGTGTTTCCAAATTAGGTACATCTGAACTAAAAGGTACTCCCAACACTCGGTCACCATCAGCACATCATGACACTATATGCACACTGATATTTACCATAATGAGTGAATAAGTGTTCTTCTGCAACCAGAAAATAGGTGAGATAGATGACAAAATGCTGTGATTTCGTTTTTTCTGAGAATTGATTGGACGCAATAAATAAGAAAGGGTCAACAAAACTATCAAAAACCATCACACACCATGCAGAACTACACCTGGCTAAGTAAAGCCAGCTAAGCTATCTTGGGCTCATGGCATTGTTAGGATGCAATAGAGTGAAACCTTAGAGCCCTTCACAAGTAACTTCCATATATCCCAACCATCTGCTCAGAGTGAGTTGTTTTAGTAGGTGCATAGCTGCAGTTCTAGAACATCTATTGTCCTAATTTAATCCTAAGTCTTGATAAATCAGAACTACAATAAATTAAAGATATTAAAGGGAAAAGATTTAAATTTAAGCACTTGAGACTGATGAAATTTATCTCTAAACAATGGATTTTAACTTGTCTGAACTGGTTTACCAAATTGCTGACTAGAGTGGTCACTACTGATCGCACTAGTAAGTGAAAAAACTGGCAATTATTTGACTATTAATTGAATAATCATTTACACACAATTATAAAAACTTACTACCAAATATTTAAATTTGTTTCATGTACGCACACGTGTGATATCCGGCTGGAGTGGGTTTCCTCTCTCTCAATGATGCATAAAAAAGTGATTAAGTGTTAATAGCACCCCCTAGGGGAGACTGGTCGAGCTGAACATGGCTTTATAATTACCTGCGTTTATCACTAAGCGAAATCATTGGAAACACACATTTTAAGTGCATGTGGACCCTTGGGCACGTACAGGAATGGTTAACATTACACATGTATAGCTCAGACTGGTCCACTTGGCATATCACTATTATACAACTCAAAGAATCAATCAAAATAAAGGGCTCACAGTTAACACGGTTTCAGCAGGAAAGCACAATGTCTTCCAACATCTATAATCAGAAGAGAACAGCACACTTCCAAAGTGTGCCATGATAGGCAATCCGGTTGAGATTTCTGTGGATAGGGTAATTAACTGTAATGTTCCATAACACCTCCCACGTCCTTGACACATACATTATCATACGAATAGAGAAGGTTAATTATACCAAATATCAACGTCCAAATGTTTCTTGGATCAATTAAGTCTTTTCCTCTTAGTCTATTCCGTATCCTCTAAAGAGCACGTGCCAAAAAATGAAGAGATGCCACGGTATTTATTGGTTCTGGAGCAGTTTGCTGGCTTCTCATCACTTTTTGATTCTGAAGTTGGCCTGCCTGGTCTTTCCACAGTCCAGAGCAGTAGTTAGCAATATTGGCTCGCAGCAAGAAGGTCCTGGATTTGGATACCCAGCCCTACTTTCTGTGTAGATTTTGCATGTTCCATGTGTTTTCATCAGGAGGCCTGGTTGCCTCACGGTCCAAATACATGCACGTCAGGTGAACTGGTTCATCTAAATTGCCCCTAGGTGTGTGGAAATGAGGTTTATCTTCGTGTCTTCCCTGTGATGGACTGGAGACCTGTCCAGGGTTTTTCTCAGCCTTACGCCTATGAACACTGGGCTAGACCCCAGAACCCCCTGCCCCTCTGGTTAGAATAAGCAGTTTAGATAGTGGATATAGATAGATATTGAGTAGCATTATACACTTTCACATTTTGCATAATTTGTCTAAAGCATCAACTTTCAAGCATCAAATAGGGCCGTATATATTGTTATTGCAATCTTTGTTTCTGCGATATAGGATAATGTTTTATACTACATATGAATGGGGGTTTTGTAATTTGCAGAAAAGGACAGGCTTTAGCGATGCTCTTTTCAATCACAGGAAGGTGGCAAAATGCATATTGGATATGTAGCATGTCATCACTTGTTGAATAAACATGAAAAACTGTTTTTGGCTTTTAAAAAAACCCAGGGTCTGCTGCACACCCACTCAGAGACACACTGAAATCGTATATTTTAAATAATAATTTGGTCCTTTTCATGTCATCGTCGCAATATCCAACACCTTCATCACACGTCGCATTGTATGTCCATATCATGCAGGCTTTTGGCAGAGTGTTTATTTTTTGGGTCCTTATTCAAGTGTATTTCTCCATTTTATGTTCCCTAACATTCAGGAATGACAAACCTGTGCCAATGTCACATATAAGCTCCCTTCTGTTTTAGATGCAGCCAAAGTCTATAAATTAGGGATGATTCTGAATTTCCAAATAATTTTAAAATCTTAAAATTAGGCAAATATCAAATTAATATTATTGATAATTTGATTATTGATCATTTGCTATCATTATATAGTCTTATACTGAAAAGAACAGAATGTTAAAACAAAATTAAAAAACATTTACACAAGACGACGATATAATATAATATGCTGGATGAGTTCAGTGTGGAAGAACTTGACAGGCCACACAGATCCCTGACCTCAACCCCATCCAACACCTTTGGGATGAACTGGAATAAAGATTGTGAGCCAGGCCTTCTCCTCCAACATGCCTGACCTACAGAAAGAATGGGCATAAATTCACACTGAAACCAATTCGCACAGAGTGGAAGCTGGTATAGCTGCAAAATGGGCAGCAACTCTATATTAAAATTAGTGCTGGGCTCGTTAACATGTTATTATTGCGTTAACACATTTACTTAACCGCAACAATTATTTTATCACGCGTTAACGTAGTATTTTTTTAATTACTCTTATTTTGAAGAACTATTATAATGTTCGGGTCATGGCTCTGGACCATAGGCGCCTGTGTTCTGATGATTTATGCTGCAAAAAAAATGCAACAAAAGCAACAGCAACCACAGCGACAGCAGAGTCTATCGATTCATGCTACCCTGCTGAAAAATACTCCCTTATTAAGTTTATACAGTTCATACAGTTTATAACACTGATAATGATGAGAAATAGACAAATAATATGCATAATCAGAGAAAAATACATTAATTTAAAATATTTACTTATAAGCAGTGTATTGATTGATGCTGCCTTGTTGAATTCCACCTTGAAGCTTATTCAGTTTATACAGTCTGAATATAATAAGCATAATTAATAATATGCTTTACGTCTTGGCTGTTTTTCAGGAGGGGGTTATAATGGTTCTAAAGCTGTAATGGTACCGGCACCAGTGTCAATTAGCTTTGGTTTTATATTTGATTTGATTACATTAATGTTTAAGTCGAGATTTACAGAAATATTTTAACTGCAGCTGAGTAACTGTGATAAAAGGGAACACCGCTGTTAAAAAGTACCATAGTATGTTAATGACGGTATGTTAACATCAGTTAAGTTAAAACAGAAACTTGTGTCTTGGTTTTGTTATCTTAAATACTTCTGACTTCTTTTCTCAGTGCAATGTTCACCTGTAAAGTACTTGTGGGACAGCCCTGCATTTACTACAGTACAGTAATAGTGAAATGCTAAATTTGGATGCTGCATGTTGTCCACTTGTGTTCAGCATGTATTGTGATAGTTATTTGATAAATACTCATTAAAAATTTTATAGCCATTTAAAACTGTTTATCAGTAAGGAAAGTCCAGGTGTCTATTTTAGTCTGGGAGCTCCAGGGCTGATCTGAATGAGGCATAGGCCTCCAAACAGTTTTTGGCTCACAGTTTTACTCACTGAGCACTGTCACAAGCTGTGTGGCCACAAAATGTGGTCCATGGAGGGAGGGAACGCTTCTCCAGCCTTATCTCTCAGCACAAGTTGCACAACACCACAAATGCTTGCTTTGACAGCTGTCATCATGTGACAATGCTACAGTGATATCATGGGTTTGGACTAGCTCCTCATATCCAGTAAAGACAATTAAGCAAAAATGTAACTAGAAACACTAGACTAGCTGACTATTGTGCCTTTTTCAAGACAAAACAGGACAATTTCATAATATGGAAAGTAGGGCTGGGCAATATGATCATTTTTTGCTATTATAAATTAAGTTACATGACACTCGACATGTCTCAACTGTTTTGATAGCACTATTTAAAAGTGGCACTACTAATCCGTTTTCTTTTTTCTTCCAACATATCTGAGAAAAAAAAATAGTGACTTAAGTAGACTTGTGTTCTCACAATCATTCTATTAAAAAAGTCAAATGATTAAATATGTTCGTGATTAATCAGCGAAGTGAACTGTGTAGTTAATTACGAAGCCATGTTTTGAACGTTCTGTCCAAGGAGGAGCTATTAGAAAAGTTACATTTAAAAAAAAGGAAACCTCTGAAGCTACTCAGGACCACAATTATCACAGACCTGTGTTACACTGAAAAGTAAGTACTTTCAATGGCTTTACAGCAATTAAAATTATTGTAGAATACTGGAATTATCAGAAGAAAAATGAAATCATGGATGATAAATGTATGCCATATGATTAACAAAGTCTAAGTTAACAGGACACCTTTAATTATTGTGCACTTTGTAATAATAGAGCAATAAAGCGATGTAATGACGTTGCTATAAAGGTGTTCATGGACAAGGACTTGGAGGTCGCAGAGTGCGGGTTCTCAGTCTTGGATACCCACAAGACTGTATGGTTTAGGTTATTTGATGCGCCAACACTGTAGTTTCCAACAGATCCTGAAGGCTTCACACACTGCACATTTTTTAGCTTTCCCTCCTCCCAAACACACCTGAGCCAACTAATCAACAAACCTTGTCTGTTTTAAAGCGGCCGTGTGAGAGTAAGAACAGTGACGTGTCCTGTGAACTGACAAAGGTGTTAGAGCAAAAGAAAAATAATAACTTAATTGATGGTTAAAAATGGAATAAACACTAGAATAAAATGCTCATTATAAAGCTATTATAAAGCAGACATAAATTACGACCTGCTAGCAGACTAAGATTCTCCCAGAGTTGCAGTTAGTAGTCCATCAAGACCCTATTAGATCACACTGAGAGGACAAAGACGTTTATATGAAAGGCACTGAAAGCACTGGCTCTAACCAAAGCTATTTATGGTTAAGGACAGATGACCATGTAGCCACGTTCATAGGATGATTACTTTTAAACCATAGAAAACAGTGAGATAAATCTTTGTTATAATAACTCCTTAGCTTTAGTGTCTCAAAGTCTGTTATGAGTCTGCTGTGTTTTTGCTCCATGTTTTTTCCTCTGTGTTTGTGTTTCTCTGCTTATTGTCACTTTGCGGCCTCCTTACCCGTGACGTCACAGACTCTCTCTATTAATGTACGTTCTGACATTAGAACCATGTCCATATTGCATAAACTGTAGGAGGAGAAGCGTCCTCAAACTTCACCTATAATAAGCATAATAATGGAACTTAAAGAGAACAGTGGTTTGATTGCTGAAGCACTGAAGTGTTGTCAACAAGTGTTGTCACTTGTCAACACGTTCCCTGTTCACTACATTTAGTGAATTAACTAAAAACAACCAAAAACATTGTTGAGAATTGGGGATAAAAATTACGACTTCTACTACTTTCTCTGACAGAGAAATTCCAAACACACCTACTCCAGCCATATTATACATTACATCTCTATCATATATATATACACACATATATACATATACACACACATATATATACACACACATTATTATATATATATATATATATATATAATATATATGTGTGTGTGTGTGTGTGTGTGTGTGTTTTTACAGTTATTGTGATAAGTTCAATCCCAGTTTGTCATCACACACTTTTTTTTTTTTTACAATTCCTGGGGCCAGGCTCCCACACCCAATTTAAGCCCAAGCCTTGACTAAGCAAAAGTTTCAGCACTGAGACTACAGTTTAGACTGAGGCTAATTCACAGAATTTACTTCAGGTCTGTTTGCTATCCATGGGCACCTCTGCTACTCTGGAATTGCACAGCTTCCCCTAGACACCTACTAAGAATTCAAGAAGTACAGAAAACTACACTTATTTATTACATTTCTTTAAAATACACAAAGACATGACTTCGATGTGGAAAAACAAGGCACTCCCAAAGCTGGACAGTAACTCAATATTTCAGACTTTACTGAAAACCACTCATACTCAGCTCAGTTAACTACCAAATTCCTACAGACTACGAATCTACTAAACAATTTTTTAAAAAACCCAATAATAACAGGAAGTAAACAACTTTCAGAAGCTAGCTAGTCAAATCCCTCAAGTTAGCTGCCAGTGATAACCTTACTCTAGCTCAGGTTAGCTCAAGGGTGCTCATAACTGGTCCTGAAAGACTGGTTTCCAGCAGTTTGATGATTTTTAAACACAACTGGATTTAGGACTGTTTGAGAAAGAGAACCAAAAGAGACAACTAACCGAAAGACCAGGAGGAGCTGAGTTAGTTTTTCAGAGGACTCATTAATATAACACTGACAGGACATGTCGTCTTATAAAGTACCTTTCTGTCTCACTTACTGGAGTCAGGCTGTCAAAAAATATTTCAAATATTTATGACACAACACCACTTCTTCTGTGGCTAACCTGTTAGCAGCTAAGCTAGCTGTTCTGTCCTTGTAGCGGTTAGCACGTTAGCATATCCAGAGACTTTGAGAGTTTTATTATCAGTTTAACGCACCTGGAAAGTCCTCCCCTGCCTCTTATTCCGGCCCCCGGCTCCGGGTGTGCTGTCCGAGCTGCGGACATGGTAAGAGCAGCCTCGCTGGAGAAGAAGAGCTAGTCTGCGGTGGTGGATATGGAGCCCACACCGCGCCGGGACCAGGAGCAGCGCCATGATCAGATCAGACCGGGTAGGGGGGACTTTGACTGCCCACGTGCAGCTCATCACTACGATCTCTACAGCACGTTACTGGGAGTTCCTGCACAAATACACCAACTACCGAGGGAAAAATTATTATTATTATAACAGTCTGTGTCGGTATTCTGATATACTGTGATGTAATGTAATGTAGTGTAATGTAATATAATATAATGTAATGTAATGTAATATATTTTACTTAGAAGTATGGACATTCGACTTTCAGTGAATATCAAATATTGTTTTTACATTTGGCAGGCAGCTTGTGATTTACATTATAATATAATATAGTGTAATATAATATAATGTTGCCACTTGTTTACTAACATGCAGTAATTAAAATATTCTAGTTAGAAAATCCGTATGGACATTAGACCTTTGTTCCACTTTACATATTTATTTGTTGTTCGTCTGTTTGTAATTGTAAATCATCATACAAAACATTTATTGAGTAATATTTATGTATATCAAAATGCCCCCCCCCCCATAAAAATGTCATGGGGGAAATAAGCATTTGATATACATTATAATATAATGTAATGTAATGTAATATAATATAATATATTACTACTTGTTTTCTAAAACTAAGCATTCTAGTTAGAAGTATGGACATCGGACCTTTGTTCCACTTTATTTTTTTATTTGTTTATTTGTTTGTAATTGTAAATCAACATCACAAAATACATTTATTCAGAAAAATGTCATTAAAAAGACACAATGTGTTACCAAAATACAGTTCACAAACGTATTTAAATAATAAACAGGTATGATTTAATTACAAATAAAAGACGAATCATGAAAAAAAACATCAATAATAATGACCATAGTTATTATTACAATTGCTGCTATCAACATTATAATAATCAGCAGCAAAACATGGTTGCCAGTAATAATAGTAACACTTAGAAAGAATTATTACACCCTTATCATAGCAATCATAATACTTATAATAATATATTATGTAATTATTATATAATATATAATCTAAAAAGATACCAAAGTAAACATACAGTTATAGTGAATATAAAACACAATCTTGAATAGTATAGGATGAGGGGTGTCTTATTTTTGCACAAATTTAGCTGAGACTTGGAGTGTATTAATATTTGCTGAAAATAAATTAAACATTGGGGTAAAGCCCTTTGTTCTTTTCATTTATAAATACACTACTCTTAATTATTGAATTCAGATGGCCCCTTACTTCCAATGAAGGTTAATCTTAATGGTTCAGCACACCAACATATTTTGCTTCCAACTTTGTGGACACAGTTTGGGGAAAAATCTTTTCTATTCCAGCATGACTGTGTCACAGTGCGCAAAGCAATGTCGATAAAGACATGGCTGGATAAGTTCTGTGTGGAAGAACTTGACTGGCCCACAGAGCCCTGACCTCAACCCCATACGACACCTTTGGGGTGAACTGTAACGGAGATTGTAAGTCAGGTCTTCTCATCCAACATCAGTGTCTGGCCTTATAAATGTTTTACAGAATGAATGGACACAAATTCTCACAGAAAATCTTGTGGAAAGCCTTTCAAGAAGAGTGGAAGCTGTTATAGCTGCAAAGATGGCACCAACTCCATATTAATGTCTATGTATTTGAATGCAATGTTATTAAAGTCCCTGTTAGTGTGATGATCACGTGTCCCAATACTTTTGTCCACATTGTGTATAAGTTTACCTCTCAGAAGGTCGCCCACTGGTTTCCACGTGTTTCTCAGCACACTCTGTTTTGATCCTTGCCGCAAAAGACGCGTTAGAGGGACGCCAACTGCGCGGACATATGCGTACACTGTACATCAGAGATCCCGAAGAAAGTCTGCGTTAGTGGAGAGCAGCCATAATGTTTGCCAGTATGCCTATTTTAGTCAGGTATATGGACTAATCATTTAGTTTCTTAAATAAATAAAACATACGTCATTTTAATGGTGGTTGAAAATGTTAATAATGAGGACAGTTCAAATAATTACAACTAATAATAAACAGAATACTGGCATGAGGATGTGACGTTTGTTATGATCTAAAGTTAGTGCGCCCTCACCATTTGTCATGTGCCGGGAGGAGACACGTGCTTCTAGGCCTGATCCCTCTGAATTGACTGTGTACTTTGGTAGTCTACTTGGTGTGAGGAAAGTAGAACTTTTAGACGTTGTTATTGGAGTGCCATGCCTTGCCCAAACCAGCAGGTGGTCCGTAGTGCCAGCACGAACTGTGAGTTTGGCATCATGAAGCAAGTTCGTTTTGCCAGTGGCAGCAATTCAGACAGTGACTCCCAGGAGAAATCGAGTGAGAGCCCCCTGAACGGCAGCCTGCACCTCGAGCTCGGGCCTCAGCTGAAGCTCTTACCCCTCAATGATCAGATCCGAGAACTTCAGACCATTATAAGGGACAAGTGAGGAGGCCAGATTGTGTGAATCCTCTTGAATCCTCGTTGCTTGTTGTCAAGCTCAAAAGCATGAGTTCAGTCTAACGCCTTTCATTTCTGTCCCATAGGACCACCAGCAGAGGGGATTTTGTGTTCTGTGCTGACAGACTGGTAAGGACTTTCTTAAATGTTCATCCTTAAACTGGAATTCCACTGATCATTCAGAATTTTTACATGGTTAAGTTGCAAATCAAGTCATTCAGAGTGTTATGATGTGAAATGCTTAGTAGCTTGAGTTTCTTTACAATGGTGGTGATACGCTAAATGGACAAAAGTATTACAATGCCTGATCATTACACCAACTGGGACTTTAGTAACATTGCATTCTAATTCATAAGCTTTAATATGGAGTTGCCCCCCCCCCCCCCTTTGCATTCCACTTTGGAAGTGTGTTTACAATTGACCTTAGTCTAGGTTGCCTGATTACACTGATGAATGTACCATTCATCTGTATTAGGTGTATGTCACTGCTGTGATGAGAAAGGTCCAATATACCTGTGCATTGTTGGTCCTGTGGGGGTCCTGACCATTGATAAACAATATAGACCCAATTAGTGAACAGGTCAGTATACCTAATGAACCCTGGCTGTGCACTTTAGCTCCCAGCTGCTTCTCTAATGTTCTAGTAAAACATGTAAGGGCTCCCAGTATAGTAGCATACACTATATAGAGAAAAGTATTGAGATGCCTAACCATTACATCAACAGGGCGCTCTGTTCCTGGCTGCCCACTGCTTCACTTGGTGAATGGGTTAAATACAGAGGAAGAATTTTGTGCTGTTCACACCGTGTGCTATTGTGTGTTCACAGATGACAAAAAAAAAATGCTTTTAATGTTTTCATAGATTCGACTTGTGGTTGAAGAAGGACTAAACCAGCTGCCGTATACTGAATGTGTGGTGACCACACCAACAGGTGAGTATGCTGATTTTCTACTTGGCTGACTATTTCTGCCAGCAGTAGTATGGCTAATTGCAGCAGAACTAAATCTACAAAGCAGTCTGCTGTGTTCCATTGATGGTTCCCCAGAATGCCTTAGAGATCTCCACAAGTCTTTCCTTTTTTGAAGTCCAATTCAGAGGGAGACAGTCATTTTTAGAGGCCTGTGTATACAATGCTTTCATTTTAGCCTTATATGCAGTAGGAATACTGCCTTGATGCCTAAAATGCTTGAAGACCACTGCAGAATTTTGGAGTTAGTAAATCAGTGATGAGAGCATGTCAGGGACGGTTCCTGGATCTTCCAGAAACTGTACATAAACAACTCGCTGCAAGGCTTGTCTTCTTGAATAGCGTTCAAAGCAACAAACACTCCAGTTTGCTTAGTGACAGTGACTGAATGAGAATTTAATATGGGCCTGTGGTCATGATCTTCTTTAGAGTCTGATCAAATTGGTAGCTTCTAACATATTATATATAAAAAAGTTAAGTAATGTATTAGTTTTTTGTTCTCTATGTCCTAAAGTAGGACTTTACTAAGGCTTGTCTTCGTGAATAGCATTCAAAGCAAACAAACACTTCACTTCAAACAGTTTGCACTTCATTGCAGACTTGTTCATCCACTTCGTTATCTGGTGTTTAGCATCAGTGATTACATTTGTTCCTCATGAATGACACTTTGTCATCTTGACCTCCAGGATACAGATATGAAGGTGTCAAGTTTGAGAGAGGCAACTGTGGTGTCAGCATAATGAGGAGCGGTCAGTCAAGTGGCCCTTACATTTAACATTTCCGCTTAAAATACACAAACAGATTATTGAGTAATAGAAGCTAATGCTGGTATGTTCAACCATAAACAGGCGAGGCGATGGAGCAGGGCCTGAGGGATTGCTGTCGATCCATCCGCATTGGCAAGATTCTCATACAGAGCGACGAAGAGACACTGAAGGCCAAAGTGTACTATGCAAAATTCCCACCGGACATTTATAGGCGCAAAGTCCTACTCATGTATCCTATCTTGAGTAAGTACTGAATGAACAGTTGCTTTCTATATGCAGGTCTGCATTTTGCTCACATTCCACACTTTTGGAATTGTAGGGCTTTATCATTTTAATTATAAGTGTATATATTGGTGCTGGGCTCGTTAGCACATTATTATCACTTTAACGCATTATTTCATCAATGCCAGCAATTTTACAAAATTACTCTTATTTTGAAAGTTTGTTTTACTGTGCTCGACCGCTTCACCTCACTTTAGGGACACTCACTACTGAACATACTGACTGTTTCTGTTGCTCCCTGATAAAAGAAAAATGTTTCTGCTGGTACCTGTTTTATAATTGATTTATAAATGTTAACTTGATGTTACTCGGAAGGTGACTGTTCTAAACGTGGCTCTGGATCATGGGCGCCATATTCTGATGATTCATGCTGCCTTGTCGAAAAATGCTCCATTTAAGTTTATACCGTTTATTGTCCATTTATAACACTGATAATGATGAGAAATAGACAATTATAATGGTTATAAAGTTATAATGGTTCCGGCGCCCATGCTCTGGAGGGTAACTTGTTATTCTATAACAAACTAGATAAAACGTGAATTCACTGCAGGGACAAATAGATTTGGTTTAATATTTGATTTGATTACATTAATGTTTAAGTTGAGATTTACAGAACTGTTTGAAGTGCAGCTGTGTAACTGTGTTAAAGGGACACTGCTGTTAAAAAGCTCCTTATTTGTTTAAAGTGTTTGCAAACCAAATGGTATCGAATTTTAAAGCAGTACTTTTAAAATAAAAGTGCGCAATACACGACTTTTGAATTCATTTTTGAATGTTGCATATAACAGTGCGAACAATTGCGAATAATCACAGAAAATCATGCGAGTAATCGCGATAAAAATATTTAATCGTTGCCCATACACACACACACACACATAT
>JBBJLS010000032.1:18345812-18361521 GCA_037577275.1 Bryconaethiops microstoma | reverse complement strand
CACACACACACACACACACACACACACACACACACACACACACACACACACACACACATTTATATATATATGTGTGTGTGAATTAAAATGCGTAACAGTTTTGAACAGGCAGGTAGGCAGTTCGTATGTGTGTGTGTGTCTGGCTACAAAGAATTTCCTGAGCTGTGTGTCAGAGCCGGGGGGGTGGGGGTGGGGGGGGGGGGTGGATATGTCACCTCATGGGACTGGAAGGGCTGATCTCAGATCAGCGTTACTGTTATGCTAATTAATACGACCCTACAGGAAAAGAGGAACTGATCCCATATCAGCACTTTTATTTCCAAACGTTTGATTCATACAGTCCCAGATTTACTGTATCCATGTAGCAGCTCAGAGGCTCCCCCACCCTCACCTCTCTCTCTCTCTGAAGTCTGTGTCTCGCTCTGCCCCAGATCAGGCCGATCGCATTAGAACAGGCTACTATTCACATCAGGTTGTCATTGATCATGCAGAGAAACCAATAAAATGCCAACGGTAATGTTTGGTTGTAGAATACAGCATGAATACATGAACGGAAGCAAGAATAGATGTCAAAGTTTTTAAAAAGACTCAAGGAAACATCTTGTATACCAAACCAGAAGCACAGAAACATCTCTAATCTTAAATCAGATGTATGGAAACATTTCAAATCCTAAATCAAACTGTGGAAACATCTCAAATCCTAAATCAAACTGTGGAAACATCTCAAATCCCAAATCAGAAGTGTGGAAACATATCAAATCTCAAATATGAAGCATGTAAACTTCTCAAATCTTAAATCAAAATTGTTGGAACATTTCAAACCTCAAACCAGAAGCATGCAGATTTCTTAAATCTTAAACCATAAGTGTGGAAACAGCTTAACAAATTTAGAGGTGTCATTTTTTCATCCTTTAGCGCAATTGTCACACATTTAGAGCTAAATGTGTTAAAAAAAAAGTGTTACATTTTGGTACATTTTCTTGCTGCGTAAATGTTAAATGTTAAAATTTAATGTTAAATCTAAATCTAAATGTTAAATATATATCTAAATGTTAAATCTATATCTAAATGTTAAATATATATCTAAAGGTTAAATCTTGAATCTAAATGTTAAATATATGTCTAAATGTTAAATGTATATCTAAATGTTAACTATATATCTAAATGTTAAATCTTATATCTAAATATTAAATATATATCTAAATGTTAAATATATATCTAAATGTTAAATCTTAAATCTAAATGTTGCACTCTAAATGTGGGCTTTAAATCTAGCACTTTTACAAATGGTGACTCTAAATGTGGGATTTTTGAGCTCTAAATGTTGAGCTCTAAATGTTTAGAAGATATGCTAATTGGCCATGCCCCATGATTACAATTGGCTGTTACTTAGCAGGGGGCTGGACTGCGTGCTGTGATATCCCTCACCAAGATGGAGGATTTGCCTTAAATGATCTTAAATCTGAATGTTAAATATGAAAAATATTTGGCACCACTGGGGTACTTACTGTCCACATGTGTCGCTGGCACAGAGAAAGAATTTCACATTGTTCACACTGTGTGCCATGCTGTTGTGTACACACGTGACTATAAGGGCCACTTACTTAAGGCAGGAGCTGAGGTAAGAGAGACCTTCTAGCACGGGTATACAAAGGTTCCTCCTTAGTGGTCAGTCACACACGTTTGAAATGGCCTTCCTAGGCTGTACTGACACTGACACGTCACGGCTTACCGATAAAAATCTGATTAAACAACAGATTAAAATCTTCCCTCAAAAATAATTTCATTACAATTTACACTTTTGCTACATTTCATTACAGACTCTGGTGCCACTGCATGTCATCACTTACGCTGTTTTCACCATTTTTCAAATGTTATTGAGCTATGCGTGAAGAATTGTGCATGATTGAAGGTCTCGAAGGATACACCAGCTGCGTCCTTCGATTTCTCCAAAACAGAGGGTGCATTTCTGGGACACATTCGAAAGGACAGCCTTCAGTGACGTAATTACAGAGACATGCAGCCTTCTTCGGCTGCATCCTTGGCTTTAAGAAACAGTGTACAACAGGCCACCCCTCAAAATTCAGCATCCAAGCAGGATAATCCAACAGTTGCCTTAAACGAGCTACATTTCAATGATTGAGCACAGTTCAAGATCAAGAACCCCGCATAGAACTGACAGGTTGGGTGGCAAGTAAGAAATATGAAAGTATATCTGGGGTTTGTAACCCAGCTGAAAAATGTTGGGTTTTTTTTTTCATTTAAAATGTTCTGTGTGTTGCAAATCAGTCCTCAAGAAGAAACATCCCTACAGTTAAGTATGATAGTGGCGGTATCATGCTGTGGGGATGCTTTTCTTCAGCAGGAATACAGCATCGTACAAGTAAAGGAAAGAAGAGTTAAAAAAATTCACTTAACATTTTAGCAGGGCTGTGACCCCAAGCTCAGGGCCAAAGCAAGGCATCATCCAAGCAACTTGCTGTAAATCTGCCATGCAAAATGAGAAAGCTTTCCAAAGGCAGTACACACTTACCTCAAAAACAGTGGTTTATTTTATCAAGACTTTTTGTGGGTTTCGAACACTTATGCAGTTAGTACATTTCCATTTCTGTCTATGAAATTTCAAAGTCAAATTTCAAAGTTTGGATACAATAAATGTCACAGTGTTCCAGTGAGTCACTTATACGACCTAATCAGGTCACTCACATTGTTTCTTTACCAGGGACATCGCCAAACATAATTTAATGAGGCAGGTGCACGTAATATTTATATATTTCTATTTTGCATTGTGTTATTCATATGTAGTAACTTCTGTAGCAACCCGGGGACTTTTTGCATCTTCACAAATAAAAACAAACTGTTTAAACATACAGTAATACATGGGATGTTTCAGTAAGTTGTAGTATCATTGAATCATTATATAGCAGTATATATTGTAGAGGCCTTCACTTCCAAACTTGTTTTTAGAGAAGAAGGAACAAAAGGGGAAAGAGCAATAGAAGGAGTGAGAGAACAACTGCTGCTATAGGAAGAAGTAAAAAAGTACACAGAAGACCTACAACAGGTGAAATACACATGAAAAAGTAGACTTCAACTAAACCCATTTGTCACTTTAGCATTCCTTCTCGTTAAAAACACCTGAACCAACTGATTAGCTAGTTAGCAAGGCCTTTGTGAATTGAATTCAGAGTGTCAGAAGAGGGAAAGCACTAATCACTGCATAGGTTTGACCTGGAAAAAGTTCAGTTTGACACAACCTGAGCTAGAATGTTCCTTGAAAAAAGGTGGTTGGTGGAGTGATACATGTTGGAGACCCAGTGAAACCATTAATGTTATGGGGTTTAAAAGCTTCTTGTCCAAAAACATAAAATGAACAAATGAACAGATCTAGACCAGAATTGGATTTCAACAATGGTACATCCACAAGAATGTCATTCGCTTTTGCTTTTCAATCAGTTACCCATGTGTAAAGCCCTCCAACTGAATCTGTCGCATTAGTCTACATCATTCATCTTAAGTACTGGGTTTATCTTTGGCTTATGCATAGAGCCCCCGAAGAGGATCAAAGTACACGCCCTCCTTAATGGCATTCACACTTTTCCGAGATCTTTTTTGTCACAGATGGAAACATTGATTGGGTCTAAACTTAGCTCGCCGTCTGTGCTGAAAACGCCGGCTGGAAAATATGACCTAAAAATAATCTCTTAGGTGCCGAGAGATCAGGCCGTTGGGGCGGCGGAACAAAAGGGGAAATACACTCATTTAGTGTGGTTTCATCGCGCCCTGATCAGGTTTCCATAAATAACACCGGTAGCTCAATGGATGGTGCACTGTTGAATGACACATCAAGCAACAATGGCAGGCTGCGCTTTTTCCCACCTATATTGCTGAAAATTACGCCTTCAGCTCAAGGACTGGTACCACAGCTCCTGCGCTCGGATTGGCTGGTAGTTTAGTCCAGCGAACTGAAAGCCAATCAGTGTGCTAGAAAACAGCATACCATGGAATACAGGTGAGAGAAATGCATTTGCTGGAAGAGGGTATTGCCGTTTGTGAGAATGAGAGGTGACGCAGCTGGAAACCTCATCATACCGGAGGTTCACAGCCTGTTTGTGCTTCATTGTCCGTCAGTCTGCCGTCCCTTGCGTGTGTGGGTTTACCTGTGTTTGGTTTCTTCCTTCCACGCCATTGCCTTTCCACAACACTGTTGTCACTGAAAGGCCTGAGTGAAGAAGCGCCATCACTCACCAAGCATGGATGGCAGTGAATGTGGATGAGTAAATAACACTTAAGCGTATTGAATGTCTGCTATTATCAGGACCTTTAGAAAGAAAGGTTGGGTTTAACAGCTGGACTTATAATCAGACTCACTATAGACCTGCTATGGCATATATCAATTGAAGAGCAAATTTCCAAACCCCACTCAGTCCAAAAGCATTTTTTACAAACTATTTTACCTATTGGAAAGCAATTCTTACAGGAAATACTTTTTTAATTAAAATTTTACAGTTACTTGTCAATTTTGAATGCCTGTTTCTAAAGGGCACATTTTAGTCTGGGCAAATATGTTTAAAAAATATAATGAAAACAAATTTTCAGTAAATCGATATTCAATATGTCATAAAAGGATGTACAAGTTTAATATTTATATCCTACTACATGACACAGCATAGAGTCAATGACAGCTAACTGCATAAAAATTGTAAACATACTTCTGTCTACCAGTAAGTAAGTAGCACTCGCGACTGTTCGAGAGGACTGAGTGAGTTTTGGAAATTCACCAAATCTTGTACCGTGTATTATGCAGGGACTGAGTGAGTTTTAGTCAGTTATACCATTGCACATAGAGAGGAAATGCAAACATATGCCAGTAGTCGTGTTATCTAAAAAATCACAAAAAATGCTCTTCAATTCTAACTGCTGAAACTGTAATGTAACTATTTTTTGTACAATTTATGTTAGTTTATGTATAGTTGATTTTGACCATGACTGCGACAGTAGAGGTAATGGGTTCAATGGTTAATTTACAAATGAAAGATCAAAGCAAAAAAAGTATATTTGATATCAGAAAGAGTGTAAACCTATTATATAACTATTACCAGCCCTTTTTCTTACTTTGAAATGAATGCTTTGTCTTGGTCAGAAGGCCCGGGATGCTGACACCGGCAGCCACCTGAGAGGTTTTCTAACACCATTTTGGCCCTCCTCTCATTTGTATCAGCAAACCTCCCCTCCAGCTCTTAGGCCAGTGCCTCAAACCACTAACCACATCTGAGGCTTGTTTGATCGCCTGAATGACCAGCAGTCGTCCAAACCCTTATTCTGAAGGTGCAGCACATTCTTGCACAACATATTACTGCACAAAGAAAGTCACTAGAAATGGGCATGCAACAGGCACAGCTCTTCATGATATACTCTTGTAATTCAAGAAAGGCGTGGACTATTGAAAAAGCACTTTGTTTTAATAGTGCATTGAAACGAAATGCCCATTTGTCAAGATATCCACAATAAGACAATAAGACAGTCTTCCAACAGAATAACACAAAAATAGTATTGTTGTGAAAATATCGTTTTTCCCTTTACTGTAACTCACTTCATTTACCACACTGACATCACATGTATCAACTTTTGCAGAGAAAATGCAGAGAAATGGATGGCTTTTGCAGAGAGACAAGGGTCTCTACTCTAACGATTCTCAGAGTCTGTTTCTCACTGATGTCCCTGTGGGGAATTCTGAGGTAGAGTGTAACAAGGCTCATTTGCTCTTGATGATCCAGCTAAGGTGACGCAATAATAAGGCCTCGTGGAAGAAGAATTGCATCCTGGTCTCCAGGCGCTGCAGCTTTCTGAGACATGCCATCAACCAGTTTCTTTTTGCTGAAGTGCATCAGGTCTGCTCTCTGATTGATGATCAACATGTGACATACTGAGCTGCAAATTTGGATTCATGATGTCTTATGGGTAAAACTCTGGTAATATCTGTCAAATTCTGACTCTGATCAGGTAATCCTTATCGGCTGGTTTCTATATTAGCTACGCGAGCGTAATCATAGAGAACGTGATAATGGCCGAAAAGCTTCAGGATTTTCATAATATTTACAGTAAACGTGATTGATGTGGTTGAAGAAAGAGCGCCGATGACTTTTTGAACATTCTAGCAGGCTGCTGGATGAGGCACGGAGTGCTCAATACATAACTCAACCAGAAGTCTGTCTCAAGCAGGTCTTGGGATTTGCTTTGCTATGTGGGAACCACCAGTCTCCCAGAGAGCGTCTCAATTATAAACCACAATATTGTTCTCCAGTCTGTCAGAGGAAAGCTTGTGAGGAAAAAGAGACAAAGTCAACCCAGGAGAATGGCTTAGCTCACTCTAATGTGCCGTTCAGAGGATCTGGGTGAGAATGTCCAAATGTGTCAAGTGCTGGTATGGCTTATACCAATTTATGGCGAGTCCCTTTTGAACCCAGCACAAGCAAATGCCTTCCAAGAGTAAGTGCCCATAAATAAAAGCCCCTACGCAAAATACGCTGGACGTATGTTACATGTATATACATTTCAGAGTATTAAGTCCTTTGTTTTGATTTCCCAGCCAATGTTTGCGTTGCATTGACAACTTTCTAAGGGTTCATAGTACTGGTCACCACAAATAAAGAAGTCAACAAGCGTTTAATGCTCGTAGCAACCTGTTGTTATTGCTCTCCCAATCCTGTCTAGCAGCAACAATGGGGCGCATTACGATGCCATTAGAAGTGGCTAACAGTGGTAGAGGGAATACAGCAACCATGCTTCCTTGCTGTGCCAGGAGAGCATGGCAGAGAGCAGCAGGTGGCTGGAGCGAGCAGGGGGTCCGCACCTCAAAAAGGGAACAGAGCTCTGTGGTCTAGCTTTCAGCAGTCAGCAAGCCGTGAGGGAAAAGCCAGCCAAAGGTGGCCATGCTGATGAGTTGTAAACTGCACTAGAAAATGATGGCCTCTGCTTTAAAGCTGCTTTCTGAGACTCTTAATGTATTTTTGTGTGCGGGTTAGCAAAATAAATGGGCCGCAGCATGGAGTTTGGGTTTCCGTGGAATCTGACAGATGCAGTAGTAGCCACAAGGGCAGCGGCTGGTAGTCAAGAGTATGTGATGCTTGACCTCACACACCCTGCTGGAAAGACTGTAATGGTCCCAGCATTTTATACGTACACTAAGTCAAACCCAGAGGCTTCGGTGTCGTAGAAGAGTAGCAGAGTTTATCAGAGTGCAGTATTAATTTCGATAATTTGATCTTGAGTTTTGTAAGCATCGCGAGAACAGAATTCACCCAACAGATCTGAACTTTGACGTCCAACCTTAAAAATATAAGCTCAAAACTTAGACACACTGCTAAAGAATTGAGAACTTGACCAGGTAATGGTTGAGAGCAAGGTTAAGAAGAGATTGGAGGGCTACGTGTCTTTCATGATCAAGGATGGTGAGGAGAGCATATGATTTTGATTAACCAGAATAAAATGTCAAAAAAAACCCCAAATATATGTACCTTAAAATGCCAAAATGAAGCAATTAATTGCCTGTCAGATTTACAGCAGGGGTCACCAATCTTATGCGCTAAGAGCAGGTGTTACTGTTTGCATTCCAGTCAAGCAGAAGAATTCTGGATTCCACTCATTTAATGTGCTTGGTTGGAATAAGAACCTACGACCTGGACAGACCCTGCGGTGACCTGTTTTACAGTTATATAGCATCGAGTTTTGCATGATGCAAATAAATGGACCATAAACATGCAATATATGTGGGTTCCATTAGCGCACTTCTGACACTAAACACTGAAATTTTACCAACTTTAACCTAGACACTTTTTGTAATGTCACTTTCTGCAAGACTGCCTTGCCGGCCATGGTTGTTTCATGCAGCAGAACCGTCCATCTCTAGTTCTCAAACTCTTAGCGGGTTGCTATGGTGACCTCTCATTAGCTGATTTATGGCACCTGTGCTGAGGCCAGTGATAAAACACAGTCTGCAGCTGTCTGGAGAGACAGAGAGAAGTGGTTTCAAGCTTTCCTAAGAGATTGCCCTCTCCCTGCCACCATGCTTAACCACAGCACGCTTGTCTGTAATTCCACTTAAACTCAGAAACTGACGTCAGCATCAGCCTGGCGGAGAGAGTATGAAGACCAGTGCTTCTGAATTATGTGATTTATTGATTGGTAGCAGCTTTAAAGACTGAGTTTGTCATGCTTTTGATAGGCACAAATGTATTGCTCTGGAGCAATATCCTGAGCTTAATAATATTACTGATAATAATGTGAAAAGCTAAGGTGACTCCAGAACACAAAACTGTAAATTGTACTTTTAGTTTATCTCCTGACTTTGCACTCTATCTGTCTATCTATCTATTTATCTATATAGCTATCTATCTATCTATATATTAGGGCTGGGCACATTAACGCGATAATAACACATTAACGACAATTATTTAATTGCGCGTTAATGCAGATTTTTAAAAAAATCCTTTTAGTTTGAAAGTTAGTTGCTTTTTGGTGTTTTTGTCCTCATGGGTGCGCGCAGCGCTCTACGTCTCCGATGGTTTTCAGGGAGGTCAGGCATTGCATTACTTTTGTCTATATTATATGGACACGACCATTACACCAACAGGGACTATAATGACACTGTATTCAGATATATAGACTTCTATATGGAGTTGGTCCCCCTTTGCAGCTGCTATAATGGTTCCACCCCCAAATGTTCCAGAACCATTCATCCAACATCAGTACCTACTGCTGTGGCCGAACACGATCAAATCCTCACAGCAATGTTCCAACCATAGTGTAAAGCCTTCCCTGAAGAGTACAGCAGCAAAGAAAAGAAAGGACAGATTCCCCATGATATTCTTGATTTTAGAAGACACTTAAATCTAAAAATTTGTAAACTCATATGATGGACAATGCAAATGCCCACAAGTCAACATACACTATATGGACAAAAGCAATGGGACGCCTGACCATAACACCAACTGGGACTTGACACTGCATTCAGATACATAGACTTTCATATGGAGTCGGTCCCCTTTACAGTGGCTATACTGCTCTGGACCCTGAGGGTAACTTGTTTTTCTATAACAGACTAGATAAAACATGAAAGCCCTGCAGTGCCAAACAAGCTCCTTATTTGTATAAAGTGTTTGCAAACCAAATGTTACTGCACTTTTGTTCATATAGCAGTATTTTAAATATAAAAGTATGCAATATACAACTTTTGAATTAATTATTTAATTTTGTGTAAAACAATGCATTTAATCACGATTTATCCCAGAAAACAATGCGATTAAAAATTTTAATTGTTGCCTAGCATATATATATATATATATATACAGGGGTTGACATAATTTTTTTGTTCTAGTAGTCTAAAGAGTACCTACATGAATAAATTGGTACTCACCAAAGGGGCCAAATTATTAAGAAAAATATAATTTATTAATTTTGTAATGTAAATATTAACCTAAATTTCCTGCAAAATTATACGTTTTTTAGTACTGTCCTGTCGTGAGAACACAAAGCAACCGTGTACGAAAGCGCATCTTGGGAGGCGGGAGGTTTGAAAGTAGCCAATCCGAGGGCGTTATTAATTTCTTCTTGCTACTGATTGACTGCTGCCCTGTGACGCATCTCTGGCAGATGCAGTCCAGCATTCCCGCATCAGAAGAGAACGTGCATTTTTACCCTTACATTTTTAAGGGTAAAAATTAAGCCATATTGTATTAAGTTTAAAATGAAATTAAAGTGTTTTGGGAGCATATTTAGGATTTATAGGCATTTTTTTTACGTCACAAATTTGTTTGTTTTCACAATTCGCCGGTGCTCTTGAAACGTAACCCGCGTGAATTTTAGGGGTCGACTTTAACTCTTTTATGCTCTTTCTAGCTTCATGTTTATCAAAAACCGGATGGTACACACTTTTAATTATTTTAAAACAAAATTATTATTTTTCTTTTTAAGGTTTTCCTTACCTGAGTGGGGGTAATTAGAGATCCAGTATGAAGTTACTCAAATTAGGTACGCTTTTGCGCCGTGAAGACTGAAAACTGCCACGCATTTTACTGTTTATCCAGCGCATGCGTACTTATGTGGCACTTATATATATAGACAGCTCCGGAAACAGCATCTCTGTAAGTATGACAACCATTCCATGCCAGTGTATGTTCAATTCCTACACAAGCACCTCATTCTGCTTCATGAGGTACTGATTAGTGATCACCTGAATTAGGAAAAGTATAAAAACACTGCTGTAATCAACACTCTCCTCCCGCAATGAGACCAGTTGGATGGCAAAACACTACTAGACATACGTCAAAGGTAAATATTGCAAATTTGTGAACAGGAGATTTGTTTTCTTTGAATTATTCAAGCTCTGTAAACACTGCATCATTTCTCTTATTTTGATGTTTTGTCATTTCCTTTAAAATGATGCTTTGAAGAACAATATTTTTATTTGGAAATGAGGAGAAATATTGTCAGCAATTCTTAAAAACTAAGGCAAAACTGTTCAGTTCAGTACTTACACCTATAAAAGATAAAACATGAGAAACTGAACATTTATATATATATATGTGTGTGAATATCAGATTATGGTCAGCATGGTATAAGGGTTGGTGATCCTTTTATGTTTGAGCTACCATGTAATACTGGGAACACTTGGACTGCAAGATAGCAAACTGTTCCTGTGGTTGCAGAGTCACGCGAAA
Organism: Bryconaethiops microstoma; assembly: GCA_037577275.1. Taxonomy (NCBI): domain Eukaryota; kingdom Metazoa; phylum Chordata; class Actinopteri; order Characiformes; family Alestidae; genus Bryconaethiops; species Bryconaethiops microstoma. The sequence continues at coordinate 18,350,803 of JBBJLS010000032.1, read as the reverse complement.
ATCTAGCAAGCTGACGTCTGACATTGCGTTCAACATAGTGCTTATATTACCTTATGTGTCAGGGCGATGCTGTAGTAATGTTAGAAAAATATCACTGGTTATTTATATAGTGATGTTTCTTTCACTATGACAACAGAAGTGGGATTAGTCCTGGCCCAACATGACATGAGACCTGTGATAAAGGGCACGCATGAAAAGGTTCAAATGATGTCACAGTCTGCAGGTAAAGGGCAGGCAGAAAGGTGAAGACTAGATCCATGCAGTGACAACTCAGCTCTTCCATATCAGAAAGAATCATTTTAACCCCTTACATTCCTCCTTATTAGTCATTTGTTGATTTTAAAATATGCAGTCCATGTATTATTATTATTTGGTAATTATTCAGGCCCTGGGAGTTTAAGGGGTTAATCTGAAACCTGAAGTACTTTGTTGAGTTAGGGATTAGAGGGGAATTAGAGTGCCAGTGTCGTGTTCAAATAGTTCCTCCGTCCTTTAAAGACAAATAAAAGCGGAAAAATATGAGACCGGGCAGCGAACTTTGTTACACTGCATTTTCCGCACGGACGCGATAGCCAAGAAAAACAGCGCACAAGCAGCACCACTTCAAAAGACGGGCTAGGCCCTGCTCGGCCTGCTCCCGTGTCCGTGCCTCCAACCAAAGCACACAGAGTGGTCCCCGGGGTCCAGCAGCTGCACCCCTGTCTCTCCCGAGCTCGTCCCTGCATTTGCATAAGAACTTTCCACTTGAGGTAGTTTCTTTCAAATCTCTCAGCCTCTCCTGTTTTACGGGGTCCTTTAAAGTTTCCAGACAGAATTATTAAGGGGAGGGGGGGAGATGAAAAAAAAAAGGTGGAGCTGGTCTCGCAAACGCTCGATAAAAAGTGCCAGCGAGCATCAGAGCTCATGCTTTTTCTTGCTTTTGTCTCGCTGGATGACTCTCCCGTCACCTCCACGCCTGGCATGGCATTTGGAGACGAAGTCAGATGGGCACCCGTTTACTAGGCTTGCCATGTCACTCTGGGCAAGGCTCACTCGGCAAAGCCAGCGCTCTCTCATAAAGCTCATGCCGCTCGTTAAAGGGGCTTTTATGTTTCGGTTCTCACCGCCTTGCTCGGAATCTGTCATGCTTTATATTTTTTTCTCCCCCTCTATTGTAATGGCTGTGTGTTTTCGCTCCTTGCTGCAAGGGGAGAGAATAACTGTTGGCTCCCTGAGAGATCTGAGTTGAAACGATTGCTTCTGTCCGAGAGGGATTGTCTTGTTTTTGCAGAGTGCCTGTAATGATGCAATATAATTAAGGACATCGGGGTCACCAATCAACGTGACCCCGATAAAATTCAGCAAGGAAGGTGTCATAATTCATCTCAACCACTATAATAACAATTTAAAGGCAGCCCAGCCCAAGATAACCCGAAGTTCTGGGCCTACTTATGTTACTCAAAGAATACCCGAAAGGAAGAATGACCCCACCCGTTTGGATCTGATAAATCTCTGTATCATCCACTGTCCAAAGTCAATGTTGTGTCATGTCTGCAGCAAAGTTTAGCAGGAAAGACTGTCATTCATGATGTGTGTCCACGACCACACTCAACAACCACCTGAAGACATTCTCTCATCCATCCTGCCAGGGATCACCTGAGCTATATTTAGCATATACGAGCTTTCATATTCTAGCTTTTTTTGACGCTGATTAGTCTCCACGGGTGACCATGTTAAAATATTAACAGCTTGCTTTCTACGGCGAGAGGCACCGAAGGAGTGTTCTCCTGCTGAACTCAGGACTTGGCACGGCTGAGGACAGATTGGGTCAGCATGCGGCTGGCCTGATAATAGCCTCACCATGCACTTGTCTCTTTGGCTCTTAATAGAAAGCAGGCCCAATTAATACAAGATTCCTGCGTGTGATTAATGATATTAATTCAATTTTCCAATCCCATGTTTTTCCGCCTGCTCTGAAATGTTTCATCAGTATTGCCATGGCCAATTACAGTGATTGCTCACTGCTGGCATCAAAGGCCAGCTGGGAGAATGGGAATGGATCTTGCATTAGAACTTGCATACTTGGAAAGGCTGAAAACAAGTCTGATGTCTCTCATTAGCTCCTCTTGCCCGTAATCAGAGGGGACGCAGGGAAAATGTCAGCTATTCAAATAATGCCTTAACGTCTGCTTGTATAAATGAGTGCCTAGATAAAAACTCACGGCTAACAACCCCAGCCAGGAAGTACACCTTCAAATGTTCCAGAGCAACAGGACCTCGGTATGTAAAAACCATAAACAGATACCAGGGCGATGGGAAAGGTTAGAGCATCACATTGCAAAACCGATCAACCAAGATGGAAAGGGAAGACTGAGCAGACAAAACATCACAGTGTAAAAGGTGGAAAATCAAAACAGTGCCCTTCACAAAATCTCAGATATGCAAAGGTGTGAAGGTGAACAGCCAGGCACACCTGGGGGCAAAAAAATGTTGGTTCTGCAAAAGCACATCTAAAGCTGAGCCACTTCAGATGGGTGTAATGGGTGTATATGAGTTTGAAAACAGGCTGTAGAATTCTTGGATTTCTCCTTTATATTTCGGTAAGAGTAATCACACTTGTACTTCTAATCACTTGCATTTGATCTTGCCACCTTCGTAAAAACCAAATGGATTGATTGCAGAAGTGCTCATCATGGGAATATGAAGTAAATGAATGTAATATGGCAATGGCAACACTCTACTATTGCACCTTGATTCATTTTGCTCCTCTGGACAGCGGGTTAACTTCTATTGTGAAGCTTAGTCTTGGAGAATGATCAGTGAGTATGATTTCTATTTTTCTAGATCTGTGTCCACAACACAGCAACAGAACACTTATCTCTATGAAACTGCCATTTCATCATGCTCACTGTTGCTGAAGCTTAAAGGGGACATGTTGTGCTAAACTCACTTTTTCATCCTTTTGTATTTCAATTCGGGTCTCTACTGCTCCTATAAACACTACAAGCGCTTCTACGAGCCGTTTAGACTGTCCCCCCATTGTGACGTAATAATGGAGAAATTTGCATAGAACCACCCCTCATCTGTTGAGCCCCCACCCACTAGATTAGTTGAAGATCTGATATTTTTGTCTGCTGGTTTTACGAGCACGCATAAGACGCTGAGAGCTATGGCTACAGGCAAAGGCAAGTCACTCATGAAGTGTTGTGTTCATCCTGCTCTGGGTCCGGCTCGGGGTCGATCATATAGGGCTGGATAGTTTTCTGCCTTTTTCACGTGTGTTAAACGTGCAGCGTTAGCATGGGATGGGTGGGCCGTGGCCAGCAACAGCTTATTTGCATAAAAGTGACAGAGCCCTTAAAAGGCCCATTTTTAAAGGGACTGATACTGTCAAGAATAAAGCTGGTGAGACTCTTTATGTAAGAGTGATTTTGTGCAAAGAACTTCATGAACATGTTTTGTATAGACCATAGACCTATTATAACTAAAGTGAGTTTTGCATAATATGTCCCTTTAAATCTAATATCCAATTCCTCTGTCACTAAGCTGACTTGGTGGAGGAAAAAGGACGGCCATGACAAATGATCTATTTATCTCTTGCAGATTTGTTTTTGTGACTTTCTGGCCCTTGTGTTTTTAATTCACATGATTTGTCTGACCATCATCACACATAGCTGTTGTGCAGCCATTTGAGAAGAATTTCCTTTGGCAACCAACTAGCTGCAGAGTTTGACCTTGGCCTAGTTTTCGAAGATCCAGGCTGTTGAAGAAAGTGCACAAGACCAAATACACGGTTTCTTGTATGAAACAAAATTCAAGTATGGCATCCCATCCACCAAACTGATCTGAGCTTTACTGCTCATGCAGCTACACGGAGCACTTTAATGATGCAGAAATGTACGCAACATCTGACAAGAAGCAACAGAAGGGGGGTAAAGGAGGAGGGGGTGGCAGGGGTTTGCACCAAATCACACTCGCTACATGGCAGTTTTCAGCATTTCAATCAAGTGTGTGGTAGCGTGCTTGAGGAAGTGCCCGCTTTGGTTGGGCCTCTGCAACCAAAACTGGCTAACGTGGCTTTATCGATATTGTAATGACATTCATGTGCATTTCATCTCCGCAGGGTGCCCCACCCTAACTAGAACCAGATGAGGTGTAGCATGTCATAGTTGGAGGAGAACCAATCGCACATGACAGAACTGGGTGGGTATTTCTATACTTCTGATAAAAAGGAGAGTGAAAAGCAAGAAAACATTTCTAAAGGGACATTCAGTTTTTTATTTAAGAAACTATGAGGCCTGCGGCACAGCTGTTTTTCAGATTAAACATTTTTGAAAAAAAAAGGCAGTGTGAAGGCCTGACTCCTGCGAGACCCATTTTATGCTTTTAGGGGTGCTCGTAGAGTATGGGAGGAGGACCGCACACACATCCGAACAGAGAAACCCAGAACTCCAGAGGAGACCAGACAGCCTATTTTTATCACAATTAGAACCAAAGTCTTGATTTTATCGCACAGAACAAGAAAGAACTGAAAAGAGTCTGTAATTCAATCTACAAAGACTATGGAACAATATGGTTCAAATGATATTGTACACTGAGTTGATAAGAATTAGGTACACCTTCCACCACTGAAGCAGCTAGTGGTCTGGTGGTTAGAGAGTTACCGCTGCAAACAGAAGGTCATGGGTTCAAATCTCAGGACTACTAGTGGCAACACTGAGGTACCCTTTTTTTTCTTTTTTTCTTTTTTTTTTCAGACAGGGGTAGAGAAAATACAGATAGAAAGAATTTTGAGGTGAACAGGTTGAAGATCCAGATGAAAACTGCTGACACTGTGCAATCGCTCCAAAGGCTGCATTTAAAAGTAAAACAACAAAAACAAAAGACAAGACCCAGCCACACAAACACAGAACAAGACACAAAGCAACGGCAACGCTGTACCAGCACAGAAACAACATACATTCCTACTGTCAGTGTTTTAGCAGCTTACAGAAACCTGTGGTTCTGGGTAG
>JBBJLS010000032.1:18335138-18345712 GCA_037577275.1 Bryconaethiops microstoma | reverse complement strand
TGTGTCTGTGCGTCTGTATGAATGTGTGCATGTGCCTCTAATTGTCTTATGTATGCCTATGTATATCCGTGGGTGTGTGTGTGCGTGTGTATATAAGTATGTGCATATACGCGTATAAGGGTGTGTCTGTCTATATGTATGCATATGTGCACGCATGAGTGAGTGAGTGAGTGCACTGGTAGTGTCCGAGTTTGTCATGGAATGTATGCGATGAGGGTAAGGGGCCCGACCACACCGCCCCGGTGCCCAAGTGAGACCGAGCAACTCCGGAGGCCGCAGGGCCCGGTAGCCCTATCGGGGGCCGGAGGGCCCGGCCGCACACCCCAGGAGGGCCGAGGCCAGCCCCAAGAGGTGGAGAGGGAGGCCTCAGACATGGGCCTCTGAGACTACGGGTCGGTAGCCCCGGCGGCCTGTGGCGACAGTGCACCCAAGCCAGCCCCGCAAGCACAGGCTAGGCAAAGAATCCGTGCCCCGCAAGCCCGGAGGTACCCTGAGGTACCCTTAATCAAGGTACCATCCCGACACATTGCCCCCCTCGGCGCTGGGCCACTGGCTGCCCATTGTTTCACTTGGTGAATAGGTTAAATGCAGAGAAAGAATTTCACATTGTCCACACTGTTTGCTGTGCTGTGATGTGTTCATGCGTGACAAAAATGGACACTGTACACTTTACCTTCACACAAATTGTACAGCATTTCTATCATAAAATTAATGTTCAGTCAAGCATTACAATGGGCAAAACGAGTGATTATAATGACGATGGTGCTAGGTGATCTAGGTGGTTATAGAATCTCACAAATTGCTGTCATACCAGTTTTTTCACATGCCTTTACTAAGAATGGCACAAAAAACAACTGCAGCTTATGGATCAGAGAAGTCCAAACTGGTCAGAACCAGACAAATCACATAACATCACCACATTGTATCAATTGTTCTACAATGGCTAAAGATCATTTGCAGACTGATGTCAGCAAAGAACAACAAAGTAGGTTTTCAGTGGGCACATAAGCATCAGTGGTGGATTGCTGAGGAGTGAAAAAAAGTTTGAATTCAGGTTCTTTTATTTCAAGGACCTCAGTTTGGCACAAGCTACATGACTCCATGGGATCCTGTTGGAAGTCAAAACAGTGTATCCCAGTGGTGGCAGTGTGATATTAGAGCCCATGATACCCACTGAAGTACATCTGAGCAGCACAGTGTATCTTAACATGGACACTGCCCAAATGGATCCCTTGGTTACACTCTTTTATACAGACATTTTAGCATGATCATATTGTCTACAGAAGGTTCCAGTATCATGACAGCTACATCTTAGCTTCTGTGACCTGCAGTTCCACAGGTTTCAACCCTACTGAGCATTTTTGGGACGAGGTGGAAAGCAGTAGTGACAGCAAGACAACATGCACAACATTGACAAAGCTTCCAACATCTTGTAGAATTCATGCACAAGTGAGTTCATACTGTTCTCAGGGCCAAGGGAGGCACAACACATTACTGGAACCTAATTCATATCAACTGAGTTTATCTTGCCCAAACCAATTTGTCTGTCAGAGCATTGGCCCTTTCATCAGGACACCGTGAGCTCAGTCATCGGTAATGTCGCAGGTATCCGTGGCTGTACTCCAAGAGAGCACAATTCACTGAGGAGATGGCCCTCCCTCTCCCCCATCACTCAGGCCGGATTGACATTTGTTGGCTGATATACCACACCTCTTCTCCAAGTGTCATGAGCAGCAGCTAAAGATGATGTGATGGCTGACTTTAAATGACTTGGAGGAAGCATGTACTAGTCTTCACTCTAGTCGGTGTAAAGTGTGTAAGTGTCCATTTGTCATACATAAACACAACACAGTGCACAGGTTGAACAGCACAAATGATTTTCTCTGCCTTTAACCCATTCACCCAAGTGGAGACAGGACCTTGCTCAAGGCTATCTCAATGGTGCCACTAGCAGTCCTGGGATTCAAACTCACAACTTTCTGATCGCAAGGGCAACTCCCTAACCACAAAACCACCAGCTGGTATTGTATTAAGTCCCAGCAAGTGGTTGGAATTGGACATGACCAAATTGAGAAGAAATCGGTTTGAACTGTCTTAACTGTCAAGCAAAGTGTTTTAGCTCTGACGAAGCAGTAGGTATATTCCTGTAGCATGTGGCATTGAGGGGAACCCATGACTCAAAAGAACGTCTGCATACCTCTTGATGGCTTGATAGGCCTCGTGGACTTTCTGTCCCCAATTCTCACATTTTAACAACCTGGCAGGCAGGAGAATTAAGTGCATTTGTGCACACTTCAAAGTTAATTCGGATTTCTGCACCCAAAGTGCTCAGATTGCCTCATTTGTGCTTTCGAGTCATGTGCAGTACTAAAACAGGCTGTAAAATTAAAACGCTGCCGTAACATTTAATACATTTTTTCATTTTTGCTGTTCAGCACTAAGGCTTAACATTTCCTTTGAGGGCGCCAAGCCTTTAGTCCAGTGGCCAACTGCTTTTGAAAGACAACTGTGCACTTACACTGTGTACCTTTATACATGTTTGAGGATTATTGTGTTTGCTGTGCTCCTTGTGTATGGTCATCATGTCTGTTCAGATTAATGCTCTATGGCAGACTGAAGGACAGAAGACAAAACTCACTGACTGGGAAATTTTGAAAAGCAAGCTTCGTAGAGCTCCAGAGAAACAGCACCTGTCCTTTCCTTTCAGTAACCATGTGGCACTGATTGCTTCGACATCACAACAAATAAAGTGTTGGGTCAGAGCAGCAGAGCACTTTGAGAAGCCTCTTGTGGTTGACCTCCACTCCCTAGCTCTGCAAATCTTTAACTGCGCACAGTCTCTCTGTCTCTCTCTCTCTCTCACACTCTGCTAGACTTCACTATTCCCGTGCCCTGCACCTGTCCCCTGTGTGATCTTTGTCTCATGGTCATTGAAACAAAAGTAAATTGAAGGCAGGGCTCTTGCTTGAATTTCACAGCAAACCCCCAACTGCTCCATTATAACAAGGTTTCCTATAAATTCATATTTTGAAAAGGGGGCAAAAGGGAGAGTACAGGGGAATCCATTCTTAGCTCTGTTGGTTGTAATTTTATGTCTCCCATAGAGGCTTCTGACCATGGAAAGTGTAGGGCTATGCCGAATCAAACAGTTGAGGCCACTGCTAACAATGAACCCGAGCTGCTAACCCACCTGTTTCCCATGCTCGCCAGAGATATTATGAAGAACTGTTTAAGATATTAAACTACATTATTTCCACCAATTTTTTCCTTTCTCCCCCCTGCCTTTTTTCACATCTTTATAGTAGTGGTCGGGGATTCGCCACAAGTTCAGCCACCAGCTAATGCCTTTTGAAAGCCCATTTACAATAAAGGGCAGCCATGCTTTCAACACCGTGCTGGCCCGGTTACCAACCAGTGCTTTTCCATTTGAAGAGTTACTGCTGCGGTCTTTGTTAGAGATCTACTCCTGTAAGGGGTTCTGCTGGCAGCACCATCTAATGCACATAGAACACATGTTGTGATAACCCATATATACGACACAGTCTCTGTTTTTTAGCTCAAAGGGGACCAAAGGGAGCTGTTGACCCAGCTGTTAATAACAAACATCAGTTTTGCAAGTTACATCTTCTGTTCCTCTTGTTTCACACTGTGCCTGTAAAACACTCAAACACACATGCAATGGCAACACAAGGAGTGTGAGGTATGAAGCTATTGATGAGGCTGGACTGTATTATAAAGACTTACATGTTGTTGCCAAAACTGAAAAGATCATCTGTAATTTCTTTTCAGTAGGACAGCATTTTCATTCTAACCATGTCCTGATTTGTTCATAATGAAAAGAAGCTCAATATACAAGCTTTTAAGTCTTCAAACCAACCATAACAGGACTTTTCCACTACACGTGTTATCAGGACATCATGGAAAACATTTAAATGTCTACAACCATTAACAGGTTGATGCATGGCTAAGCAAATAAGCCTTTGATCCTTAGTTGCAAAACCCACAAACCCACTCGTACAAAGGCTAATAGCAACCCAGGACAAGACATTGTCAGCGCTCATGGCCGGTGGATCCAGTGCCTCTTGCCGTGCACATTGACTTGTCAGACTCTTACCTCAATGCAACATGCTCGTATTTGTTTTACGATGCTTGGAACAGGCTGATACGCATCCATGCTGACCATTAAAAGGGCTGTGCAGTGGAAACTCAAGGTAGTTTGCTGTCGATTCAAACGAAGGACAGTGGAGATGGGAGAGATGTAAGTGCCTCATGTCTGTCACAAGGGAAGCATGAATATATGGAAAGGACATACTGGTCTCATTAGAGAATGGCTTGGCATATCATAAAATGACATAGGAGAGAATTACTGTGGACTCTCCGATTCCCTCAGTCAGTCTATGAAGATTTACAACTCTGATTGATGCCTGGATGGCTCCTCTTGTTCATAAAACGTGACACATTTTGTCTCTTTTGTGCTTTCTTGCTGCACTCCTATCGTTAACACTTCACCCAGTAAAATCAGTCTTTCACTGGGTTATTGGATCCTTAACCAAGTAACTCCAGCAACTGTCTTGCAAAAGAGCTTTGTAGCTAGGATCCCTTTAAACTAACATAAGCTAATCCATTCAGTCTGGATAAGCTAAGCGCCATATAAGCTAAGCTAAGATAAATCTGTTCTCAAAGTGACTGAAACTCTCCTAGTCTTTTGGAGCGCCTTTTGATGTTCCCCAGCTTCAATCTGTTCACAGCCCTTGCTTTGATTTGCTGGTTTCTATGGCCACAATTCATTAGGAATACTTTTCTTGTCAAAGCGTTTACTAGTCTATCAATGGGGGCCGGGCCCAGGGAGTGAATCAGCTGTCAAGAAGCAGAGCGGGTGGAAAGAGAGCGTCGTCGTCGCAATTAAATGCCGCAGCTCTGAAGGGCCCCCAGCACGGGATGGTGGTGACATCAAGCAGCAAAAGGGGTTGGCCGTGCACCTCTAGAGCCCAGGCTGTGGGAGGACACTGGTTTCTCCGGTCCAGCCCTGTCCCGTTCCTCAACCAGCCTGTCAGTCCTGGCACAGACTTTGCTGTGCAGCACCGCTGTATTCATGCTCCAAATTGCAGTCGAGCGTCAGATATAAAGAGCCCGCGAGACCCATTCTGCCTTAGCATGCAAGGGCCCTGCTTAGTCAGTGCGTCACATGCTCCATGCCGACACTTTCATGGCTTTTTTTTTTTTATTCCTTTTTTTTTCCTTAGTTTTTTTTTTTTTGCAGTGTTTTGACCTTTGGAGAACTTTCACAATTGTTCCTTTCTCATCGGTTAGTCTTCTTCTCTTTTTTTAGGTCTACTTTTTCCTGCCCCGTCCATTATTATTCTGCCTTTCTTGTTTTGTTTTGCTGTTTCGCGTCCGTGATTTCTATGGTGACAGCTCACTTCCCAGGGCCGATGAAAGCCTGGGGATTAAGAAGCATGAACAGTGATGGCTTTTTCATAAATAGGTAGGAGACTCCTGGAATAAACGTGGGGGAGTTGAGCATTGGATGGAATGAGCAGATGTGACATGAGTGGGAGAATTTTGATCATTCAGAGATGGACAGAAAAAGACATTATGATGGAGCAATGGAATGGCATGAACATCTTGTCTCATCTGGGCCAGTCCTTTTATGTGGCACTGTTTTGCTCAAAAATTGCTCATTTACACACAAAAAATATTACCTGTACATTGCTGTCGTTTTCAAACCAATATTCTGATGTCTCTTTTTCCAAACCCACGGTCTAAGCTAGAATTTGCTTGTTTTAATCTGGGTAACTTTGGGCTTAACAGAAATGCATTTTCGTAAACCCTCTCTAATTGATTCAACATAGTCCAGACAGCTACAAGAGCCAATGATCTTCTTTTAGAATGGACCACATTCTAAAAGTTCCTTAGTAAATCTTGTGGTTCACAGTTCCCATTTCTGCCATCGATGGGCAATTGATGGTACCCAGTGAAGGTGCCTTGGTTCATTTGACGTCACAGCGCAAGAGCAGGCAGGGTGGGTTATTGTTAGTGCTAGCCGAAAACACAGTGAAACCGTGGGCTCCTTCGTCAGAGCAGGGCGTCAGGGGAGCGGGAGGGGAAAGTGCTTCCCATTGCAAAAACATCCTGCACAGCCAGCTGAACACACACAGGCCGTCCCCAGCAGCCCCGCATCGGTACGGCCCATGAGGCTTAGCACGGCTAGCGTAGTGTACATGCAAGCATGCTCACATGCACTCGGCAGCAAAAAGCCAGCCACTTTCACACAGTGCGCTGGTCCCAGGGCGTCCTCACGGCAACACATACTGCAGGTGTGTGGGATGAGACAAAGGCATCAATCCAGGAAATGAAAAAAGCTAGGCTCTTATAATATTACACAGCCCTAGGAAGACATAGCCAAAGTGTATGGGCTTAAGATTAGAGGAGGTTTTTGAGAGTCCTCTGTTGAAGCTATTTCTCATTTTTCTACAGGGCATCTAAGCACATAGGAAATCCTCATTGTGCTGAAGCATTTCCATACTAAAAGAGTTGAGTTCCTTGTTCTCTATTCCTTGGCGCTGTCAATGAGGCAGGATATCAGCACTCACATGATGTTTGGGACTGTCTCACCATCTGGGGATTACTGGTACTTAAGTTTAGAGCCATGTCAGCCTTGAAGTGCATCTTCATGCTTTACTCAAGGCACTGACAGCACAAGCGTCTCATGGTAACTGAGAGAAATATTTTGCCGCCCTTACAAGCATCAGCTGTCAGCAAGGACAAAGGAGTAGAAAAGGCGGGGAGACGACTTCAGAGCCTCCTGCATGGGCAGAAGACATCCGATTCTATCTTATAAAGCTGAGGAGACAGAGTAAACATTGAGCAACCAAAGGAGCTAGAACATAACAAACTGTATCCCAGAGGAAGGGGTAAACCTCAGTTTGCACATTCATATCACCACCATTCAAACACCATCATCACTGCCATTTATGCTGGCGGGATTAAATTGCACCATTTTGTGTGAAACAATTATTTTGCCTCTTTATGTAAATAGGTCTCCAGTTCTTGCACCTTCAGCGGGGCCAAATGATCTGGCATGCCAGGCAAGGTCAGATACTGTGCACAAAGGTGTTGTACACTTTTTTGGGTAAATTGCAACAAATATATTCCCTAGTGACCACTAGAGGTAGGTAGTAGGTCCCATTTTGCATAAGTACCACTGCCCACTACAGTTGCATGAGCAGATTTGTTCTTACTGGCTCATATGAGCAATTTAAAAGTACATATTGCATTCCCAATTTACTGTATCACATATTTAGACTGCAATTAGTTTTTTGGCTAATATACTACAATGGATTATTGACCAATTGCAGCCATTATTTTCCATTACTTTAGTTTAAATACATAGTGCATAAATTTAACCTTATAATAATCACGTTGAGATGATCGTTTTTGCCAGTGGTTAAAAGTATTTCAAATGTATTTATGCAACATTATAATATATGAACAATTGTACAATTTTGTACAATATTACCATATCTATTTCAAACTGCAAAAAAGTGGTGCATTTCAAACTTAAACTGGAAACAATGTCCCATATTTGGTTTTTTTTGTTTTGTTTTTTTATTATTCTTCCTGTTTTGTATTTTTACTCTGTGATGCCATATTTATGAGTGATACTTCTTGAGAAATGGAGCATTCAGGAACATGTGGCAGGTTTTATCATGTCATCTGTGTGATTGTTTGCTCCAGGTATCGACACACGTTTTCATTCATTGGAACACGTAGAGGTTTAACCTGGCCACATAAAAACAGGTGAAAGAATAAACAATGGAACACAGGATGGAAGATATTTGATTTATCATAGAGTGGACATAACATTTTAAAATTGTTGTGCTTTGGGTCAGTGACAGTATCCAAGCTAAGCTTGTTGATTTGAGGGTAACTGGGAAAACGTAAACCAAAGTAAAATGGTAACAGTGCACATGTTTATGCTCTTCTTTCAAAGGAAATAAAACTGTGTTCACACTGTTATATTACATTAAATTAGTGTATTTCTTGTGTAAATGAAATCTAGCCACAGTACTTTCAGACATTACCCGGATGTAAAAAAACATGTTGATGCAAGGTATAAACAGTCTTTATGACAGCATTCTGAAGTTTTGAATTTTCAGCAATTTGCTGAATCTGATGTATGATGGAATGAAGTTCGACCACACAGTCAGAAAATTAAGAGAAATACAAACTCATTCTTGGATACAACTCAATAAGTTTAAATCAAAAGATCCTACGATGCTGTGTGTCATTTTGGAGGCTTCTGGAGTAGTTAATGCAATTCACTATTTAACAGCAGTGTTAGCAGTTTACATGCATCTGTCAGCTATAATGTTCCTTGTAATTTCATTTTTTGCCTTTCCAACCTTAATCATGATGTCTGACCTCCTCCCATCCATCTGAATTACTTGCTTGGGCAAAGAGCGGCGTTCTTAACTCCAGAAGAAACACCCGTTGAAGGAAGAGAGCTGATGGACAGATTGCTCCAGTCCAGCACATGATCTTCCCGCTTTAGCCACCATATCTGGCCTGAGGAAGTCTTATATCCGCTAGCATGACCTTAGCTAGAGCTCAACCACCCTTCTGTTCTTTTGAAATGTGTGGGAATTGTCCTCACCCAGAGGGAAGTGAGGCAGAGTACCATGGCCTGGGCCTTTCAGAACTTCCACTGGAAACAAGAGTGTACGGCAAGCCCTGGCCATCTGGTAGACCTGCCAAGTAGAAGTAGGGATTTTTGTGGTTTATTTTCTGTTTGTTAAACTAATATTTATGGCATTTCAAATGACCCTTAAAATCTATAAGCAGTGATTCTGTGTGATTTTACCTGTTCAGTGTTCTCTGAAAGAGTTGGAATTTTTGGGGCTGAATTTTATTCACCAAGTACTTTTTTAATAATTTCAATCAAACTCACAAAGCATCCTGAAAAAAGAACACCCATATTTCTCACAGTTTTCAGTCTGTGTATTCTACTTTGCTTGGGACAAAGCAGTGATAGATTTCGGAACAACCCTGACCCTGGCGCATCATAAAAGCCTTTAATATTGCCAACTTTAAGACATGAGCTTTCGCCGAGCTTATGAAAACAAACACAAGCATTCCTTCCAAGTCAAGTCTACTGTATGCTCAGGGCCGATATGTTTATGCCATTTGCCATCAAGGGCTATTCAAATGAATTCCTGATGGAATTATTGGATTATACCTTGGAAAACTACCATAATTAATAGGTGTTTCGAACACATTAGTGCGTTGCCAAGAAACCCCAGATGATCCCTGTTCATGTGATTTGATTTCGCTGCTAAACCAGTGACACATGTAGCCAAATGTTACATGGAAGGCATGGAAGAGGCCCCAGCAGGACCCTTTAGGAAACCCTGTAGGAAGCTCCGATCGCGCGTTTACTCCACCAGCTGGTTTGCATAAAGTTTGATAAGAAAGACTGTATCGTCTGGCTTGAAGGGAGGGGGAATCCTGATGATGATATGTCTCTTTTGTCTTAACATCGTGTTTATTTTTAGGGGTCATGACACACGGTGACTTTTACACATAAGATTTATCACCTACGAAGTATGTTGCGCCTTACTTGCATCATGTTACAGCTGGTATATGTGCAATGTAACAAAGGGACGACTCAGTATTAAGGGGAACATAAAGCAGAATCCAGTAACATGGATTACGAGTTCTCAGAGTTTGTATTTGAGGAGCCCCTGTGTTTAGAATTTTATATAGTTAACACCTGCAACGTGATGTTATCCAAGAGGATCACTTAACTAGATATCAATGTGAGGTCTCACTCACCACAGGCAGGCCAGGGCAAAGAAACATATTGCTCCTTGATAATCATCAAAAGCATTTGGCAATGTTGTGATCTCATCATTTGAACCTGCAATAGCAACAGTTTCTCTGCAGTTCATTTCACATTTTGAAAGTGCACTCCTCAACCACAAACAACTGACTCATCATAAGTGCTAGACGCTGAGTGAACGCTTCTTTCACCAACGGGTTTCTCACTGATGTCTGGATCTGGAGGTTTCATTATGGAACTGAGTCTGACTGCTCGCATGCTCCATGCACAAAAAGAGAAGGCCCGACTACCACCAGGAAATCCTGCCTCATCACGTCTCTTCTGGACAATCTGTTCGATGACTGACTTGCATTTCAACACAGACTCCCCATTCACTAAAATAGAAGGGCTGATTCCATTTCAGTGATGTAAGCTGTCACCTGGAAACCACATTTGAGAAGCAACTCACTGCATGTCTTCAACTGGATTGTATGAAACACTTGTAATTAAATTTTGAGGGAATGCGAGGTTGGTAGAAACTATGTGCATGTATTCAGGTATTTATACCAAATACTCTTCTGAGTATTATCAAATGATAATTCTTTTACTTCTGCCTAAGCATATTTATGAGAAAAGTACTTATGTCTAGTACATTTCTTCATTTAAAGTTATTAAGTCCATTTATTTGGGTTAATTTCATGATGCTAAGACAGCATATGTGTGTGTGTGTTTGTGTGTGTGTGTGTGTATATAT
>JBBJLS010000032.1:18268766-18330268 GCA_037577275.1 Bryconaethiops microstoma | reverse complement strand
ATGTAATACAGAGGTAATACAGAATTTATGAGGATGGGTTAGTTGCAGCATTTCCTCACAAGGTGGAACTAGGTGGATCTGGTAAACACAACACATGCAAACTGGATCCAAACATGATTTTAGATGAGAATAACATGCTTTGACACAAAAAAGAGGTAATTAACAAACACCAAAATTGCAAAAACAGAAAAGGTCCACTTCCAATGCCACAATAAATAAATTATTTAAGTGACTTTTTGACATTAATGAAATGAGAATATGTACATTATTTAAGTGACCTGATAATAAAATGAGTCTATAAAGCCCTGTTATTTAGTTTATAATGTTAAATTATATTGGCTGATATTTTGTAATAGTTTTGTGATAGGGTGAAAAGGATCCCAAATAGAGGTTCCAATACAATTCTCCAAGTTACATGGTGTGTAAATACTCTTGTTTTTGGAAAGCCATTATTTTACAAAGTAACAATATTTTTAACTGAACATGGGTTTAGTTTACTGCACTTACCCCTCAGGACTCTGATATTACACGGCCAGAAAGCTTTCTTGTTTTTCATACTGTGGTGTGGATTCCCAGGCAGCTTCCAGACTCTCAATGGGATATGTGGTAGAACAACCAAAATTCTTTCCCAGAAGGAGTTTTATTATTATTGTCGACTGTATTGTGCTAATTCATTAAATTTTTGGCTTTGCTAATTGTATTCAAATATTTGGTGTTTTGAGACAAAGAAAGGCCCATTTAACACACAACCGAACCAATTGTGGGTATATACACCACTTACTGGACCACTTCTCCCTAGATCTATATTATAAATGTATTATTTAAAGGTGTGAGGTACTGGAAGGATACTTACGATATACTACCTGAATCAGTGCAGTCTGGTGGAACAAGCGCTGAAGGTAAACTGTGGTACTTTAGGAGAGACTTTATGCTGTATGCTAGAAAACTGCAAGGGCAAAGAAGCTCTAACTTTTTTAGTCATTTGGTCCTTTGTAATGATTGCTTTGTCTTGAGAAGACTATACAAAGGAGAGCGCTGTCCAAAGAAAATACAGCGCGTGCGAAATAAATGAGAAGCGTGACACACCTCAGTATTTATAATGCGAACAGAGTAATATAATGTCACCCTGCAAATTTTTATGGAGCATTGCGGGGTGATTCTTTTTTACATCACATTTATTATGCTCAACATGTGCACTTTTGGTTGACCAATGCACATGCTTGAAATAATTGACATGTTTCAACGAATGAACACACTTGCAGTTTAACCTAATTACGTTTTACAGTATTCACCTCCTGAATGATGTGCTTACCAGCTTGGTTTCGAGCTTTTTAATATACTTTGGTTTTGGCAAGATAAAACATGTTTAAAGTGCCGAGCTCTCCCTGTGATCTGGCAGCAACTCCGCTGTGGCAGGTGTTTTGGAAAAAGAGAGACACTCTATAAATCCAATAAAGATATGTTCACGGGCAAAAAAAAAAAAATGTCGTCAACCCCAACGTCTACTGAAGGTCGATTTAAAACAGAAATGCCGAAAGAATCTCTCAGACATCTGTTTCCAGTGACCGGAGCAGACAAAAGTGATGAAATCACCAGAGAGAAAAAGGTCCGCGGTCTGCTGGTTCTCATTATCAAGCTATAGATAACCTTCGATTCTAACTCGGCCTCGAAGACAAACATTAAATTCGCACCCTCGGCTAATAGAGCGATTTTAATAAAAGAAGATATAAATATCAGTCCTGGACATCATCAGCTATGGGACACGTAACTTAAAGGACACAAACAGTGGGCAAACATTTAGCAAGAGCTCACGCAAGACATGAACCTTCAGCGCAAGCCGCACCATCAACTAAGCACTCAGCAGTGCTCAGTGCTCATTGTTCCTCACATAAGAATGAAAATGGTCTATTTTATTGTTAAAGTGAAGGTTTGTACAAAAAACACATTTTCCGGCACTGTGTGATGTACTATTATCTAAAAAAACAGATACAACTAGAGACAAAATCAGGCCTCAAAACAGCTAGTACCACTGAGTATGCTAAGTGATATATTTGTACTGTACAGAACTAGTGGCTGTAAGCTTCTATTGCATTGATTGGACCCCCACTGAAGCTACAGCTGATCTGTTATTGTCAGCCTAGGATAGGGTTGTGAATTGTCCGTTGCTTATTTAAGAACGTGTTTGTATTCTACTTGCAATTCCTTCATCTATGTTTTGTACATGCTTCTGGTGACATGATGCTCATGACAAGTGACACTGCAACCAGACTAAAGCCAACAATTTAGCTGCTAAAGTAGAATGTGAGTGTTTTGTTTTTACCTAAATAAGTATAATGGTATTAAAGGTAATGTCTTACCTTTCAGCAAAGGCATTTTTATGCAGCCAGGATCAAAGGCAGTGGAAACACTTTTCAAATGTTATTCATTTCACAACAATTAAATGTACTACAGTTACTCTGATTCTCTCGCCACTTCAGACCCTCTATAAAATAGCTTGAAACTATAAATGCTTTGGCTGATCAACTACATTTGGGTTTACAGATTTTTTGGCTAAAGCACCACTTTAAGGCATGTGCAGGTTTGAAGAATGTCTATGCACCCCTTCCATTATACCCATACACAAACTTCAATTTCCATACACAATATGAGAACGACTGACTGCATCAGTGCATCTACTGCAGAAGTTGTTTAATTGACAATCTGTTTTCTTGGCCTGTGTGGTTAATACAGCTACATGACAGGGAAAGAGCACTTCGATGTTACCGTAACCTTTGAGGTGGTGAGAGACAGCCCCTCCGATTGACAGTTCTTTATAAACACATTCCTTTTCGTCTGAACCGTCATTTTCCACGAGGGGAAAGGAGGTCATGTTCAAAGCACATGCTTGTCTGGGTCTTCAAGAGAAATCAACAGATTGTGAAACTTTATATGTTTGACCTCATGTCAGTAGGAAATGCCTACATATTTTTTTATTTGGCCCCTTCATTCGAAAAGCTCCGACGAGACTGCATGCTGCTGGAAATCCAATAGGTCTGGTGACCACACATCTTCTGTATGGAAACCTGTTCCACTCCCGGAATAAGCCAGACAACCCATCCTGCTGGAAACTGGTTACACGTATGAGTTTTTGTCATCATAATGCAATATTTGTTTTAACATTCATCCTGACAACTAATATTGATTCAGAATAACTTTCTCAGACAGTATGACTGTCCCGGGGCTACTGTGGTTATTTCACTCAGGTGATAAATGTCGTCCACAAGCAATTTAAATGAACTGTGAGAATAACGAAGGAAATGAGTCAGTCTCGGAGATAAGACGAATGGATGGGCCTTGTTACGAGCAGGTCCACTTTCTAAAACACAGGGGAAGCCTGGAAAGGGGAAGTAGAGAAAAAACTCAAATCAAACCCAAAAAAGAGTCCAGAAAAGTCGGAGAGCAGAGACATGAGCTTAAGGCATGGAAAGGTAACTAATGATGGCCATTAACCTCACACTGTTGTTTTTGTCCATGCTATTTTAATGAAAGTAACATCATGCTCCTGCAGTACTCTGCGTTCTTTTAAGTGAACACTTCAAAGTAACCACTGACCTCAGGATAACCTCACCTATGCAGATGCTGCTTCAGTGGCCTGGACGATCATACCTGACGGAGTCCGCCTGCTCGATCCATCTGCCACAGAGACAATGAAATGATAATGAGTACAAACATTCCTCTTGAGAACAAAGCAAGCATGATGGCATTGTTCTTTTATGATGTTTGCATGTTTCATGTAACAGGAAGCTTCCAGTGAACTGATGACCTGGAACCTCTGGTCCTTTCCTGGCGTCGCTGATGGCATCAGTTGTGTTAGTGGTCATAGTCTGGTCCAAAACAAAGCATGGACTTTAACCTTTAAAAGAGTTAATATGTCAATAAAATGACGTCAGCTGAAAGCTCAAGAACTGGTAGGGGAGTGGCTATGAGAAATGAAGGAAAGCAACGCACTGTTGATTTAAAGTGATTGTGTGAGAACGTATGCAACATTTGCTTTACAGTATTAGCTTACATAGCACAGTTTAAGAGATTTAAGAGCCATACAAGTTGAAGTGCCTCTGGACATTACTCTGTTATCTATAATAAGGAGAGCAGTTGCTGTCAGAGGGAGCACTGTGGGGACTGTGTTGAAGACAAGAGCTGGAACAGAGTTACGTAGCAAGTGTTCCCACTGCCACCCTTGGCTGTCTGGGCATTGTAGGCACTAAATCCAGCAACCTTTCAATGCAAGATGAGGGCATCATTTGTTACCTTTTGCTTTCAGTACGAAACACATAAGCCGACGAGAGCATGCTTCTTGTCAAAACAGCTCCGGAGCCACTGTAAACATTCCTCTTTTTCATCCATCAGGTTAGCAGCCCTCAACGTGTGGTTGGCAACATCTACTGCGTGCTTCGCTACGCAGGCCGACGAATTTACTGCGCCTCGCTGAAACAGCTGTGAAGCCGCAGCTATGAGCGGATGATTTAGCAGGACGCTGACAGGGCTGGAGAACTCGAGAAGGGTGGAGAGGACTTGGAGTATCCCATCAGTAATGCGTTTGCTCGCTTGGGACGCTGCTTCCCGTGGCATCGTGGGCCGGGCCCGACTCGAAAGTCCTTTTCAAGGAGATGCAAGTGCAGCCGTTCATCTTCGCTGACAAACCTTGAACGGCTGCCCGTCAGATGACACAAAGGGCGCAAGAGTCAGGGATTTTTTCCTCGCCCCTGGAGAGGATTAAATAGGTGAGCAGAAGTTCACTTAATGTGAAGAACGAGTCTCTGTTCACACCGTTTCGGGAAAACGAATGGAAATGGAATACGCAGACGAAGCAAAAGCTCATTAGCCCCCTACTTGAGCCGAGGGCCCTTTGAGAGCACTGTCTGTGCTTGGCTATTCCGCCACTTGGTAGCTTTAGTAGTTCTTTCGCAGGGCATTCATTTCTAGCTAAAGCACATCCAAAGCCAAGGCTGTACAATATCCTGACTGCAAAACACTTCATCTTCCCAGACGTTTGCTATATTACTGGTAACAGGTGGAAAATGATGAAAACTCTGAAAAGGGGATAAAAAAAAAAAAAACTCAACAAAACTGTGACTCATTTAAACAACCCACACCATCTGAAGATGTCAGGCAGGGCCACATGAAAGGCTACTGCCGGCCGACTATAGTCCACAAAAACTGATGCGTGCTCCTCCTCTCACACATGGCAAATAACATTAACAGACAGCAGACTGGAATATCCTGTCTTCGTGTACTAACCAGCCGAAGCCACATGGAGCATTAATGTTATTGTAGGGTTTGCTCATTATCATGCATGGTCAATTAGTTCTCCCAAGCCTGGAAAAAGAGCTGGCTTCTGCATACCAGTTCACTCACTACCACAAGGTGTGCAGCAGCTTTACTCTGAAGACGTGTTGACACCATGAAAAATAAGTTTGACACCATGGTTACTATTATGGTACAAGACCAAAAAAAAAAGCAGAGTGTTTCAAAAGCGGGCAGGTTGTTACAGGGGAGTTCTTAGAAGACCTCAAATTGGGATGCATGGTAATAAAAACCAAACATGAACAAATACATGGTAATGATGGATAAAAGACATCTTGTATAACAAAACCGGGGCTGTACCATAAAACAAAATCGAGGTAGTTTGAAAAGATTCATTTCTGTATTGAGACATCTGCAAAAATGAGGTAAACACCTCATTTTTCAAACACTGAGAGAAACCGTATTAGACTTGTCCACCCAAAACATTGAACCAACATTCCGCAAAGTCCCACGGTGCACCTTTTGTTTATGAGTGTGTATTGGTGCAAGTCTCCTGGTTTCTGTAAATCCATGTGGCAGTTTAACAAAGCCCATTCTCTTTTGTTTCCAAACCACCCATGGTAAAAGGGAGGCAACTGCTTATCATATTACCAGAGCTCTTCGTATCTGTCTCTGTTCTACTGGAAAGGCTTAGCCATAAGTCAATCCCATCTTTCCTCGACCGGCTTTAGTCACTCTTAATTGGGTATTACATAACCCCAGCCAGCACCCTAACAGTAGGACAGACGTAAAGTGACCAGAGCTAAATTGCTTTCAGAAGGACAAGAGTGCTGGCCAAAGTACTTGAAATGACACCATCATTTATGTCATCAAAAGCTAAGGTTCACTGGCAACAGTGTATGGTTCCAACCTGGAGATATCAAGCTTATTGGAACCACTGTTCCCTGGGGTGGCCTGCTTCTTTATCTCTTTTCCATCACAATAGATGTTTCCCTCATCTGTACACACTGATCTCTCTTTCCATTGGGTCATGCTGTTTGAAGTTCGCTTGTAATAAGAGTGGAAAATCCATCAGTGTGTCTGGGAATTAACAGTTGTTTCCCAAATGGAAGTGTACATTGTACACCTACATTTACATGAGCTGGAGTTTCACTCTGACAGAGCTGTTAGACCGTCCTTACAACAATATTAGTAGCGTTCCAGTGCCTTGTCCACCCAAGTCCTTTCCTAGTGCTCATCAGGGGCACTGCCAGCCAAGAGTCAGGCAGCTCATCATTAACAGTAATACCTTGTTTAGACCATGTCATAATTCACATGTCTTTATTCATTCTAAATATGGTCTTTACTTTCAGCAGCCTGGCAAAACACAAATTGCTTCACAAGTGTTGAGATGTATTCTGTGTACCTTTTAGTTGAAAGTCTCTTCCTCTGGTTCAGATGTATGGCTTCTCTATGGGCGGTAAATGACTCTGCTCTCCAGGATGCTGCCTGTCTCACTTTCTTCGCATGCAGGAATCGATGGGCATTGGCATCATCTCACTGATGTTTTTTGAAAGTGCTATCCTGGTAACGCAAGCTGTGGACACACAGATGTCTCCATGGACCTTTGGAAAACAAGACGACACAACACAAGACACCTGGGCAGTGTCTCTGCTGAAAGCAATTTGGGTTGGTCCGAGGAATATTTCACCCAAAAGCACTGACATAGTTAACAATGGATAAAAGGCTCATGGGCAGCAGCTATCATGAACTCATACGCTCCTACTAACTTCCATTCATTACGGACGTCATTTGTTTTTCTTCCAGTGAAATATTTCATTATAGAAACGAAATATGTGTGTTTGGACTGGGCTTCTCACAAGAGTTAAAGCACATATGCTGTAAACACTACTGCTCTTTTATTTATAGGCTTAAAATGGCACATAAGGGGACTATCTGACTTCAAGGAAAGCAGACTAACACACTAGGGTGTCAGTAGAAGAGTGCTTTGCTTTAACCTGACTTCACTGTCTACACAAGACCACCATAAGGTGTCTGTCTGGAAAGCACTGGGACAGTCTTAAGTCTTAATTTGCCTTAATATTTCATTTTGTATTTCATTTTTCATTCAGTAGCTTAATTAATTGTTACTGCTTGCATGTCTCGAACACTCAAAACAGTTACAAATAATTTATCGTGGTAGGATAAGTGGTTTAAATAGAGGCAAACACTACACAACATTGGAATAAATACAAATAAATATAAATAAAGCAAAAAGGTCATTATTAGAAAATGGTTCAATTCTGAGCCGTCTAGATACTGCACAGGTCCAGATGAAATCTGGAATATGTTTTTGATCTTCTTAGAAATTCAAGATTGAACATGTTTTAAAAAGACTGACAAAATGTGCCTCATGCAAAAAACAGTCCAAGCTGAAACTTCAGCATGGATATGTGAGGTTGAACTACTGCAGGAATTACTTCAAAACAGGCTGTTTTTGTAGCTTAGTTCACATATATGGACTGTGTGGACTGGGGAGTGAATGATATGTCACAAATACATTTAAAAAAGCAATAAAATACAATTTTCCATGAAATGGGCCCTATAATATCATAAAAGAATATACGCAGTAGAATATACACAGTAGTTTGGTTCCTGACTTCTTTGTGCACTCACACAAACAAATTTTACTTTTCCATTACACAGCCATCAGAAGCAAGCACATCCACATTTGTTTCCAGACCATTTCCAAAACGGCAAAGCTAAGGCCTTCCAGTGCAGTGCTCTGATGATGAATCAGGGTCTGTCTTATCAACATTTGTTTGTTATTGAAGTAGAATTATGGTAGAAAATGGCCTCTTGAATTATAGAAATGACTCTCTGCACTCCTTCAAAATCAAACAACAGGTGTCTTTGTCAAACTTGAGGGATGAGAGTGGGGCTCTGGCAAGGGGGTTGGGGGAGGGGGTGTGTGCTGGGGGGGTTGAGTTTCACTCTTTGAAAGTGATATGGGGTGGACTGCATTTCTCAGGCCTCCCCCCTCCAAATCTGGTGCTGAAGGATAGACCACCCAACTCTCAGCACTTTGAGGGAATGCTCTTGCCCACTGCCTCCATCACTCTGCTCTGAGGAAGTCATTTATTTAGGCATTACATGTACGGCTGAGGATGGAAACCAAAACACACGTAGAGAACACAAAAAAATACTAATATTAAAAGACTAATAGCACAGTGGAAAAGTTAGTTATTATTGATCTATTTAGGTATTTTTGCTTGTTTCTTTGGCAAAAAAAGGACATAGCTGATACATACAGTAGCATGTAGTACCTTAAAGCTTGCTACCCGCTGACACTGATGAATCTGAGGCACAGGGTGGATTTAACTCACAGGAGAGAGGCACTAGCGTGAGCAGGAAGGGCTTGGACTGAGCTGAAGGGCGTTGAGTCTATTGTCTCAGCCTGAGGCCTCAGCCGGCCAAGATGCTCTCAGCCGACTGGCCTGTAAAGCGAACCTTTGTCTGTGACAAATGGCTATGGCATTTTCAACTCTGGCACTGGAGGCTCCTAAGGGAACCTTTTACGGTATGAACAGTGAACCACGCATAGGGCAGAAACTCATTATAAAACCCCACCAAACGCACTTGAAGGCAAAAAGGCTTTACACTGACGTCCCACTTTTTCCACATCTAATCAAATTGCTGCAGCTTGGGTCGGAGTTGTATGTTCATCATCCTCAAAAGCCAGGACTGGAATAGGAATAAGGAACGGTCAGATTATTCAGAGAAGTTTTCATTCTTTAAATCAGAATCAGAATCAGAAAATGTTACTGATCCCAGAAGAAGCTGCTTTACTGTAATATATATATATATATATATATATATATTGAAGTGCTAACTAATGCAAGTGCTTGTTTTACAGGCTGGTTGAAACTCAGCTTCAGATAGTGTGTAGTATTATTCATATTTAGTCTCAAAAAGTGAGCTTTTTCAAAGCGGCAGCCAACGTTCACAGATGACCTAAGAGCGCTGTGTTGCTTATGCACCGTTTTGCACATCTAGCCGCATTGCACTACATTCATGACACTTATGATGGATTATTTCTTCGCTCAGCACCACAAGCAAGGCATATAGTGTGTAGTTGCATGCTGTGATCAAGCACATTTTATTTGGAGGCAAACTATGGGAAAGTTCTCGTCCGACATGTCAGAAGCAAAAAACGCCTGGACGCAGGAGTCTTCAAGCCAAGTCAGTGCCAATAAGGAGATCCCGTCTTTGCCAGAAAGACCTACTTACTGTCATGGCTTTTTGCATGAGATACACCACTGGCTTGTGCAGATTTGGACAGAGAGCTGACTTTTCAACAGGCATAAAAATCTCATCTTGTCGGAGAACCTGTTGTAACATAGCGCAGTCAGAAGAATCAGTCCAAAATGCTAAACACATGTTCTAAGCCCAGGCAGATCCGGAACACAGATAAACAATTTCGTCGTTTTTCCACAGGCATTTAGATCCAGAATTCTTTTGGAATTATGCTCAGAGGCCGAGAGACACTTCCTTAACAACTTTTAGAAACACTGAGTCATGTTAATAGTGAAGCTTTATAGTCTTACTGAAATATATAGAAAACAATTTACTTGATAAATCTCTCAACTCCAATGCACATTCAATGCATTTCATTCTTCCAGAGACCCTTCATCCTGTATGGTGCCTAGGCTATCAGTAGTCACCCTCCAACAAGTCCAACCACATTTTCCATCACTCTGTCTTTAATTAAATGCAGCGAGTGGCATACATATGATTAGCCATTAAGAAGAGCATTGATTTCACCACGTAACAGGGTGACCAGAGTGTCATGACTGAAACAGAGGGCCACACATTTGAGAATTGTTTTCTAAAAACATCAGTGTCTGAACTGCTAAAAGCCAGGATGAGTTTAGCTCCTCTTAAAGAAACTTGAGCTCCCCTGAAAATAACAATATCTGAAGTTTGGGGGAGGTGATGGATACTGAAAATAGTACTCTGGATTTCCAACAACAAGGCACAGGTTAAACCAAGGCACATTCGAGTGACAATAAAATGTGTGAGTTTGTTCCTGTCCAGTAGTCTATTTCATCAGCAGACAAAACAATTTTCACATTTGTATGAATCTGTTAGTTAGTGCACCATATTATTTGCTGTTGCTTAAAGCTCAGTCAAGTTTCACACCTATCTTGTTGTGTCCGAACTCTTGGACGTTTTAGCCTGAACCAAAACAGCAGGTGCGAAAGGCGGAGCAGGCCGGACCAGCCACCAAGGTGGTCTCGGTTTCGACCAAACTGAGCCATGGTTCGGCTTGTTTGGAATATGAAAAAACTTTTTTTAATGGTTTAGACTTTTGGACCAATTACTAGGAGTTTGAGGCAGACCGTCAAAGAAAAAGAAGCGGGAGAGAAGTAAAAATTAACCATAATAGCACACTATGAGGAAGAGAAGGAGACAAAAGTATTTAACTGTAATTTGGTCCAACTAAGAAATCAAAATGCTTGAGAAACTTATCATTTATGTTAACTCATTCGTAGTAGTATGGCAGTAATTAATTCAAACTTTTTATTGCAATAATTGAACATGCTGATGTCAGATGCATGGCCTGGTTTGGAAACAAGACTATGAATAAATATGACGTGCTTAAATCAAGCCACAAATTAGGCAAATGAAAGCTAGACATTAAGGAATTTCATTAATAGAGTATCATCCCAGCTGTACAGAATAGACGGCGTGTAAATCAACTGAGACTTAAATCATTTGGCATTTAAAGCAATAGCTTTGCTCATGGAAAGTCATGTCCACGATTAATTTCTCTCTGAGAATTTTTTCGTCAAAACGCTTACTTCATCCTACACTTTGTTCATTACAGCAAAAACATCTGGCTGACAGGTTTTCTTGTCTTTAAAAAAAAGAAAAGAAAGTTGAGCAGTTTCATTCCCCTAAACAGGGAGAGGAAGGTACGGGATTTGCCAGAGCGGACTGCGATCTACAATTACACCACGACTTTCAGCCCTAGTTAGTTAGACAAAAGGTCAGGAAAGCAAGAAAGACACTAATCCGGCCCTGGTTGTCAGTGACTTTTCAATACTCCGATTACAACATTTCCAGGAGTGCAATTTTCTGAAAACAATCCGTTTTCCCCTCATTATCCTCTACACCGCATATCTTTACAAATGACCTTCCCAACAGAGAAAAATAGCTACATTGATAACAACCAGGACTGGACGATCTCACAAGAAACATTAAATCATGACGTCCAAATGCATTGGAAAATTAGTTCAAGAAGATAAGAAGAAAAAAAAAAGAAGCTCTGTCATTCCAATTTATGTAATGAGATAAAACCTGAATCTCAGCTGCAAATGTTGCCATAACATTTTAATCTGTGGTCCTTTTAAGATATAAAGATATCCTCAGAGTGCTTTTAAAATGGTTTGATCTTTTAGCACAGATCACTGTGGAATAATACACACATTAATACTGACTTACTGCGTAATTAGGTCCTATCTGATCCGACACTCAGCATCGGTACTGGTCCAATACAGACCAAAACTACTGGAATGTTCGTAGAAAAAAAGTAAAGCTAAGTGGCCGTTTTTGTCACGCGTGAAAACACCACAGCACAGCACCCAGTGTGAACGATGTGAAATTCTCCTCTGCGCTTAACTCATTCATGAAGTGAAGCAGTGGGTAGCCAGTGACGGAGTGCCAGGTGGGCAGTGGGTGGGGACGATAGCTTATTAAAGGGTACCTCAGTGGTGCCATTGGCATTCCTGGGATTCAAACGCACGACCTTCCAATCTCAGGGGCAACTCACAAAAAACAGATCACCATCTGCCTGATCTATCACATAAATGCTTAATTTAACAAAAATGCCATAAAAAGATGTACTCAGACTCAAGCCAGGAAACGAGTAACAGCAATGAGCAAGAAGGCTGTGTCTCAGATGGCTCTCGGCTCCCTACATAGGAAACTATGGAGAAATTGAAATACAAGTTAAGGTTAGGTTAAGCAAAGTGCATCCAAACAAATATATTATTAACAGCTTAATTATTTACAAGAGGGGAAAAGTCAAAGATTAGTAATGGTACCAGCAGATACTCAAGATTGCGTATTGGTATCGGCGTATTGGTATTGGACATGTGTGGTATTGAGCTACCTCTAATATGTATCAAATTCTGCTTACTGAAGATCACTTGGTGTATCAAGGTTTCACAGAACATTCCTAACCCACAGCAATCCCAGTATCCCCTGCAGAGGCTCTGCAAAAGAGATACATTAATATTACTTACAACGGATATAGGCAAGAGACGCCCCTTTCATAACATAAAAATTTTGTTGCTTTGCAGCCTGAAATGAACCCCGCTGCCCCAAAAAATAAATAGATACAGCTATATTTACTCAATTTATCCAAAAATGTATCCTTGTAAACTCAGGTGTAACTGATCATCTTTTCCATTGCACACCAAGCTAATTGCGAACAGCTTTTGATTTGGTCACTCGTTTTGATTTGGTCAACCTTAAAATAGCTATTCATGGAACATTCCAGTGGATGATAGTGCAACTGACTGCAAACAATCAACTATGGGTGGCAAAGCACTGTCAGAAGATCTCAGGGTTAAAGTTGTGGAAAGGACAAGTCGTCAGCTTTAATACTTAAATAAGGCTGGTGAAATTTTTCAAGCCTGGTGATTGTCATGGAAAGCCTTGCTCTCTGAATATAAAAAGGCTTTATACATCCATAGGAGCACAGTAAAGTCAACAATTAAGAAGTGGAAATTGATTGGTATTACGTGGACCCTCCATGGATCAGGCCATCCCTAAAAGCTATCAATGATGAGAAGGTTCACCTTCCAACAAGACAACCTTCCCACAGAACACAGCAAAACTGACCACACTGTGGCTGAAGGAGAAACAAGTGAATGTCCTTGCACATCCCAGTCAGAGTCCAGACTTAAACCCTACTGAAAATCTGCAGTAGGAGATTGCGGTTCACCAACGGTCACCATCCATTTTGACTGGGCTTGAACAGTTCTGTAAAGATGAGTGGAAAATACTACACAGTCTAGATGCAAAGTTGGTATAGAGGTATCCCAAGAGACTCAAGGCAAAAGGTGGTTCCGCAAAGAACTGACACAGGGGGGTGATACTTCATCTGTATCAGTGATTCTGTTTTTTTGCTTTTGTTTTTGTTTGTATTTTTCTGAACTGTTGCTATCATATCTTTTACTTGGATGTTATAAGTTGCATTAAATAAATACAGCTGGAATTTCAGGCTGCAAAGCAACAAAATGTGAATATTTTGAAGGGGTGGTTCGTTTCTACACCCACTGTAACTTTGGCTAAATAGTTTTTTTCATCATCATCTTTAATAGCTACCAAAGATTGGTGAAATTTTTCAAGCCTGGTGATTGCTATGGAAAGCCTTGCTCTCTGCTGGCCTACAGTGAAACAGCTCATTTGTAGAATCTTCATACATCTGTTTAGTACAATCTCTGAATGGAGAACAACATGTTCTACTCGCAGCTCTTTTTTTTCTCCCTAACTGGCCAACTTACAACAGGACACCTGCCACAAGTGTTTGTGTCTCTGGTATAAGGAGCTGCACTCTAGCCGCCCAAGTTTCCTCAAGCTTGACAGGTTGTTAGGGGTAATCGTAAAAAGCACATGCAATATTTCTGCACTTCTCCTCCATGGCTCTCGGTTCACAGAAATGTGGCACCAAATGTGGAAAAAACAACCGAGGCCTGTTGCTACAAGGCATAATTTTAACACCTACTGAAGCATTACATAATACCTTGCAGTACGTATGTAGATTTATGTCAATCTCCTGGAAGTTTCACTGCATAAGTTTGAATTTGTTTTTTATTCTCCACTGTCTTATGGTATCTCTGAAACACTGAAATCCTCTAATGCATCTGGAACATTCACTGATCTGTCAAATTTTCTGCAAATTGCAATAATGGACACATACAGTGGTGGCGAAGGGAGCTAGGGTTCTCAATGGCTCCAACACAAATGTAGACTTTTTGTAACCACCAGTGAAACCACACATGTTTTATGAGTTTTCAGATGTGATTCCTTTTGGTAATGTAATTCCTCTTGAAAAAATGTGTTTTTTGCCAGCTTGTATGTAAACATTTGGGCGTCTCTATCCAAATCCTATATAAGACAGAGTACTGCAGAGAACACAAATCTGCACATTTGCACTATTACTTTTCATTTCATTGCTGAACTGAACATATTGGCAAAATAAATCCTAAAATCTGGCCTGTGCAAACGTTATAGCACATTTTGTGTTTCAATTTTTTTTCATTTGTAAAACACCTCAATTTATTGCATACAACTGGCTCAATCTCTGCCACAAGTAGAATAAAAACACCTTTTTAGGCCTAGAGCTTATTTCAGAACTATCATATACTATCATAGCAATATCATAAAGCATGAAGTAGCCTATCTGCAAACAAATCATGTAAGAGCCTGTGAGGTAGCTTTAAGTGGCTTCTTGGGAAGTCTGGTTCCTATCACTACCACTGTGAACAGCATTCTCCTGAATGGTGTCTCATTCTAAATGACTTTTTTTACATTATTTCAAAAAAATTGAAAAGCGAGTAGATAGCCAGACAAACCACAGACAAATGAGAGGGGATGACAAGAAGGGAATGAAAAAAGGTTGTTTTGTCTTTATTGTGCATTGCTGTGGTGTTAATGTAGAATGTTCGGCTCTGAATTCTCTGAGAATACTGAACCAGTGCCACAACCTCAAAACAAGCATGTAAATATTGCCTTAGTTGGTGTGCTTGTGTGATTTGAACCCAAAAAAACAGCCTGGCATTTGCTGACTGGAGCTTTAGGAAGAGAATCCACATAGTCCATCGATCACGATCGAACACATGCACTTTACATGCGAAAAGAACAAAAGCCATGACGCACCACCCTGAAAGTTCAAAAACCATTTCCAAACACATCGCCGCCACATTTGAGGCAGGCAGAAAACCCGAAAAAGCATTCCAGCCAATTTTTCATGTTTACTAAATAAACTTTGACCCTCATTATTAGTTTTCTTGCGCTCGCAAGGGATGAGACCAATAAATCAGAAGGGCGCGTTGACGTCAGATAATGAGCCAGCCCTCAGGTGAAACATTTGTATGTGTCAACAATGGACGAGAGGGAAAAAGCCTTAGTCAGGCCGTGAAGCGAGAGATGATTAAAGATGCTGAGAGAAAAGTCATCCAGGCAGAGCCGGGAGGCTGCGAACTGGCCACGGTTCAGAGTCAGCACTGTGGTCCTGTGGAATGCCTAAAAATAACGGCGACGCGAAAAGATTACTTACATCACCCTCATCTGAACTTTCTACCATAATTAACTAATGTGTCTCTATTTATCATATTCTGACAGTTCATGCTTTTAGGGCAACCTGAGAGCTTTGATTTATTTGTTCAAAAAAGGAGGGCCAGTTTGCTCCCTCTAGTGGCCCAGCAATGAGGGTTCCACAGATGTGGAGTGACTGGACTGTAGTCGGACATGAGTTTGCATTACTAGGCGCACATCATGCTTCAGACCCCACCCTGGCGAAATCAAACTCAAAAAAGCACGAAGAAGACTTATCCCATACATTTGATCTTGTGATGTCAGCTTTTATAAGCACTCTCTTCTTTTACAAGTTTAAAGCACCTTTTCCACAATGGGGTTTTCAATATGCGTGCATTTAAGTAAAGTGGCCCTTCTAATCACATGTGAACACCCCACACAGTGTGAACAATGGGAAATAGTTCACCCAAGTGAAGCAACGGGCAGCCAGCAACGCAGTTCTTTGCTCAAGTGAACCTCATTGGTGCCTCTTGCAATCCTGGGATTCAAACCCAGGCCACCAGCAACCCCAACAACAGGTTCCATTGAGATTAGTAGTAGTTTTTAGCAGCAGTTCAGAAAAAGAAACTGTTAAACCATTGTCCAAGATGAACCTACTCTGATGGGCATAAAGAGTGCTTACATAGGAATTTTAGCAAAACTTTTCTTTACTGACAAACACTATTGGGAATATTTGACAGAAGTTGAGGTGTCCCCAAACTACAGATCATCAAAAAGTGGATGAGTAAAGAGCAGGCTAGCGTACACATTCAGTGCTAACTACAGCCAAACATCATATTCCCAGCAGCGGTGTCTTCAGGAATGTGTGTACCATACGATCTCCATAAATTACAGCGACGGGCAGGAATGTTGACAACACCTTGAGCCCATAACTGATCACAGTAACTGGTCGTTATGTCAAAAGTCTGTGGAGGACAGAAAAAAACAGGTGAAATATTTCCCATGTACTCTGAGTGGAGAATCTCTAAAAGGTGGATATGACCGTTTGAGGACAGCCGTCAATGCGAATGAGCGAACTGAGTGACTTGTTCCCTGTGTTCCCAGCTGCCCGCTGCTTCACTTGGTGAATGGGTTACAGAGAAGAATTTCGTGCTGTTCACACTGTGTGCTGTCTTGTGTTCACGAATGACAAAAATGGTCACTTTACATTTTACTGACTTGGGGAGAAGGAAAGAGAGGGAGACAGGCTGGGGGGGTGGGTGAGGATCTGGGGCTGAGGCTGGGAAGGGTGACCAGCTGGATTGCCATGTAAATAGTTGTGAAGATAGGTAGACCCTGGACCAGTGCCAAGGGCTCTACAAAGGCCTTCTAACATCTGTTTGAGACTAGATTCCTGCTCTGTGTTAGAGAAAGAATAACACCGTTGCCTCAAATGGAGTAGTTTTCTCATGATCAAGCAAGACACTTCTTTATACAACCAGTGTCCAGGTTCAGAGTGACATAATTGCATATGTCAACAGCCTGGCCGGGGGATTACTGAAGATGGCTCTGAGATTTCTCAGCAGCAGAGTGGAGGATACCTCTGGAGAAGATTCAACTGATTGTTTTCCACTCCTCTTCCAGTCATTCCACGAATGTTGAGTGTTCTGTGGTCCTAGGTGTCTGCATAGCAGTGAGTAAGCAGACTTATATAAAAGCTGCCTTCTCCATGATAATGAAATGGAACCTAATCACAGTTCAAATCACAAAAAACTGTGGAGACAGGACGCTTGAATGTTTACAAAGGGTTTTTTTTTTTGGCCCTGGGGCAGGCTGGTTGCATGTTATCCTACAAATCACTAAAATGACAGTTCTAATGTCTGGTTCAGGCTTAGGGCTTAGCATTCCCCTAGATTTCTTCAGACACAGCAGGAAATAGGGCAAACCACAAGTTAGGAGTAGAAATGTCAACTTGCAAACCAAATTCTCCAGTGGCCAAGAGTGAAACACACATAAAACGTTCAAGTGGGTTGGAGGAATAGTAGCTACGGCGTTACTGGGGCGGAACTTCGGGGGTCGCATGACACAATCCACTCCCTCTCTCTACACATAGAGCATATGAAACTAATTTGTATAACAAATGTTGGTTTTAGACAGTGTTCTTCACCAACTGGTGGCTCTTCAAGAGCCGCAGCACTCCATTCGTTAAGAGCTTAAAGCAAAGCAAACAAATTCATTAATGCTATCTACATCCAGGATGGCCAAGCCAAGCAGGTCCTTGAAACGCTACACCATTACCTAAATTCGCATGCATCTGTCCGTGTCTTCACTCAGCCCTGGACGTGCATGCCGCCTGGCCTTGACTGAGGCCGGGAGGACCACCTGCGTGAAAGGGGAGCCCCGGCGTGTTATGTCTCTGCAACGGAATAAAATAACACAGAATCCAGCTCTGCAAATAACTCTGTGCAGCGGATCATTTTTCCCGGCGCAGCCCCGATACAAAGGTAAAATAAGAACAGATGATATCATACTCTGGGATTGGGGAGGGGATGGATTTGCTTTCAAACGCACAGAACACATGATGGTTGCGGCTAAGTCCTTTCTGCGAGGGGCCCCGAAATATGGCATCCCTTACCAAGGCCACCCTCACTGCAGACGAGTAGCAGGTAATGGCTTTGAAGTGATCATGCTAAGGACTGAAGATCTTGGCTTTTTAAATGGGATACAACATGGTAATGACTAACACTGCCAGAGAAAAATACACTGTTGTTTTTGTTTGTGGTACAAATGTTCTTCACTGAAAGGGAATTCCCAAAGGAACCCTCACTGCAGACTAGTGGCAGACACTGGCATTGCAGTGGTCACACTAAGGACATGGACTGCAACTGTAACCTGTAGTCTGCAACTGATAATGGTGAGACATTATGGTTTAGTGGCAATGGTTGTAACACCGCTAGAGACGAATGTCCTACCATTTGTTGCGCGTATCATCAAAGACACCTTTTCATTATTTCATGTATGCCATGTATGTATGTTCATATGTTTTACTTGAAATTTCTCTCATATGTTTCACATGACTTTTCTTTAAGCAGTAGGCATCTCACTTTAACCTAATCCAAGAACTTTATAGGGTTACTGTCTTGCTTTGATTCTTGTGAGGAAAGAAGTAACAGAACATCAGCTACGCATTGTGGACATTATCTCTAACCTTTATCGTATAGAAACTCTCTGCATATGGGAACATTTTCTACTCCTGATTTTTTTCCTCAGGACTCATAAATCCAACATGTCAACTATAAAATATAGCTGACCAGTAACAGATGTAGTTACATAGGTTTTTTTAAAAATCAAAAAGCTGATGCCATGAGCACATTTTGTGGATGTTTTCATGCACCCAATATTGGTCGAAATTCCATTTGACTTTGACCACTCTTTGTTACTGGGTATGCAAAGTACACAAAGGACGGGCAGCTCAGACACATACCCGCTCTAATTTCCTTCATTAGACTGATGACAGGTTGATATCTCTCCATGGAGTTTGGTAGAAACAAGTGTTAGTTAACAAGTGTTGATTCTGGTGTTCATTTCAGGATATTAACACTTGGAGTGTTCTACAGTGGTTGGATTGAGTCTTATTTCAGGGAGTAGGCATACATCGCACTGAAGAATGGATTTGGTTCCCAGCACTGGAATCGCACTTCCTTTTTGTTCAATGGCGGCCGTAGCTGAACACACTGCGAAAACGACATATAAATTAAGGTGAGAATTATACTTATTTTTTTAAAAATCATGTCTGAAAACAGTTTGTCAGTTGTTAATCTGTTACAGTAGAAAGTATATTGTCATTTTCCATTTAGAAGTGAGTTTTATGATGTTACAGGTGGAACAGACTCTTGGAAGACTGGAGTGGTTTCTTGGTTGGATCTGTTTGTAATTTAAAGTGAAAGTGAAGCGAAAGTGACGATGCCGTCATACGTGAACACACCACAGCACACACTGTGAACAGCACAAAATTCTTTCTCTATATTTAACCCATTCACCAAGTGAAGCAGCCAGGAACACAGCGCCCAGGGAGCAGCGTGTGGGGATGGTACCTTGCTCAGGGTACCTCAGAGGTGCTTAGTAGTCTTGAGAATTGAACCCACGACTTCCTGATCGCAGGACAAATGCCCAAACCACTAGGCCTCTAATGACTGGCGTGAAATAATAATGACACCTCCTGTTCATACTGAACTTGTGACCTTGCCATCTACCAATGGAAAGTGATCTAGCTTTGAATTGTAAGCAGCGGACATACCTGAAATGTAATCAGCCTGTCTATTTAATGGATTGCGTTTCTGTCTTTTTGGTCTGTTTGGCATCACCAATCAAATGATCACTGAGACATGAATGATGTGGGGTTTACCACCTTCTTTGTTGACAAATCAGCTTCGCTTCATAAGGTTTCAAAGAAAAATGGTAACTAATCCAAGATTAATTGTAGACTAGAGAACCACGAGCCTGAACATGCTCCATACCAACCACAGCAGCAGTCCTTAATGTTTTTAGTCTAAGACCCTCTTTGTGGACAGTATATACCACTTTTTCCTGTGCCCCCAGTTTGAGACCTAAAGTGAACTACAGTGCCTAGTGAACATGGTGTAAGATATATGTGTTACATGAAAGCAAAACTAGGGCTACATCAATGTACTGCCTTATTAGGTGCACCTACACTCATTGCAATTTGCATCAAGTCTGGGTGAAGAACTCTACGTTACCATGCCATGTTTATGAACTTTTTTATCACTTTTTATCACCAAACTGGTGTGCAACTTAAAACCAGGTGTGCAACTTAAAACCATGACAGAACAGTGCAAGAAAAACATGCTGTTCTTACTCATCCAGATGTCAGTTGGCAAATAATAAGACACATTTATTCCACCCTGTTCTTTTTTTTTTTTTTTTTTGCCCAATCAAAAAAACATACCTGGAGGCTGGGGATTTCCTAAAATGATAAACACCTGTACCTTCTAAAATGTTTTGCTGATTAAAGCTCTTTATTTTGGCCTCTCCAATCTGAGACTGATATGTTTCTGCACCTTATGGCTAATTAAATCTGCCTTTGCCTTTGTTTATGTTGCATCCACAGAAAGACGTGTAAGAACTCATGGCCGTCGACATGCACCCTCACTTCTTGCACAAGTCGGTGCCTGTCGAACATGCTGTGAACCAAATTAAAAGTTCCGAATTAAATCATAAATTACAGCTATTGTCCCAGAGACTCTTACTGATTCCACTTTCATGTCCTCTGTTCGTGGTAGAGAAGACAATGTATTTCCAGGTACTGCACATATCAAATCTGATATGTCCTCCAAAGCTGAAGCTACACCTACTGTCTGCTTTATTAGAAACACCTATCTAGTATTCCCAAACTCTGGCCACTTCACCTCACAGTAAAAAGTTCCCTCCACCTCACTGGTCCACTATACAAACTAGAGCTCTGTTGTCATGAACAATTTGTCACCCTCTGCTTGGGGTGGACGATATGCCAAAAATCTAACATCTGGATACTAAAGGAGTTTTCACAACACAAAATATCAGGATTTTTTGATATGTTGGAATGGACAAATAAAGAACCAAATAAAGAAATAAAATACTATTAACAGCTAAGAACCTC
Organism: Bryconaethiops microstoma; assembly: GCA_037577275.1. Taxonomy (NCBI): domain Eukaryota; kingdom Metazoa; phylum Chordata; class Actinopteri; order Characiformes; family Alestidae; genus Bryconaethiops; species Bryconaethiops microstoma. The sequence continues at coordinate 18,309,042 of JBBJLS010000032.1, read as the reverse complement.
CTGATTTTATTCAACATTTTACACACTGTTCTAAATCCAATGAACCAGAAATTTTTGTGATCTCTTTGTAATGAGACATGCAGTAAGCTGGTGTTCTAGAGGTCTGACGATAGCCACAATATGCTCTAAAAAGCGTCGTGATGTGACAATTTATAATAACAATAAATAGTCATATTGTTGGCAAGAAGGCCATGCTCCGTACAACAGTGATGGTTTTCAGTGTCACTGCTATTCTTACAAAAATAATTGTTAGAAGTGTTTTGGCTTGAAAAACAGCTGTGTACTGTAAAATTATTCGAGGTACATTAACTTTTACAGTGTTTGTGTGTGTCTTGGACTTAAAGGCACATTCTGGTCTGCAGCTGTGTTGTGCAGTATGTTGTTGTGGAGCATTATATCCCTCAGCCTCAGATGTTTTGTGAAGTGTTTTATACCATGTTCATATTTTCATTCTGAAAAATGATCTCATTACTATACTCATACATTAAGCATGACTGCTAGTCTAGCCACTAGTTAATAAATACAACCAAGCCAGATGCCTCAGTTGAGGAGCAAAATCATAAAGAAAACACATTTACTTTATTCAGAACAAACTGGATGCAAAAAAGCAGCAAGATTTCTTACATTTTTCAGTCAGAGAAATTATTAATAGGCTGCTGTAGTTAGCTGCTAATATTCTTTTCGGAACAGTCCCAGTTACAATTCAACAATTTAGTATTTAACTTTGTTGCAGTACATGTTTATTAGGCCTCTACCTGCACTGATCAGGCAGCGAAAAATTAAACAGTCTGTCCCAAAACAGTCTTTCCCAAAAAACAGTCTGTCCCAAAACAGTTGCAACTTTTCAATCCTGCCACATTCAAGACACATTATCAGGAGGTCTTTAACTGGGAAATCTCAAAATCTCACTCTAGAGACTACTGCCATACCCCCAAAGGTAGGAGTGTAAAGATACACTCAGTCAGGGGTATCGTTAGTCTCGGGCATCCAAGGCTACAAGCCCAAAAGTGTTAATGAATAGACCCGGATCTGTTATTGTGTCGATCCGATCATTCTGATGTTTACAGATCAGTAAATCAAAACGAACCCACTGGCCAAATAAACGTAGATGGAACCTTTGAAGTGTTGGAGCCATGTACTTGTTAGGATTAGAACCCTGTAGATATTAGGGTTAGAACCCTGAAGGTGTTAGGACTCAAATTCTGCAGATGTTAGGATTAGAACGCTGTTGGTATTTGGGTTAGAACCCTGTATGTGTTAGGATTAGAACTCTGTACATGTTAGGGTCAGAACCCTGTAGGTATTGGGATTAGAACCCTGCAGGTGTTAGGGTAAGAACCCTCTAGGCGTTCGGTTTATAACCCTGTCGGTGTTAGGATTAGAACCCTGTAGGCGTTTGGGTTATAACCCTGTAGGTGTTCTGGTGCGAGGTCATGGAAAGGCAGTGCCGTCTCCTCTTTCAGGTGTGTGAGTTGTTGTTTTTTCTGCAGGTTTATGAAATTCCGTCTGCTCTGCTCCTCCAGACATCCCCCCACTGCTCCGCTTTAATCAAATCCAACATCAGTGGTATTGTTTTTTCCTCTTTCTCCTGAGCCTCTGGTCTGCAGCAGCTGCTGCTGGAGAGCCAGAGCACCTGCTCCACTCCTCACTCCTCAGCCTGGGAGGTGGAGGTTTCAGCGAGCACCAGGGAGCCGAGAGAGGGAGAGTACACGGGTGTTCTTTACTTCTTTGGGGTCTGATGTGGAGAGGTGGAACATTTCTTCACACGTGGGGGACTTTTTTCACTTCACTTCACCTCACCCCTCCTTTTCTGTGTGTGTGGAGATTTGTTTGTTAGTCCCCCCCGCCCACTTCATTTGAGTCTTCACTTCACAAATCCGCCCCATGATTTTTTCTTCTTTTCTCCCTCTGATCACTCTGTGCGCCATCACGCCTCCGTCCCTCCGGTCTCTCGGCACTCTCTCCACACTCTCACTCCACTTTCTCTCCTCCCCTGCAGACCGAAGTGTGTGTGTGTGTGTGTGTGTGTGAGTGTGTGTGAATGTGTGTGTGAGTGGGACAGCAGGGTCTTCACCTCCACTCCACTGATGCGCGCGGCTGAGGGGGATGCCAGCCAGGAGGGTCCCGCCTTTTCCTCTCCAGTAGATAAAAATGCTCGGGCTGTATGAAGGGAACGGTTCAGCCTCCCCGAAGCGAGTGATGAGCAGCACGGGACGACTGGGGTGACCTGAGTTTCCAGAGGTGCGGGGTGGGGGGGGGACCTGAGGCGAGCGCGCGTCCTCGGGGTCTTCTGCATGGGTCTGAGTGCGCGAGCGGAGAGCGAGCGAAGAATCCTCCTCAAAAGTTCTCCGACAGCACACGCGTTCCTCACTTCGCGGCCATGGCGGAGGTCGGCGGGTTCCTGGGCTCCATCGATCTGGACTTACAGAGCTTCCCCGCCCTCGGGAGTATACCCCTGTCCGACTCCCCCGCCGGCCTGAACGAGCGCCTGGGGCTGATCGAGGGTCGCCTGCAGCGCGGCTCCCTGCCAGACTTCGACCACCTGAAGGGCATCCTGCGCCGCAGGCAGCTCTACTGCCGCACCGGCTTCCAGCTGGAGATCTTCCCCAACGGCACGGTGCACGGCACGAGGCAGGACCACAGCAGATTCGGTGAGGCTCCTCGGGCACGTTAACTTTACCGTCACGTTACTTTACCGTCACGTTCTGGCGTTGCACTAAAGGTGTAGACCTCATGCAGGTTTACGGATCAGGGACCTGTCAGATTTATAGAACAGAGGTGAATTATCCTTTCAAGATCAGGATTAGAAGGTCAGGATCTTCTGGTTTGACTGTAATTTCTAGATACAGAGATCCATCAGGTTGACTTTTCAGTCTTCAAGCATAATGATGTGGCCTACTTTCAAATATACATGTAGGTTTGTTCATCGTTATTTATGTAGAAGTTATATAGTGTGCATATTCATACATAAATATGTAGGTATCTAATCTCTGATGTGCCACACCTATGATAGTGTCTGTCAAATGCTAGCATATTACAAGCATAATGAGGATCTTCAAATATACATGTATGTATGTATGTATGTATGTATGTGTATATATATATATATACATACACACACACACACACACACACACACACAAAAATCAACTTTCTGATGTACCATTCTGAAGAAAGCGGCTGTCAAAGGTTGAAACTGCCTTGCATGTAAGCCAGTGATAGGAGACAGGTGTCTCCATCTTCGCTGCAAAACAAGCAAACGACGTTGGCCTGTTTTTCTGTTAATACTTCTTCAAAGGACCGAAGCGCACACACGCTATACTAATTATGCCATTAATATAAATCATTCATAGGGTGGTTAGCATTAAGAGTGGTAAACACATGAGGTCAGGGCACAGCCACGTAAAGCCCAGCGATCCTGTTATCTGTAGTCATCCTGCAGGTGCAGTCCTGCTCGGGGTAGGCTGGAATAACTCTAAATTAAAGCATGACCACTGTGGAATCCAAAGAAGTTTAATGCTGTTTTTTTCAGCCAAAAAACAAGCGGTTTTACTGGATTGGGTGGTCCGAGCATGTTTCTGGCACCCCCCCCCTCCACGTTTACACACACGCAGAAATTCAAGACAGACACTGGTCTGATGGCTTTCATTAAACACATATGGGACGCAGTTCTGGCATTCAGCGTTCAGAAGAGCGGCAAGGTCTTCATACTGTGGTGCCATGATGCTTGATCCAGGGGCAACTGCATTTTGCAGTTTACTGTCTGACCTGGAGGGCATAGATGGCTCACCTGAACAGGTTCTGTTGATATACGTTTTGAGGCATGATCATAATTCAGATACACATTTTCATCACACTGTTATTTTTAAAATGGCCTTAAAATTCCAGTAGTCCCAAGCTTACTTTAATGAAATGATGACACACCAATGCAAACACACTGGCTTCGAAAGCTATCAGTACTCTTGTGTCTTTTTGAAGTTCTCTTTAACTTCAAGCAAGCAGCATACACAGAGTTCTACAAGCTTGTTTTAAGCTTTGAAAGGTAAAATTTTCTACCCATCTCAAATAATCACAGAAGAGAAAATTATGTAATTATCCTATCATTCACATCTGCCTGGCCCCTTAGTTTTACAATATCTAAAATGGAGCCTCATGACAGTGTACTGGCCATCTTCAGTCGTAACGCTTCATAACCAGCACTGGTACAAAGGCTTCTGGTAACCGTCTCACCACTTCTTCTACGGCAGGTATCCTGGAGTTTATCAGTCTGGCCGTGGGACTGGTCAGCATACGAGGCGTGGATGCTGGCCTCTACCTGGGAATGAATGAAAAAGGAGAGCTCTATGGGTCGGTAAGTCAAACCCATGTAGCCTGCTGCTCACGTTGAAAGGCATGTGCATAAAAGCACACACCTGCACCCATTAAATGTTGCTTTAAACGTTGAGCTGGACTGCAGCCAACTGTGAAACCACAGTGTTAAAAAAGATAGTGATCCATGCAACAGCCAAGTCTGTTTCCCACATGACGCGGATGTGAATAACAGCAAGACAAAACAAGCACCGCTCCATATCGGCCCATCCTTCTGACCAGTGGGGGCCTCAAGCTGAGAAACGCTCAGCTCGAATGGATCATGTTTTTGTCCCGTGCGCTTGAGGAAGACATGAGAAAGACCTCTCAGAAAGCACCCTAAATCCCAAATTAGAAGAACTGCCTCTTCATTTTGCTGCATAGTCGCCAAAATATTTACATATTTCTTGGATACACATGAAGCACTTAGAGTACACACACATATTGGGGATATATGGCCTGTGAGTGCTCTTGGTTTCTTGTATACTCCTTGCGCAGGCACAAGGGGAGAGATGCTTTACTTTGGTTGAGTGCTCAAATAGTAACACAGACCAGGATGTGCTAGGAACTGACTTACTTTTTGTGCGCTAGCATGTTAACAGAGCACCATTTGTAGGAAGCGTTCCAAGCCCCCACCGACTTTGGCCATGACTGTGGGAGACGCGTGCTATCGGGTTTCGACAGGACAATAAGCCGGGGCGCTCACCGAGCGTCTGTGGATCTCGAGAGTCTGAGGAAGCTTATTACAGGCAGGGAGGGGAGAAGTGACTTCACATGTAACGTGATAACGTCCTATTAAAATCAAAGAGCTCTACAGCCACGGGTCAACATGCAATCACTCGGCAAAATCAGCTGACACACAGGCTGGAGGTGTCTGGAGATTGATGCCTTGGTTCGTGAACTGGGAGTCAGGGTGTGGGGGGGTGGGCAGCTTACGGCACCTGTGTTGTGCAGAATTAGATTTTAAAAGGTACTAGAACATAGCAACCTATGAAAAAGAGACATAATACATGGCATAAAAGATGATAATGGTTGGCACGGGCCAGTTTGCATTGTTCAAATTGGATCATGTCAACCGTACTGGCATCTATTAAGAGCAACTGTAGCATTTTTGGGTCTATTGGCCCCTTCTCATGCAACGTTAAGATATCTTATGCCAGGTCATGCGCACTGAGCTGTATTTTACTGCAAAACAGTCTGCTGTTTCACAGCAAAGGTTGAGATCCTTGAGACCTTTGCCAGTTAATTGACAGAAGTGTTACTGAAATAAATTGCAAGCTTTTGGGTGTTTAAGGGAAGAGGAAAATAAAGGACTGTTCCTGGACAAGGCCGGTCCATTTGTTAAAAACTTTAAACCCAGAAAACAAATGATCACAGAGCACTCAGTTATTGGACAATGTAGTTAAAGAGTCATATATTAATTATTTCCACCTCGCGAGTGTTTATCCTGGCCTATGTCTGAGCAACTCACTCAGCCAAGCATTTAAATCAGTTCTTTAAGAGACTTTTAAGGCGAGCTTTATCTTTAAACTCGCAGCCATCTTCGTCAGTCTAAATGAACTGCTTTGACACCAAGACTTGAGCCGGAGCCATCGCATGACTGCTCTTTGGCAGGAAACATCATGTAGCTCCGGTGTCCACCATTGTTCCGCGCAGCACAGTCAGCCAGCAGAGGCTCACCTGCTGAACCCGGAGCGATTGCTCATGGAGGCCTGTCAGTGGTGCGCTAGTAGCAGGCCACACAGGCGCTTTCTCTGGCTGCCGGGTGTGCGCGAGCTGGGCCTGTTGCGTCACGGGGGAAACAGACTTCCACACGCAGACAGAGAGGTTAACAGGTCCGAGGAGTGATTTTGGGTGTAAACTGAAAAGCCTGTTGTAATGGCTTCCCCCTTCTCTCTGGCGCAACAAGCACCTGTCGACTGGCCTGGAATAAGTTTCCACTCGTTCGCGGGTAAACTGTGGCATGAGAAAATGCTGCTACCGCTTCTCTCCCACCCCCCACCCTTCTCCTCACCCACAGTCCTTCGCATGAGTTTCAGTAAGAACACACATTAGTTCAAGATGTAGCTCAAAGGCAGAAATGTTCATTATTCCCTAAAGTGACCACAAAGACATTCACAAGAGCGAAGGTTTATTTGCATCTCAAACAGATTTGCGCACCTGTTACTCCACACTGCATTGCTGCTTGAAGGTTTGAAGAGATATGCATGCTTACGAAACAAGAATTCAGAGCATGCTACTTTTCTCAAAACAGCCATGACCTAAATCATTTCCTCCCAACTCCTTTCTGGCTTTCTTGCAGAAGAAGCTGACAGCAGAGTGCGTCTTCCGCGAGCAGTTTGAGGAGAACTGGTACAACACGTACGCCTCGACGCTCTACAAGCACGCGGACACCGGGAGGTACTACTACGTAGCCCTCAACAAGGACGGGTCGCCTCGAGAAGGCGGGAGAACTAAAAAGCATCAAAAGCTGACTCACTTCCTACCAAGGCCGGTGGAGATCGAGAAGATCCCGCAGGCTTACAGGGACCTGTTCCAGCACAGGTGACCAGAGCTCCAGCCAGTGCTGCAGGAGGAGCACAAGGGGGGTGCGGTAGGAAGTGAGGACTGGACGGAAGAGACGGACACCAGGAAGGCTTGCGGAGACCCTCCCTCTCTGTCCTTCGCAAGTGTTTAGATTTGCCTTCTGCTCCAAAGCGAGGAGTCCCTCTCCAGCAGTGACTGAGATAAACAGTACGTGTGTGTTCCTGGATGGCTCCGTTTCCTCTCCTTAATGGGTTTTAAACCACAGAGCAGAGAGGACATTCCTCCCATCGCCGTCGGTGCCAAGAGGTGTCCGAGGGAGAGGTGTTGACTCCATGGCCCCATGACTGCCTCGGTGTCACGCAACCGCTCTATGCTTAGACAGTCGTGAGAATGGCTACAGTACAATCACTAAAATTCTCAAGGAACCACTTGTGATGCAATGTGAACCACTTCTGGGACCTGCACTTGCTGGGAGAAAAAAAAAAAAAAAACAACCCCAAAACTCTGGCATCAGTTTTTGTCTTAGTAATATCAGTAGCACTTAAATGTCTTAAACATGATGAAGGTGAAAAGAGCCGGCTCGCGTCCGCAGACCAGGTTGAGAAAGACACCAATTTGTTCCATTTCTGTTCATTCGAACACAGACAACTCTGCGGCTCCTCCAGAAGTGTCTTCGTAAGCTTACGCTCACCTTGCACCGTCAGGATGGCAAAAGGACCATGGTGTCAACCTCATGGAAAAAGTGAGATGGAGAACGAGGGTGATTTATTCCTGAGAATATACTGTAGCACCTCAGTCAGAGAAATGCAGAAGCAAAACTTGCCAGCTTATGCTGAGACAGTAACAAATCACTGATGAAAAAGCAAAACCATAGAGGACTGCAGGGTTTTTAAGGAAAAGGCCTAATAGACCACCTAAGAGGAACACACGTGAGGGCAGAGTGGAAGAGACTATCACCAGTGTGAAACACAGGGAGATAAATGAGCACTTAGTACCACTCTGGGTGCCCATTTCTTTTTTTCTGAAGGTTCTGAAAAAGTCTGACTGTTAAAAGTGAAAACAAAGTACTCTGCAAAAAAACAAAACAAAAAAAAACGTAAAGTATAAAACAATGTACCTATCGGAAACTATGGCATACGCAGAAAGGCCGAGAGTTGGTGGATTGAAAAAGGAGCGACTTGTAATGTTCAGGCTGTCAGGAACATTATTAAAAATGCAAGTGACAGGTGTAAATATGGATGAACCTATTTATAAGATGTACAATATATTTATTTTCTACATATAAAGTATAATTCTAAATCTCTATATAAATATATTTATTTATTGCAAAGTCTTTATTTTGTAATGAACTTGAAATTATGAGAACTGTAAATTCTACTGAGGATTACATCAAAAGGCTTAACTAATTCGACCTGAACGAATGACAATAAAATTGTCCTGCTCTGTTGATTTCATTGGGAGTGATCATTTTTACCTGGAAAACAGATTCTCTGTAATAATTAAAATCTTATATGGAGAAATATTGAGTTGGTTCATTGATTGCACAGCAAAGTTCAAGCACAGTTTATGTAGCCAGGCTCGCTTCAAACTCTCTGCACTAGTTTGGCTTACCATGGCCCAGGACATGAAAAGCTCAACCCAGAGACGCCCGAACAAGCTTCGGCCATCAACCTGCAACAAAGCTGGCCTGACCTGCGGTTCGCAAAACACCTCAATGTAAGGTTGCAGCACCATACCAAGGATGAAAGCTAATTTGACAAATGCCTGCTGCTCCAGGAGAATGCAAATTCCAGAACAAACTGCAGCACTGAGTAATCCATCTCTCTGGAAATGTGGCTGATAGCTGATGATGTAAAGAGACTGCTCTTGGCTCGGGGAACCTGTGAGAAAGTTCTCCCCAAACAGCCTGCAGGGAAATAAATCAAATCTCTGCAGCAAGTGAAACAATAAAATGGGACGAGGTGGGTCGTCGGGTGACAAATTTGTTGAAAAGTGGGCTCCTAAGACATTTCGCACCATGAAAACAAGAGGGAGTGGTAACAAATGGAGAAAAGTCCCCCAAAAAGACCCTGCACATTGTTTGTCTGCACAACACAAGACTCCCATAGCGACTAGCTGGGGCTATTCTTACGTTGCCCTCACAATAAGTTACAGTACACTTGCATCATCAGCCATGGACAATCTGGATTCAGAGCACAATCCAGATTTATAAACATATTCACAGCCATACCCTAAGCCAATACTTGACAACATATTGGGCTTGACTGTAGACAGATGATTGGTTGTACTCCTTGCCAACAGGCTTGGATAGTTTCAGTGCTAATGCATATTCATGAGGCTTGTGAACTGTGCTGGATCTGAAGGAGATGAGGGAAACAGCTGCCTGGTGGCCAGAAGGGATGTGCAGCAAATGTAGACTAGTGGTGATCTGGATATAAAAATGGGAGCAACATTAACAGCTGTAATGTTTTGCATGACACAATAATGCTACTAAATGCAAATCACCCTTTTGGTCACTTTATTTAAATGTAATATTAAATACTTATTCTAGTAAATAGCAGATCAGATTAATGGCGAAACAAGTTGGTGTATTTACTCACATGAGAACATTCTTGGGAGAGAGAAAAGTTTCTCTATGTTTCTGAAATACACCCTGTGCAAACGAGGGAGCTTGTAGTCTCCAATCAGAAACATCTATGCCATTTTAGCATCCATTTTTAGCATGTGCCAAAGTAGAATACATATAGCCTGAGAGCCAGCCTAATGTGGTTAGTTAGCATCAACAGATACTTGCAGCCTAACCATGTGAAATTGTCTTTAAATTACAGAAACGCACAACCAATTTCAGTAAGGCCAGAGCCCAGGCTAAAATGAGTGGAACGAAAACAGATGAGTACTTACGACACTATGCTAGGCAACACTTTACATCAAGAAACTGGAGGTTACAAAAGTTCAGGGGAATTCGGCAAGCAGTTAACAACACAGGCATTCCATTATATGATCAGCAACAACGAGTGTAAAAGCCTAAAAGCATAATAGAAAAAGGAGGGACAGAGGGGGGTCTGTTCAGTGTATCTGAAAACAAATTTAGCTGATGTAAGGCCATCACTGCATTTTTTTTTGTTTATGGTGTTGATATCAGTGCCTCTGGAGCACTGGGATTCACAGCACCACTGATCATCCACTACTAGATAGATATTAATGTTGTATCTAATAAGATAGATTCTTCTAGATCTTACATACAAATCTGTAATGAGTAACACTATGGTCCCACAGAGGTTCAGTTAATTTTTTTTCCTTGTCCTGTATAAAAGAAAAAAAAGAAAAGAAAAAAAAAACTCAATCAAATAATGCACAGCCCTTATTTAAGGGGAAAAGAACAATGCAATGCTTTAAAGCATTTGGGGAGAATATCTTAAATATGTGGAAAAAAAAGAAAAAAACTTGAATAACATTAAGGCTATATATACACAATTACAAACTAAACTGCCAAAACCCTTTGTAATGTCCTCCAGATTTCTACTCCAGACTTTTACATTAGAGCTGGAGGTGGGTGGGGCAGGAGTGTCCAAGCAGGTTCTTGTGATGTCAGCCCAGCCTGCACAGGACAAAAAAAGGGGGCCGACGTTGGGAAGGTTGTCTACAGGCCTTTTGAGGGCCCTGGGTTCTTGCCCAACTGCGAGGTTGGCAGGCCCTGGAGGGCACCCAGCTGCTGGTACAACCCCAACAGTTCCATCTGACTCATGCTTCCGATGCCGTTCTGCAAGGCCAGCTGGTTCATCAGTAGACCCTGTCTGGCCATGGCCAGCTGCTGCTCCTGGACCTTACGGTTAGCGATCACCTTCTGCACATACATCATCAGCTGTGAAGGAGACAAAAGAAAGGTGCAAAATTATTTTTCTTAGTACTATAAACCACAAATAGCGACAAAATGCCAAGATAGCCATTATTGAAAATGCACTTGAAATGAAATTGGCAGCAGGGAGAACAAGCTTTAAATTGCAAGGGAATGGTAGAATGTTAAAATAATGAAAGTCAATAATCTGATATATTTCTAATGGCTTTCTACTCAATCTGAAACATGATATTTCATGGAAAATAAGAAGCAGGGAATCATTTTTGCATACTATGTACAAAATAGAGTGTTCAAAAACTCACTCAACCTAATCAATAACTGACCTTTAACACAAAAAAAATAAATGAATGAAAGGAAGGGAGAGGGCTGTACCGTTTGTTGCTTGTTGAGAACATCTCTATACACGGCCTCTCTGTGTTTGAGCTCCATCTCAATGCTGGCCTGCCTGCCCAGAGCCATGCCCTGCACCTGGGCCTCCGTCAGGTTGGGGTTCTCCTTCCACTGCCAGACAGAAACGCACCTGTTACTCTGGGCAAAGCTTCAGCATGCACAAAGGCACTCGTCATTGGACACTTTGCTTCTGACTTATAAACCATTTTTGTGGCGTATCTAAACATATAAACTATATCTACACTCCACCAGACACATTCCTTTAGCTAGAGCCATTCTAAAAACACAGTCACATACAGATGGTTTAGACAACGCACCATTTTTCCACGTTTTTTTTGCCTTATCGAAAACATTCTACGAACAGATGGTAGCGCAAACCATAAATTGGTTGTCAAACAGCAGCGCTTACTCTTTGAAGAGGACATATTTTAAAAGAAGCAACCATGACCAATAATTTTATTGCTGACTGTGCAATTTTCTGTTCTTCACACTCCTAGAGGAAACACTGTTGCTGGACTGGCTCCCTTGGCCATCTTTGTTCCCAGCAGGGATACAGTCTGCCTGCACCCCCCCCCCCCCTTCTCTCCCATCACTCACCACTTGCCCAATGATGTCCTCCAGGGGCTCTCTGGGCAAAGCCTTAAGAGCATTGGTGGCCTCCACCACCTTCTGTCGGCCCTGGTTAATCAGTTCCTTCAATATGAAATGGAGGAAGGGAACGTTAGAAGAAAAAAGAACAATGAAAAAAATGCGTCAGTTGATTACACACACACACACACGATCCTACCATGTAGAGAAATTGTACAAATTAAAAATAAATAAATAAAAAAATCATTTTTCTCTTCCTCTAAATATCTACATGAACCATGTTTTCTACAGGCTAGTGGCAGTAGCTGGCAAATGTCAAAAGCAGTTGGCATACAGTTACGCCAACTGTCAGATTCCTGCGGACGTGTGTCGCAATTAGCTGTGGAATTGTGGAATGCGAAAAGTTCATGTGGTGCTTGTAACTGACCTCCAGTTGTTGGTTGGACATGGACGCCAATGCTGCCACGTTGAAGGGGAAGTAGGCATTCTGTGACCCTCCCATGCCTAGATGAGAGTATGATGGCTGGTTGAAGCGCATGGAGAGACCCTGCAATACACAAATCCCACACTATTAAGACAACAGGGCTAGGGGGAGGGGGCTTGTTCAGACAGGCAGCTGAAATCCGATTTTTTGGCCTGGCCAATTTGAGCAGAAAAGACTTTCTGCAGTCTGAATGGCCAAAAAGCCCCATGAAATATGAATTTCAATAATCAGATTATAGACATGTTTGCATTTTAAATTGGCTCTGTGTACACATGACTTAATTTGACCAGTTCTAACAGATTTTATGTGGTTTCCTTCATCATGCACAGTACTTCTTGCCATCAGAATGTGTGGCATACTTTTGCCTGCCCTTTCCCAATCAGCGTGCACACACACGAGTTTTCTCATATATCCATATATGAGCAACATGACTACAATCTACAAATCGGTTTTGGTCATTTTTAACTTGGACATTCAGCCTAAAGAAACAGATTTAAGAAAGCAATCAGATTGGCTATACTGTGTGAACAAAGCCAAGCAGGCATTTAATTGAAAGCGTTTCAACTCTTAAAAGAGCCCCTCGTTCTGACTTAATTTTCCACATGCCTGATGCATCTGTCCTGAGCCATGGAGACACAGCTAACAATAGCTCTCATGCCTTCCGCTGAAGCCAGCAGACGGCAATCACCGGCTCAGAATGTGCGTTGGAAAACTCAGGCGTGTGAACCCCTCACCTGCACAGCTCCAGCTCAAGCTGTATTTGCATGATCACTCTAAACAGCGCTCTCGTTCGCCAAAAGGTCAGCAGGGCGGCTGTGTTTGTGCGTAAATGAGCTCCTGCAGCAGATGCGCGCCGCTGCTGCCCTGTAATCGGCCCTTTGGTGTGCGCCTCTCGTAAACACACTCCTCCGCTGAGTGTCCGGTGTAGCAGACCTGGTCAGAGCAGGTGTGCTGTGTTGGAGAGGTCAGTGCGGAAAACAGCTGGCCCTCAGAAAGAGCCGTGGGACAATCTAAACCACGTCTTCTAGTTTACCTTGCAATATATATACATAGCACAGCTTTTTTTTTATCCCCCCCCCTTCATTTTTCCCCACTGTAGTGATGTGAAAAAAGCTGCATCACTCATTACTCTAATAAAAATCATCTGGCAAGTTAAGAGTGGATTCTTTAGTTGTTTGGCCAAATTTTGTCAAAGACATTAATAAATCAGATCATTAGAAGTTATTTATGCTGATAACCTAAATATCATTACTGATTGAGCTAAAATACACAAAGTGCCAGGGAGTTCATTAATCAAACAAATGAAGACCTCCTAGCCCTCCCATGTCTACTCAGTCGTAGCAAAGACCAATTCTGGACGTTCAAGGAAGTCAAGAGAGTAACCAACCCCCCCCCCCCCCAACCAAGGGTTGTAAAAATACACTCTTGAACCAACACTAACAAACATGAATGTTTGAATGGTGTGATATGTAGTCATGTTACAATTTAAATGGAAACATTTAAACCATGAGGTAAATGTATAAAAGGAAGTAAACTATGCATTAAACTCTACTACTGGATGGCAGCTCTGAATGTACAACACAATACGCACAACATGAGATAATAAACTTCCTATTTAGTCTTCTAAGGCCATATTTGGTATGAAGTATAATTACTATGAATATATTGGAAAAAGCACGGGAGAAAAAGTGATTCATTTTCTTTAATTTGAACAAATCCAATGAAAGTTTTTTGACTGAAATGGGATTGCGCTTTATTCACATGGGCCTTAATTGCTGCGGCCATTAATTGGCTTATTGCACAGACTAGGATGACTCGGCTATAACTACAGGATAAGAGGGGCATAAGTGCAGAGGATCATGAAAGTGCAGGCACAGAGCAAATGGAAAAAATAGTCATTAACGTGAATGACAACAAGCAGACTCCAGGATTACAATACCTCTGCAGAGTCTGCCTCCAGTGCTGCAATCGGTAATGCATCTCCAAATAAACTACATTACTTAGCTATTGATATGCACCTTGTGGGGGAGGGCCCATAATTGAGAACAACAGAGAAGACAGACAGGAATACAAGATTGTTAAGCCGTATAGGACTTATTTGATCTGTAGAGAGAGATTTTACATACTGGTGTTAATCACCTTGAATACTGTTTGAGATCCCATGAACATTACAATCGTAGCTATCTCAAGCAAGAACATTTCTTGTTTGTAATTCATTTTTATATTTCCAGAACATAAAGGATGTACTTCTTTTTTGATTTACACATTGAAATTAAATGCTTTACTCAAGTAGTATTGTCTTTCACATTACAGCTAACGTCACAATCACACTAGATTTATGGCTCCACTCAAAGGCTGTGTTCTGCGACTGTATAAAAATATAACCATTTTCCTTAAAGATCTGTATCAATTCAGGAAAAAGGACAAAAGCATCAATAGATTGCCTGATGTTTTTGAGCAATCAATATCTAGATGAGTCCACTAGAATATATTCTATTAAACCTAAACCACGTTGTTTTAACAGTTTGAGGATCTGTGGATAAAAAAAATTGAAACAAGTTTTAGTGAATAGTTTACCTTTTTCTCTGCTTCATACTCAGCCCAGGCGGCCTTACGTTCCTCCTCACTCAAAGCCTCCTCCTCCTTGTGGTCCAGCAGGGAATCATGTTCGTGGTAGCCCACAACCTGGTCTTTAAAACTCTGAAGCAGCTCAGCCAGAAAAGGGTCCTGTTTAAAAAAAAAAAAAAGAAAGAAAAAAAGAAAGTTGAGCAGGTGACCCTTCGATCAGGGGTCACGCCAATATGCATAAACACATGCACAGGCATAGACACACACATTTAGATGATCTACCCTGTTATTCAGACAATTACTTCACACCATTACTACTGGTCTTGGTTAGATTATGTTAGGAAGGTTACTCAGATTAGTCTGAGGGGCAAACCAATTCTCTTTAGGACTTTGGCATCCAGGAGAAAAAAATAAAATAAAATAAAACTAACCCAACGCTGGTTTATTTAAACAAATCAAAAACTCTAATCAGTAGGGAAAAAAAATCCAATGAGAAATGGCAAATAGCAATTTAGCAGCTGGTTTTCGGCAAAGATCTTGAACACTACACAGCCGACAGACTGAGAAGTGGACATGTTTAAAATGAATTCTGAGCCTTTCACGCACTCCAGTTTCCAAGACAACACTGTTATTGAAAATAATACCTGAGTAAAACTGAATTCTCAGCCAGCCCTTTCACACAAACATGGTTTAAATTACTCTGTGCTGCAAATGTTTGCTTTTCTTTGTCCCGCCTTTGCTTTGCATTAAATGGGCCCTCGCTATTTGGAAACGACACCACGGCACTGTCTTACTCTACGCTTAAGGAGCAATTGTTTGATCATTCAGCCATGATTGAGGAGTGACAATGATTTACGAACAAAATTAATCACGCATGTCATCAAAGTTAGAAAAGAAAACAACTTTCAAAAATTACATGTTGATTGCGAGCTTCCTATGGATAAGGCTCAAATAAATAGAAAATAAACCAGGGAGCAAACGGGCGAAACTCGATCCTCAGACGAAAAGAGAACCAAGAATAAACCAGATCTAGGTCTATTTATAGAAAAACAAAACTTAAAGATAACATAGTTCAGACAGGTAACAATAACACTGCCATGCTTTCTGCATTACACCAGAGGAAAGTAATGGACTGCAGGGCAGCAGATCCCTCCTCATCAAGAAGTTTGGCTAAGTGGGCTTGATAGCTGGAAAATAAAAACATGTGGCAAAGGCAAGTACAATCACGGCAGACCCGGCCCATCCCCTCCACAGCCAAAAATCATGGCTAAACATTCATTCAAGCCCGAGTTACTAATTAAAACATGGCCCAATACCATACTACCAAGGCTATGAACTCAGATACTGCACAGAATCTTAGAGAACAAAACCCAGAGGTGTGTTTACATTATCCTATGTTCACAGAAATGAAAGATTTCCCCATGAAAAGTGAAGGGGTTGGGGAGACAACGGGGTTAGAGAGCAATGGCAAATTGATGATTAAGCTGTTGCTTACATCTTCACTGAACACATTTCAAACACTGCCTGCTATAATTTCTATCTTACAGGCAGAGCAGAAACCCTGGGTGCTGGCTTAACTGAACAGTCTCCAATGCAACGCTGAGTCGGTAAATGGGTCACAGAGCTGGGGGGTGGTCGAATGACAGCAGCGCTGTCCAGGGGAGCAGAGAATGCTGGGATTCCTGATTAATCTCTGGGTTGAAGCTCTCCGGGTGGTCCAGTCTGTCTTCACAACCTGCCTAACATGTGCATCTCAGGCAGATCCACTAATGATTGTAACAAGAATGCCTGGATTGTGAAGCTGCTCGTACCGTGAGCAATCCTCTAGTATGATGATGGCTTAAGAGAAATGTTATTTTACTCCCAAGAAAAAAGTGGGGGTGGCAGGTTAAGCAAGTTTTTTTGAAGGGGGTAAGAAAGAAAGAAAGAAAGAAAGAAAAAAAAAAACACAAAAAGGGAAAACCTTTTTGGATTGGGGTGGGTGGTGTTGGGGGACTGAAGGAGGTCCCACAGGAACTTCAGTGGGGGAAGGAAGAATTTTTTGGCTTTGATCACGGTTTGAAGGTACTTAAAAATGTGAAATGCAGGGCTAAGGATAGTCCCAGGTGAATGGTTTCCCTTATGATAACGCAGCACACTGAATCTGAACACTGAGCTCTTTGAGCCAACCTAATATTCCTCAGCAAACTTCAGGCAGTCTGACGTGCTTGAGTGAAGGTAAAGTTTTCTGAAATATCTGATGGCTAGTTCCAGACAGTCTTCCTGCAGTTCCCAAGACAAAGAAAAGTGTTATTATTATCCTATTGGACAACTTTATTGAACAAAGACAACCTAAATGACTTACTGTCTCTGAGAACTTAGAGGACATCATTCATGGTTTAGTGACACCCAGAATGACAGGCCGGTGGGGTTTGTGCAAAAAAGCATCCAAAATGGCACCACGCACAACTATGAATACTAACTATCAGAGAACATTACAGGCTTACATACTGTAGGTCTCAATGGGTCTTTAAAAGCTTTACATACTGCAGTACCAGAAACTGGCTTATCAGCTCAGTTAATTTGTACTGCTGGTGAACTGTTTCAGGCTTTACATCTCCTAAGCAAATTTTAAACGCTCTTACTATTCATCAATAAAAACTGACAGCATAAAACAGACTCCCTGCCAGGTCTCTTAAAGCAGAAAACAGAATAATGTGGCCCCTCATCAACACTGGAGAAACAAAAAGAAAATCAGCTAGAAAGACTTGTTCAGGCTGCATATATTTATGACTTGGCAAGCAAAGCAATCACACTTAAGATGAGATCACAAACGAATTCTGATGGTGTCTGAAATGAAACTTAAAGCTTTAAAGTACTAAAACTGCAGCAAAGCTTGTCTGCCAAGCATATCGCAAATTTATTTCAATTAAGTACACTTCAGGTATTTCAGCCTAATTTCCTGCCTCCCAAGGTTTCTGATCACACCACTATGCATTAAAACGCACACCCATATTCGCTCACTTTGTTTTATTCCTCTCATTACTGGCGCTATAAATCTCTGCAGTTTGCTCTTTAGCAGGATGGGGTAATGAAAGCAAGTGGAAGCATGAAGGAGAAAAAGCAGTAGTGAAACAGTGGGACTGAGGTGATTATGGCAAAGACATGTTTGCCTGTGCATATGAAACATCAGGGAGCCCTATCCTCATAAATAACATTTAAAAATAAAAACAAAAACATCTCTGTGGTACATAAACAACCTTAATGGAGAGAATTACATCTGCCCTTACGCAGAACACCAAAGAACTGCTATTTGTTTTCACCCAGAAGGTTTAAAAAAGAGGTTGGAGAAGTACGACAAGAACAAATTGAAAAAATGTGTATTTCTCCACCAATATGTGAGCTCCCCCCTCGCAAAGACACAGATTTCACCAGACACTGCTTTCGACATGCAGGTGCACGAACCACAGCAACCAAGGGGTCCAGGGCAGCAGTGTTGGTTGTGGAATGTGAGGGCTTGAGATATTTGTAATACCTAACCTTAGCCAGTCAAAACTTACTCTACAGCTGCACGCATATTATACACATAACCTTATTGGCCTATGATAAACAGTCTCACTCAAACGGAGCACTTCACTTTCAGCAGAGAGCCTGTTGTCAGCCTTCCATCAGGGCAGCCTCCAACATCTTTCAAAATCTACGAGAATGCTCATGTCCAGTGAAGGACCTAGTTTTCTATGGCATCATCAAGCAAGTCACTGAGGTGAGACGTACTGTGGGTGACACATCTTATGCCTTTCATCTAGGTTGGGACTAAAATGTAAAAAAATGGGGGGTGGAGGGTGAACCTTGGTTAAGAAACATCTGGGGAGGCTTATTAAGGTTGGTTCCTGCACCTAATTATCCTCAGTGAAGCCTGTTCCTTTGCTCAACGAGGCCCAGTCGCCAGGGAATTTAGAACAGTAGCAAATTACTACTTTCCCACCAATGAACTTCTAGGAGGATAGGCAAAGCCCCACCCTACCCTGTCACTCAGCTCAGCCCCGGAGCCTCTGTCCATAAAGGGCCTCCACACAGCCTGAGGCTGTTCTAGACCCCAAGCTGGGTGGCTCTCGTGTCTGGGCCTCAGAGCTCTTCTTTGTCATTATGGTGGAAGTTCGCTAGCTTCCTTTGTCTCCAATTAGTTTCTCTGAAGAGTGCAAGGACATCCTAAAGGGGTTTTTAATAATGACCATTCATCAGGTAAAAAGAAGAGGGGAAGAGAAGTTTACAGTGCTCCTTTGAAAACTTCAGACACAAAGCAGTGAATCAGCTCTAACAGATGGCCTTCATGATGGTAGGCTTGTTTGGGTGAGGGGAAGGGAGGCCAGAGCTGCTGCAGGCCACAGATTCAGAGGCAGTGGGCTGGCTGGGCAGGATGTGTATGTGGGGGGGGCACTTCCCAGAAACACTAAGGGCAGAGAATTGGGGCAGTGGGGGTCGCTGCCAATGGTAGATTGCAGTGAGCCTGCTCATGGGGAAAGGGTACCAGCCTGTCACTGACAATCTACTGATTCTGTGTGTGAAGTGGGCATCTTTCAAATGCTTTAAGGCATATAACCTTACAAATGTGTGGGGGGTGGGGAGACAGGAGAAGAAAAAAAACCCAACATAACCCATAAAAAGATGGGTTCTTTAGTTTTTGGAGTTTGGGTAATGCAGGCATTAACACAAAGGGTATTTTACCCAGGGTAAGAAAAAGAAAGATTGGTACAGTTCTGCCAAGTTTAAAAATATTTCCTCTGTTCCATAAACTTGGCTGGGACACAGCGAGAAATAGAGATATGACTAAAGGCTTTGAGGGATGACTGACTCATCTTCATACTATTGCAGGCAGCAGGTTCCATCCATAACAGCTGACTTGCTGCATTCTGGCACACATATGGCCAAATGTGGTAATCTCTAGAGAGGCTGTGTTCCAGGTCATTTTTTATAGAGTTGTGCAAAATTGACAGTCACCAACACTACAGGTCAAAGGTAACAGCAACTGAGAGCTCAAGAAACGAAATAAATGAAGTGTAGTAGTGTGAGTGGGGAGCTGCATTGTTTTTTATAAACCCAAACCTTCTGAGGTAAATAAGAACAAACAGAAATATCTGTGCAGCTGCGCGCATTTGGACACATTCTGGTAGATCTGCACTGGATTCCTTTGTCCATAATTAGAGTCTCCACCATAATCAGTTCTGCAATATAAACTTTTTTCTTTGGTAAATAAGCAAGCAGCTGCCCAGGCATCTCTGGGCAGCTGCTTGCTGTTGTGTGCGGCTGGACACCCCTTCTAAGGCCAATGGGTTCTTGTAAAAACCCCAGGGGCTCTCTCCTGTGACAGCACACCTGTGCCAAGCACTATCAGGAAAAAAAAGACGAAGCTAGCTTCATGTCCCTCCCGCCCAGTTACCCCCACGCCTCAAAGCACAATAAATGCTCTGGAACCTAGCCACATGAGTAAACAGAGTTTATCACCCCCTGTAAAGTTCAAAGGCAGCATGTACCCATAACACAGGCTATGGAGCATTCAACCTATGCGACTTGATAACAAGAAAAAGATACATTTTCAAATGATTGCAGGTGCTAGTTCTGCAGCATCCTGGACACAAAATGTTGGCAGCGCACATGGGAAATGCCAAAATATAGCAATTTACCTTGGGCAACATGGGTGTGGCCCTCTTGCTTTTCTTCTCCGAGGGATCATCCAGCAGATCTGGCTCAAACGTGTACAGTTCAGTCAGTTCATTCATGGTGAAGTGACGCTCAATTTGCTGTTGGTCCACTACTCGGAATGACAAGGACTGTTTAGCCACCTGCCTGTCATAAATCTTCTCCTCCATGGTTCCCTATTGGGGAAAATAGGGCTCGCATCATTAAGGCATTTATGGACAGAAAATCTCTTGAATTTTAATAATAGAGGGTTCCGAAATAATTATGAACCTCAGAGAAAGTACATGTAACTCAACTTCAGCAATGAAATTGCATAAAACCTACATAGTTAACATAAAGAATGTCTTTCTGATATTGTGCATGTCACTTTAAAGAGGCTTAGTACAAGGCATCCAAAAACGTGTCCATTGATAATTCACACCCGATAAATTAAGACAGAAATCTTCGTGCTAAATTCCTCACCTGAGCCAAAAACCTGTAGACAAACACTGTCTTCACCTGGCCAAAACGGTACACCCTGAAAATACTCTGAATGTCATAGGACGGGTTCCATGAGGCATCAAAGATAATGACCCTGTTGGCTGCGACCAGGTTGATCCCCAGAGATCCGGCTCTAGTAGAGATGAGGAACAGACGACCCCTGTAGGGAACAGGAAGAGCCATGATTATGGAACATAGATGCAGGGCAAGGAAATGACTTTCACCATGCCAGTGTGGCTCCACTATCAGATTGGTTCATATTCTAAGTACTGGAAATAATCACCTGTGGTGCAGTTTACTATTCTTAAACAACTGATCCAAGTCATCACTTACTCATTAAGCTCTTCATAATTTGAAGAGGCTATTCAAAGCAACATACTACTTCAACAATTAGATGGTAGTGGTAGCTCATACTGCTCAAAAGGACTTGTCTCATGAATCAGACCATTAGAGATGACTACCATAATAATTGCCAACCTGTTCTATGAGAACGGCTACATCATAAAGAGATATATGTGTATGCTTCTTTGGCAATAGAATCATCTAAATAGCTAAAGGTGAATAAATGTCATTAAACATTGTTTTAGACATGGCTAAATGCAACAATCCTGCACCCTCACAGCTTGGGCCAATCATACCGGCATTCTTATGAATCATTTGCAGACAGAATAGCTAAAGGGCAAGGAAATTGTCTTCAGGTGGCATGCAAGTAGAATACTGTTTACCTAACATTGCTGGTGTCATTGAACTCTTCAGCCCATTTCTTTCTGGTCAGGGCATTAGTGGAACCATCCAGGCGGTAGTAGTCAATGTTTCTGAACCATTTGCCCTCACCTTCAGCACAGAACAGAGTCCATCAGCACTGGTTTGTATAAGCTCCTCATACAAAATAATGCAGCCATTTGTGTTGTTTATTCTTAAAGTTTCACACAGAGAGCACACTCCAGTCATAACAGAACTAGTTGTGTTAGGAGGGGTGTGATAATCCCTGTTGGGCCAGCTGTGTCCATGTGCTCAGGGAAAGTATGCGCACAGATAGGTGGCTGAGTGGAGGGTACTCATTCTCGTTTTTAATATTGTTGCCTCCTTCCACCCTCTGTGTGTGTGTGTGTGTGTGTGTGTGTATTCTCATAACTAACATTTCAGTATGTTTCCAATTACCCCTCTGTGATCTTTTCATTACAAATTGCAAAGCCTTAAGCAAACATTTTTTGTGGAATTAAAAAAAAAAGAAAAAGAGAAAAAAGTCAAGGTCTAATCATTTTCAAAATGAAAGCAAAAACAGCTGCTGGAGTTTAATTAGGAACATGACCTTATGCCAGAGGCTTTGCGTCTGTGTGTGTTGGGGTGCGTGTGCAAGCTTTTAAGTTAGATCTGTGTCAGATGTGCATGTAAGAGTAAAATGTACACCTAAATTTCACCAGGCCCCCTTTACCTGTTCATCAAACAAGAAGCCAGTAGGTATGAGAGAATGTTTGCTTGACCGGTATTCCAGGACATAACGTGAACAGGTCTAAACCCAGTCCCAGTACACTCAAAGTACTAAGCTAACCACATATTCCAAGTAAACATGCAATAGGACACCCATTCACACTTCAATGTAAGGCAGAGGTTCCATCTGGCAATACAGCAGCATGCCACTATGTATATGCCCCATTAAAAACAGTAGGTTTAACCAGATACCTTTTGTATCTCACAAGGTTAGGAAACTGCATAAGCAGCAGTTCTAACTGTGTTCACTGCATAAACAGTCATTTCGGCATGGAGCTCATGGTGCCTGCTCCTGAACAACCCGCAGAGAGGTTTATGGAGCATAAAAATACATGCTGCACAATGAATCCTCAGTATGCCATACTCCACATAAGACGAATTACAAATACTCAGAAACTCAGCTGTACCATAGTGGCAAAGAAACCAGCCAAATCATGAAAATGCAGCTTGACTTTAGCATCAAGTTTATATTCGTCCAAGATGATTGGGAGCATGATTGGGAGTTGTCCAAGCATTACACAAACTTTCACAGAAAAGATGCTAGACCATATCAGAACAGGAACAATAGGTAACCTTTGTATGGAGATGGTTTCCCCTCCTCTTTGTTTCTGCCTGCTAACTCTAGGAAATCCTCGATGAGGTCCAGTGAAATCAGTGACTGACTGAACACCAAACTGAAAATAAAATCCAGAGTTTCAAAACCATGCTTCAAACAACATTGATAGTTATGTTGAGGATAATTAATTTTCTTGGACATGTTAGTTAATTTGAAGGTAACTCAAGTTAAACTCACACTTTTTCTTCAACTTCTTCAGCCATACGCAAAATTTCAAACAGTAGAACCATTTTTCCAGAGTGTTCCAGAATCTCAGCATCTGCTTCAGTCACAAATTCCTTGTACCAGTCAGCAGATGGGCTGCCAGGGCCGGAGTTGCTGGGACGAACTAATAGAAACACACAGTGACAGTACGGTGAGGGGAAAAGCACAAATATCTTGACTGAGGTGACTGGATGTATGAGAAGAGCATCTATGAATCTCCGCTTTTAAGAACTGTTAAACACTTCACTCAAATATACTGTGTGACAGGTTGCATGCAGATGCAGAGGGCACAAAAAGAGAACGAGGGGTATATCGGCACTACAGTTTTATATTTCCATAACATTCTTTATTTTGGGCATTCCACAGAAATCATTAAACCTTAAAGACATTATTTTGCCCCCCCCGCCAAAAAAAGAAATATTTTTCCCACTTACTCCAGGCATGTTTAGTCCAAATGTTGCTTCTTCAGTTTTAAACTGCAACTGTGATGCTAACCCTAACTTTTCTCAACCTGCTCAAATTGCATCCATCTCTTCATTAAAGAGGAACAGACTTGTGGATGCTATTTAGGACACACTATGACTTACTGTGAGCTATAAAAAAGATCAAACCTTCACTAACACAATCAGCCATTTCAGACAGCACCAGGACAGACATGTCTTGGCTCATTTACTAGGTCCAGGGTAGGTGGAAAATTAGATTTCTAGACTTTTTTTTAACCATACCCAGACTCGCATTTAACCAAACCAACCAGAATCCCAGTGCAAAACCTTGGACGTGGTAAAAGAAAATATATATTTAAAAAAAAAACCCAAACGCCCAACACACCTTGACCTTAACAGCCAAGATCATCATCCCACCCAAACAGAGAAAAACATCAATAAAAAATAAAAATAAATCAGACCAACCCTCCTCTACGGGATCAGCCCTATTCCGGCCTTCAGGGTTTCCTCCACGGGAGCTGGTGTTCCACTCCTTAATCACCTCTACATCATCACTGTCAGACTTGTCCGAACTCTGGGCTTTGCCTCTTCCCCTTTTTCGTTTCCTTCATGGGATTTGATGAATGACACGTTAGTTAGAATGCAGAAGACAAACAAATGCAAAATAAGGTGAAAACATAAGATTTGCTGACTTTTTGGGCTTCTCATCTTCTGAGGTTAGACTCATAGACGACTCCTCTGTTTCAGATGCAATGAATTCCTCCATGCTATCTTCATCAAAGTACCCCTGTTAAAGCAAAAAAATAACACTTCAAAGAATTTTAGAAGCACTCAAACAATTTATCGGAAACTTGCATCACCGTACAGCTGTACAGCGAATCATATCTGACCACATTTTGCAAAGGCAATTTTAGGCTTACTAAGCTAAACATAACTGTCGGTGTAAAGTGAATGTGAGAACGGATCGTTTAACTGAATCTGATGACATATCTTAAGGAAGCCTGCAGTTTAAAAAAACAAAAACAAAACAAAACTGTAAATACCCTGTAAAAACAGTGTAACTGCCTTTTCTATAGTAGCATAAATCCTTCTTGGTTGCATATTGTGATATTTCTTAAAGTCTGTTAGACTCTATATTTAACACTCAAAGTTACTCAGGTTGAAAGACTCAACTGAAAGTGGAGATACAAAAACATTTGAGGTTCAGTGTAAATCTTCATTCTGAGATAAAGATTCAGTTTACTTTAAATGCTTGGCATTAAAATACCCGATTTTGTAAAACTCATTGTATACTACACGGCCTGTTGTGGTTCTGCACCGGAACACTAACAAAATAAGACCAAAATCAAATCCCCTAGAATTTAAATGTGTAAAGTCAGCAAGTCAGATAAACTACGCATCTGAGGGTGTCTTATTTAAAATAGTTTTCTTGAAAGACAGAGACCCATATTTTACAATTATTACACCCTAGGAATAAGATATGTTCAGTCGATTTGTATTAAAACATTAAGCGTAACAAAAAAATGTATCGGAATTAAACAATTGAGGTTTACTGCAATTTCAATATTCAGCAAAATAATCATTATCAATTTAGCCATGCACCAGAAGATCACAGCAAAACAAATTTATAAGAGAACCAAAACTGACATATGGTGACACCGATTGGCTATAATTTCCTGCTACCAGTCTGTGTGCGGGGAATGTCTAGATGTGCGCAGAAAGTGATGACTATGAGGGGAAACTCTGTCGTTCCCCAGCGTTTGTTTTAAGTGTGGTTGAGGGGAAAGATGTCTGCGACTCACCAGTTGCACGTCTTTGTGCATTTACCTTGTTTTCCTTACTGATATAGTCCAGCTGGAGACACCAAGGATGGGTCCAGATTCTGCTGAGCATCTGGAAATCCTGGAAGAGTTTCGTCCCTGCGCGGCTTCTTCCCCCCTCTAAGGCAGAACCCGCACCTGCTTGGAAAGAACTAGTTTAGTGCCTGCAAAGCCTCTCCCACACCATGCCACAGTTATGACAGCATGCTACGGGCCTGAACAAACTAACAAGAGCCCATCACTGCAAATGGAACAATTTCAATCACACACAGGGCTGACTTCAAAAGAAGAGTACTTATGGGCTAGGAGACTGTCAATCCATATTAGGCATGGGTGACTATTCACCAAATCATGGCTGTGTAAACCACAGAACGGACCTCTTGAATCCTTGTCATTGCAATTATGTAATAGTCACAAAGCAAGACTCAAACCATTGAGTTATTTATAGCAGCATAATAAAGTATTTCATCCAAATAACATAATTCAATTAGCATTGCACTAAACATTTAGGTACTCCTGAATGGGATAGAATTTCAGTAATTACCACATAATCAAGAAATCCATTACAAGCTTAAGGGTCTATACTACTACTACTACCCTGCCTGAAACTTTATTAAATGAAACAAACTGATTATCCATGCTGTCACTAAAAACAGCAAGTCAGTTGACAGTGTTGTCTATGTTTTAGAAATGCCCTACTAATTTTGGTCAAAGGTGGCCCAAGATCTCCATCAGTGTTGGTTATATTACAATTATGTGTAGTAATAACCTTTTACATGCTAGAAAGTTGAAACCAGCTTAATGGAGAATATTGTGTGGCACTAGTGAACTCCCTATTGAGGCCCG
This sequence comes from Bryconaethiops microstoma, assembly GCA_037577275.1. NCBI lineage: Eukaryota > Metazoa > Chordata > Actinopteri > Characiformes > Alestidae > Bryconaethiops > Bryconaethiops microstoma. Next base: position 18,282,707 of record JBBJLS010000032.1, on the reverse strand, counting down.
AGCATGAGGAACAAAGTAGTAACTACTATTTCCTCCTGATTTCATAATTTTTTCTTTACTTCTTTTACTTGGACAAAATGACATTAATTTAAATAATTTGTTTGAGATATCATACGTGTATGTCATTTCAGTGATGTTTATTTGCTACAAAGTTACAAAATGGTGAACATCCACCAGGTGTGGTTATCTTCAGTAACAACAAACAAAACTTCACCCGTACTTCACCAAAACGTCACCATTTTATTCAACTCCAGGGATGCTATTCACAAAGCAGCCATAAATTTACGAAGTGTGTCCAAAACCATCTCCAGAAACTGTATCACCTTAATGAAGAGTTAGGCCTCTAAGGGGCACTTAGAGTGTGCTGAAAGAAGTTTTCATTATATATTTTTCTGGAAAATATTTGGGCTATTTGGGGGGACAATTGAATTCTAGTGTTCATTATTATCTACAGTAACCTTGCAGTTCTAATATGAGCATCAATCATGTCAAAATCTGGGGTAACTGGAAAAATGATAAGATTTTTCAAAGAACAATTTGTTTAAAAAAGTAATTCACATAAGGCTAAAAGCTGTAGTCTTTCAACAATGCAACAAGATTAAAAGGACAGTCTGTGAAGCTACAATTTTCATTAGGAAAATTTAAATTACAAAGTCTATAATCTAAAAATATCCGAGTTTAAGGCAAGGCGGAAAATTACTTCCTTATGTGAGTGGCCCATATCACCATGATAAATTATACAACATTACATCACAACCTGCTTTTCTAAGAATATTTAGGATATTAACTTAGGATTTCAACACTAGACTTAGGATATTAACATTAACTGCATCTTCCATTACAAAATGAAAACATTTCGTTTACTGTACTTTCGTGCAACACCAAATAGTCTTTAAAAAGTAAAAAACTAAACAAAAACCCCAGACAAAACAAAGACCAAAAACAAAAACAAACAAACAAAACAACAAAAAAAACTGTAATCATTGTTTTATGATAGTTCTTTTTATATATATATAGCACCACAAGCTCATATTTGGGCTGTTCCAAATCATAAAATGTCAGAAGCTGAGAATAAAAATAAGAAACGGAAAACAATGTTGAAAATGCTTATGTAACATTAGTTTTCCATAAGGAAATTAACCTTTATAATTCAATTGTTATATAGACTCTGGACACGGCTCCTGTCTTAAAGTCTCAGTCTCGTATCCCTCAAACAGAAAAGCTCATGCACTCATGATTGTAAATTTACAGGAAACCAACAAATGGAATACAGTACTATGCATCAATTTGTCAGACAAAATTAACTGCTACTGAACAAGACAAGTCTGACATGGTGTATGCACTTAACATCTCATTAACCTCAAACTGCTGTCAACTGATTGTCTTATTTAGCGTTTTATCATAGGCCAGCTGTCACGTATTACAGGTTCCCCTCTGAATGTTTTATGGCTTATAAGTAGAGGTCAGTTTACCCGTACGTCATCACTGGGGGGGAAAAACCCCCCAAATATTCTGCCTATTCCACCATTTTTTCTGGGCCATGCACGCAAGTCCTCGCCCACGGGTTGCATACCTACCTTGCATGCCTTTCTTTAACAGAACAAGTAATAATTTGAATGTGTATAAACATCTACCTCCCTCAAACTGAACATTTTCTGAATTCAACAAATACCAAAATCAAAGAGAGCCATAAAAGTTTCAAAATGACGCATGCCTAATTCATACTGAGATGCTATTTCATGCTTCATTCTGAGGACAAGCATAAGTAATTTTTTATCTCTACTAAAAAAGGAAATGTAGTCATAGCATTGTAGTCTCATTCTTAAAACTCCACGTCAGCGTTTCCATGGGTCAGTGATGGACTGGGGATAAACAACAAAGTGTACAAGTGGACCACGGTGGGGAGATAGAGTCTAGCCAGTTCTGAGAGTGGACAGCGACCTGTGGGCCCGCACCCAAAGTCACAGCGGCAGCTCAGTAGTATAGCAGGCTCAGTGGAAAGCTGGCCTAATGAGCCTCCGGCTGGAAAATTTTCCCAAAGCTCTTCATTAGAAAAAGGACATGGGAATTTGTTCAGATAGGCCTGCGGCTCCATGCCAGCTGCCACTCAATCTCCCAGCTGCAGATCCGCTTTAGAACAAGCGCCGTCTAAGCCATAACATGACTAAACCACTTAATTCAGTAGTATGCGAAGGGGAAAAAGGCCTCGTTCTCTTAGGCGGTTGCAAACTTCAGCTTGTCATCTCCAAAACTCTAATTTGGGCTTTAAGCTCTGAGTATGAGTATCACTTGAAACTTGGGAAATGCTGCTATATAACCCCATAAGCTGCAAAGTTTTGCTTAACAATGTGAAGCGTGAGGAATGACACTTCAATTCACTTTAAAAGAAAGACCTTCACCTGTAAAGTGCTCCAAATAGTATCTGTACAGTTTGCATTGAATAGGTGTCATCCGCACTGCTAACACATACTCGTGCTTAGGGGGAAGGAATTTTGTCAGGGCAGTGTAGTCTCTCCTCTGCAAGGAAATACAACAAAAGTAAACAAAAAAGACAAGAAAACAAGGGTGGAAAAAAACAAGGCACTGCACAACAGAATTAAAGTATTAGGACTGAGGCAAATATGGAATTTGGCCTCAACAATACAATCTCAAGGCAAACTAACATTACTGACAAACATGGAAAAATCCAGATGCCATGTTTAGTAAGGTTCACAGATCAGAGTCACAAACAAGCTATTAGGGCAACGACTAATCCTAATTTAGGCTTCAAAAAAGTCTTTCTGGCATTGAAAATACCCATTTTTTTATTTTTTATTTTACATTTCCAACTAAAACTTGGATTACTTGATTAAGGCTTAAGATAAACCACGGATGCAATCAATATAGAAAACTTATCAGTCTTACTTGGACACATCCTGCCAACATCTCATAGAGGATGTGTGCGCGCTTCTTCATGATGCGAACATCAACCGGTGTGGAGTCAGCGCACTGACCGTTCTGAATGGGATTGATGAAGCGATTCCTGAACTCTTTCACTGAGCCCAATAAGTTCTCCTTGATGAAGTTTACCATGCAGTGGTCTAAACAAGAAAATAAGGATTTTAGGAAGACTCATCAAATTTCTGAATGACTGCTCCACATCTAAGTGGCACTACTCCTTTAATTAATAATCTGTTCACTATTATACACTTATCTGCTGGTGTCATTTAAGCTTATTTTGACAATTAGAACAGAGAACAATAATAATGACATATGGTAATCAAGTCAGCACTTTTAGTTTAACCCAAAATTCCTTTCAGTTTAACCAAAATGAGTGTTTTTTACACAAATGTACATATACAGAGTATTTTTAAACACTTTTTAAAGTGGTAATAAAATAAAGTGTCCCTTATTTGGCAGGACATGAGTCAATGTTTTCCATCTCAACCAAATATTTAAAGACATTTAGAACTAAATGATGTTTCAGCGATGAGTACAACAACTGAAATAAGATTTTGCCACTAACACTCTATCAGATTGTTCTGAAGTGGTGTTCCTGTCAGCACCACTCTCCGTCGAGTTTTAATGGAGTTCATTGCTCTTGACACAGCTGAGGCTTCATTTTTCAACACGTGGCCTTCATCGCAAATAACAAAGTCTGGACCTGTAACGAGCCATTTGTAAAGAGAAAGTGGGGAAAAAAAGAAAAGAAAACTTCAGGGACAACGTCTGGAGCATGTTACAATTACAGAAGAAACCCAGTGTGGAACAGCAGAAAATATATCTATATAGGAAAAAACGTATACTGGAAAAAAGTGACAATTCAATTTGTTGCACAGGACGATGGCTCAAACAATTTTATCAGAATTCATTATTCACCTGGATCAACAAGTGTTTTCTGGAATGCTTCTTTCAGCTTTTTGCTCTTAATGTTGCGACCCTGCGTGAGGTTGCGGTACATTTCATAGCCGATGATCATGACGCCACCATCTTCATTCCATCGTTGTAATGCATAAGCTCGCTCCTGAGGCCTCTTCACTGTGGCCAGCTCTGTCACCTGACACACGAAAATGCCCTGTGAGCACCTAGCAGCAGCTCCCATGCCCTGTATCTCCTAAACTAATGAATGAATGCCACGGTTCAAATACTTTTAAATAAAGAATACACCAACTATCAGTTTAGTAAGTGATTTAGTAAAACACTAGATAAAAACAATCATGCTGAACACGGAAGGCACTAATGAAAAGTTGGCTATGGGGATAACAAAATGTGGCACTGATGTATTCAAATCATGTTTAACCTGAGATTCAAAGTCCCTATTATGCAGGAAAAGAGGAATAATGGGAAGGTCTATGCAGGATACAATACCAAATCTCTACCTCTAAACTCTCCTCATCCTTCAAGCCCTCCTGCCACTTTTCAAACTCATTGAGCCAGTTGAGTACAGTGTTGAGAGGGCACACGATCAGAGCTGTGGAGAAGTCTAGCCTCTCACACAAGAGCAGGGTGTGGAGTAACGTCACCACCTGCAGGACAAAAAAAAGAACCGCAACATGATTATCTACTGGAATACCCAAACCGCACCACTGTTTAAGTAAATAGTGCTTATTAACCTGTAGTGTGTAAACAAGGCCAGCTACTCTGAATGGTTGTATTTAGAAACCACCCTTAACAGAGCCTCAAGAATTTATTTAAAAGTGTAAAAAAAACAATGAATGTGTGAAAACCCTAGAAAGGTCCATTTAGGCTACACTGTAAACATAACATTAAAGCTGTAAAGAAATATACACCACTGTTAGATTGGTAATAACATAAGGTGGCAGCAAAAATAAACAGAGTAATTTGGATAATAAAAGCCTGACTGATAAAGTAAAAGGTTTCTACATGAAATATTAACACATTCACACATTCATGATTCTTTGAAACTTATAAAATGACTGGAATGCTTTATGTTTGGACACCCGTTTTAGTGTGCTGTGCTGCAGTGATCTACGGCAGAAGTTCTCAACCTTACCTGCAGAATGTCTTGTCAATGTAATCACTGCATTTGTGCATATTACATATATATACGTTTTTGGGTGTATCACAATATAACTTTAATTTATCACAATACTATTTATAGGTTATACTGCTAGATACCAAATCCCATAATAAATAAAAAGAAATCGCAATGGTCCTGTTTGCACTTTTCGTTGAATGTTTGGTATATAATTAGCGAACTAACTTAAAACAATGAACGGCTTTTAGGTGCAATGTCGGCATCTTTTGGCACTGGTACCATACATATATATAAAAAATCATTTAAATGGTGGTCCAATAAAGTTCAACTTTAAAATGTCATCAACTATTCAAATATTACACAACCTTACACAACCATAAAACATGCTAGGTACAGAATGATGCTTTTTACCTGAAGGGTTTTTCCCAGACCCATACAGTGTGCAAGGATACAACCAGAGCCAGAAGACTTCTTAACTTTTTTTACAGACTCACAGCAGCAGTCCCACATGAACTGTACACCTGAAGAACAAAACAAAACCAGCACAGTTAGACATGTAAATACACATTTTGTTCGCCAAGACAGGATTAGTTGATCTGTACGCCTAGTAAGTGGCAGTGCTAATATTTTGCATTATTTTTTTAATTTTCATATTACATCATCTTACACAAGAAGCTTTTACATATCAAAATGAGAAATACAACAGTACAGACTGATTACAGAGAAATAATTGTTCTGTGTAGCTGTGAAATCAGGTGTCTCAAAAGCGGTTTCTTTCCAGACCATATCACTGGAGATAGGTATCCTGACAAATCCTGAAAAATCCAGACAAGACTAGATCAGTCGTAACACACATCTGACCAGAGCATCTTTCATTGCCCCACGGCTCAATTATGCTCACATGTCCATTGTGGGAGATTTCAGCAGTGGATAGGGGTCAGCATGGGCACTTTGACAGGACTGCACTTGTGATATACTGTGTTTTGATACTTTTCTATTACAGCCTTTTTAGAAATATGACTGCATAAACTGCTCTGTGGCTTTACACCAGACAGGCTATGCTTTACTCCTCATGCACATCAGCAAGCCTTGGGCACCCATTACCATGTCACCAATTTGCCCAGTTGCAGTATGGACCACTTTTGGTGGGTACTAACCACTGCATACTGGTAACATCACATAAGACCTATCGTTTTAGAGATATTCTTATCCAGCCATTCAGACATCACAATTTGGCCTTTGTCAAAGATGTTCAGATATTACACCTGTCCATTATTACTGCTTCCAACACATTGACTGCTTCCAACACACGAAACTAATACACTACAGTCTGCCAATACCTGCCAAAGACAGCAAGTTTCACAGACAGCACATGAGAAATTCTTTCAAGTAACTGATCAAGCACAAATAATTGTTTAACATAACAGAGAAGAGCTGACAGGTGGTCAAAGGATTACATCACAAGGCTGTTTGCTCCCCATGGACAGAGTGTAAGTACCCCATTCAGAACTGGATAAGAAACTTGGCAGTGTCTGCCCTTCACAGCTGCTGAGTAACACACTAGCCCACTGGATCTGCAGTCTTATACTGAAGACAGACACTTGAAACCAGTGTGAGCAGTAGTTCAAAAAGATGTGCTAGCTCAATTCACATACATGTCCAGCCAACAGGACAGAACAGATTAAACCACGAGCCTTTAACTCACCATCCACTTGATGAGGCTTCAGCTTGGTTACCAGGTTCCTATGGACATGGACAAGTGGCTCCTTGGTTTCCTCATCCTCATCAAGCACCAATTTAGTAGTAATGGGGCAAGTGACCTGTGATGACTCCTCCACCACAATTGTCTACGAAGAAAAAAAGAGAAGCATTTAAACAATCTAAACAAAACAGCACAGTGGCAAAAACTCAGGATACTAGTTGTATGTACTTCTCGCAGTTTTTCTCTAAGTTGTTCTCTCTCAGCAATGCGCTTCCTCCTCTCCTCTTCCTCTTTCAAGGCGTTCTGGGTCTCCGAGCGAAGCTTGTCATCCTTGAGGATTTTGCGGATCTTCTTGCGGCCCTTGGGAGTTCCCTTTTCATCGTCGTCGTCGTCGTCTTCTGCTTCTTCCCCTTCGCCTCCACTCTGCAGAGAAAGGAGCACAACACTAGACACACTGAAGCACACACCCTGCACCAATTACAGGCAAGCTGGTATACTGGTAGCCACAACAGTACCTTGTCACTAGAGGAAGAGTCTTGAACCTTAATGCGTCTTCGCTTTTTCTTTTTTTCTTTCTGGTAACTTCTTTCCTTGTCTTTGTCAGCTTTCTTGGAAGACCTATAAGTAGAGGTAAAATGTATTCATGCTTCATTAGTCAGGAATTCTAAATTACACAACACAGAAGTAGTATTTTCTCAGTTGCGCCGGTATGCAACTTAATGCATTGCAGTTTTAAAGCCAACTTCACCTTGTTCTCCGCTTGTTCTTCCCTTCATCTTCATCATCATCATCATCATCATCTTCACTCACTGCTGCACTCAGTGCTGACTCACTATTGGAACCTGAGCCAGACTGCTTGAAGTCTGAATCAGAATCACTGCCTACTGCACAAAGTAAAATACAAACATAAATCACCAGCAGCACCTACCTACAATCCAAAAAGCAGATCTGATTTTATCTCTTGCAAATACACAAGCAAGTACACAAGCACACAAAGCCAGGCTATCTAGTAATGGCTGTCTAGACATCTCACCCACTGATGCCAGCAACAGGTCTTATTTTCGCTGGCAGAGGCACAGCATATCTATAAGACACTGCCAATTTCAGCGATGTCACAGTGCTCTTGTTCTTGTACTCATATCAAATAGTAATTGCAAGGCAGTCACCATTAATTATGTTACTATATAAGTAGGGGTGTGCGATGTATATTGTTTACGATAATATCGGAATTGTTTTAACAATGAGGCAGCTGTCATTATGGAGTATTTCTGCAGTAACCAATGTAAAATAGTAAGACACACTTTGATCACGCCATGCCTTTGAGAGTTGTACTAATGCGCATGCAGGCTCCAGCATGCTCCATGCAGTGGCGAAAGGTTAACAAGTTGATGCGCTTATATGTATGGTCGCTGAGCTATGGACGAAGAAAGAGAACCAGACAAGCTCACCAACAAACTAAGAGTATGAAAATCTTCAGGGGTCCGTTAAATCCACAATAGCAATAATGGCAACAAAAAAACAAAAAAAAAAAACAAAAAAAAACCAGGTTAGATACACACTGCCTGGCTGAAAGTATTACAGTAAAACAGCTCTGCCGGAACTGTTTGACTTCAGTCACCAAACTTTGGCAAAGCATGTATCATTTCGCCACATAAACAGATTTATAGTAGAGTAGAACATCTGAGCCATACATTTCGCTGACACTACTGTTTGAAAACATCCTACTTGCCAGACGAACACACAGGTGATGCCATTGTTTCCTGGTCGTAATATTCTCAGGTGAAGCGCAAGTGTATTTATTTTTGACAAACATTTTTCCAGTATCTTTGTGCAATATTGGACCAAAACAGAATAATTTATTTACAAAAGATGAAGTTATTTGTTTTTTTTGTGCAGAATTACATGTAACTGAACTGGCTGACTTTTGGTCTGAATTTCAGCATTTGTAAATAAATTATTCAGGTTCGGTCCAATATTGCACAAAGATATAAAATAAACTTGGTCTTTACATTTTTTTAAATCAAATTCTGTCCAATTTTGCACAAAGGTACTGAAAAAAATCTCCATGTGCACTTTGTTTTTGTCTGGCAAGTAGGATGTTTACAAACAGTAGTGTCAGTGAAATGCTCTACTATAAATCCATTGTGGTGAAATGCGACATGTTCTTCAGTTTCTCTGCCAGAGTTTGGTGACTGGCGTCATACAGTTCAGGCAGAGCTGTTTTACTGTAATACTTTCGGCCAGGCAGTGAGTAAATTGGGTGTAACATGTTCAGAAGTTCTTTAAAAACATCTTTCTCAACGACTTGCACTGGCACTATATCTTTAGCCATGGGTGGTGAAAGCATTATAGCATAACACAGATGTAGAAAGCAGCAAGTAAAGTTTGCTGCTGGGTTTTTTTGTGTGTTTTTTTTACTGTCACCGCTATCGTGGATTTAACGGACCCCAGAAGCTTTTCATACGCTCTGTACTGAGTTCGGGGGTTCATTGTGGTGGCGTCTTTCACCTAAACCGCTTTCCACATAGCTGGCTAACTGGGCTGGTTTGCGCCACATCCACCCTCCTGAAGACAAACCATTTCCACGCGAGTGATAATGCCCTACGTCTGGCTACCAGATCTATAGAAACAGAGTGCAGCTAGATGCTTAGTGAGTTAGCCGAGCTCTCTTTCTCTGTGAATATCTCAGCATCCATGGCCTGTTTACCGTCCACTACTAAACAGTGTGTCGCCCCCTGCAGGAGCATGCACGCTAGTACAACTCTCAAAGCCACGGCGTGATCAAAACATGTCCTGCTATTTTACACTGGTTACATACAGTACATATTTTATTTTATTGGAATATCGTTAAATAATCGTCAAATAATCGTTATTGGAAAGATATTGTGATATCAATTTTGTCTACATCAAACACCCCTATATGTAAGTAATCTAGTGATTAAGACAATCACGCTATGGTACACAATGTATAACAGCAAACACAGCATTTAGTTAGGAATTTCATGTATGTGAGAAATTATTCAAACACCCAAGGTCAGAGGACTGGGATACCCATGTCAAAAGCATGATTTTGTTTGTGCGACTTTGATAATGAATCTAGACCACTAATATTTTTAGTGTTTCTAGCTAAAAATCAATAAAATGGCACTTGAACACACTCAGTGTCATGACTAGACTCAGATGGTAAAATCTGAACCTGTAAAACTTACCTGTCACTGGTAACTGTTGCTATTTTTTTTTTTTTATTAATGCATGCACAGAGTGATGGAGTGCCTTTGGCACTGTGAACACTGACCTTTCTGTCTTCCTTTCCTTTTCCCCTCTTTCTTACTCTTGGCAGGTTTTTCATCATCAGATTCACCCTCACTGAGCGTCAACTTCTTACGAAGTAAACGGTGCCTCCGTCCACCTTTCTTAACGTCCATTTCTGAACCAGAGTCGGAGGTCTCCTCCTCTTCCTCTGCAAAGAAATGAGAATCATGTAAACATCCTCTCAAATGTTTCTAAAACCATGATCAAGTCTAAAAAGCATATGAACAAAAATTTACTGTCTAAAAACCTCAAGGTACACCTTTATTTAGTAAATTCTGCTACTGCTGACTGTTCAACACAGACACAGCTTGTATAGTGTCCATACATAAGCAATCTTTGATTTTAAGATAAACATTACATAAGCAGGTGTATGAACACTTGAACAGTGTATATCAAGAGTCATTGAGTTTCAATTATTTAGTTTGGAAAAGAAAACCAGCCACTTTAATTGTGAGGGGTATAGAAGCAACAAACGAGAAAGTAGAATACAGACAATGTTTAAGCATGTCAACACACTGTAGTTAACAGTTTTACAATCAAGGTTTCTGACCTTTCTCCCCATCATCTTCATTATCTTCATCATCCTTTACTTTTGCTGGAGACTTATCTTTTTGGCTATCTTCATCTTCAGAGGAGCTGGCATCCCCAGATGAGTAATTGGCTTTGATCTGAGCTAGCAGCATCTTCTTTGCAATTCTTAGGAGAAAGAAACAATTAGATCAGCAGTCATTACTTCACAAAAACTTCTCAGACCTGGTTTCTGTGCATTAAACATCTGTGTGTCAATTTGACCAAAGCAATTCATGCAATAATACAGTACCACTATCAATATTAGCACAACAATGGGCTACTGAACATAAGATGAACTTCATAGTGGAGCATAAAACATTAGGGAAAACTGGAAAAGTGAGAACTACAACAGAGACGCAAATAGACAATAGTGTGACATTTATTTGACAGCTCTTATCCAAAACAACTTACAATCTGAGGAAACACTCAAGCTTCAGGATATTGCAAAGGATGGAAACAATTAAATGGCTATTGCACATAAAAAATAGTACTGTAAGCTATACAAAAGTCGAATATTTTCATATTTCAAATTAACCAGACACATTTTTTAATGCCTAAAAACTTCTCTTGACTATTAGAACAGAGCCTTTATAATAGGACCTATCTTTTTCAGAGAGCACTTATGACAATTACATAAATATGTTGTTATGCTACCCCATGACCTCATGAATTTGCCTTGTAATCTGACAGGGTCCTGGAGGAATATTAACTTCAGCTTTGCCAGAATCTTACAAATAAAAAAATACCCACGTACTTCACTATGGACAAGAGCGACTGCCAAATGCCTCAAATGTAAATGCATTATTTCAAAATAATTCTGTCCTGTTGGCAACTCATTCAGTCATATTTAGAATCACTCAATTTTTTTTTTTTTTTTTTGTGAAAGGTCATGAAGCCTAGAACAAGCATGGCTTAGTATTATAGAAAATATAAGCATGCTACAAGAAAAATTATTTCATGGTTTAAGCAAGGTATAAACACTAGAACGGCTGACTGCGTCAATTGATGCAAATCAAAGGAAATTACCACTATTTCTCCTTGAAGTTCTTGCTGCAAAAATCTTTTAAAAAATTGACATTTCACTAAAACGTGGTAACACAAACTAAATTACTGGTGAAATGGGTATGGTACAGCAGCATATACCTAGAATGGCTGCGAGCGTCAATTGACGTAATGTCATCAGAATCAGAATCGCGTTTATTGGCCAAGTATGTGAACGAACACATACATACAATGAATCTGAACACATACAAGGAATTTGATACAAGGAATAACCTGAGCAATATATGTACGTATGTACGTAGGTATATATACACATATGAATTAGGCTACATAAGCAAGTCACAATAAATCAACTACAGTAAACTATCTGAAACTTATGTAAGATAACAATACTGTAACTATGTCTTCGTTGTTTGTTTACAAAGTGACCTATAAAATGTTTATAAATACTATAAACATATGTACAAATACTTATATACATTTGTTAGCATTTATCTTTATAAATATAAATCCATATTACACATTCATATTGTAGATTGTACATTATTGTATATTATATTGCTCAGGATATTGTTCATTGTATCTTTACATATTATTGTTTTATACAGTTGTGCTTGACACCAGAATCAAATTCCTTGTATGTGTTCGCTCACATACTCGGCCAATAAACGCAATTCTGATTCTGCGACTGGCGCTGTAAGACGGGCTCTGGGTCCAAAGTCCACTACACACTTGCGGTGTCTGCTGGCTGCAGCTTGCGTGGATGTCTGCCGGCATGACTAAACGCACCCTGCATGACTAAACGCCCGAACATACTGCAGCAGCGGTCATATCAGGAAACGTCTTGTGCGAAGCTGAGCACTGCGTCAATTGCCGCACACAGCCGTTACAGGTATAGCCAGTTTTCAGTCATTCTAGTATTAAACGAGTGTCCAATGTTTCACTGGGCTACATGCTGCAAAGAGATACCAGGTTTACATGCATTGAAGTTACAATAATGTTCTATTCCTTGCAAATGTCACGGCCAATACATGATGTATCTACACAGACTATGAAGGTCTAGTTACAGTCTCACATCTGGAGTAAAAGCTTTTCACATTTTTGTCCTTCACTTCCACAAAGGCTTGCTCGCATTTCATTTCAACTTGTTGCTCCCTGAGTCATCTGAATAATAGAACCGCAGCAGGGATGGAGACAACTGGAATGAAGATCAGTCACAACTATCCCACTAGGCCTATAAAGGCCAACATTTCTCTCTTTGAAGTTTAGTGTACTGCAATATAAATGGCTTCTACCTCACTGACGTATGGCTTAAGTTGTCTGCTCTCAAACACATCCCTAAGAGAAGCCCCTTTTGTTTGGTAGGACATCAGTCTTACTGATTGTGCCAGAGAAAATGCAGTAAAGAATGTTCATTCTCATTTGCTTCATTAGTCAATGCAATGTTAAGAGCATCAGATTAAAGTTAAACATCCTATTGAAACAGAACAGAATTCACACAGGAGAACTGTGCATGCGTTGAACTCTGGAAGCAAGAGAACTTCCCATGCCTTCCACTCAAGGATGCCGATGTGTTTAGTACTATAGCTCACATCTTTCAACTCCATACGGTTAGAATGAAACAAGCTTAGCCTTTAGATTCTCTGACAGGGGTTGGAAAATAGCTTTGCCAGAGTAATGTGCTTCTGCCTGACTCTAAGAACTGCTTTTCTTTGAATTTAGGGGATATCAACATATCACTGATGGCTCACTTGGCTTTGGCCTGGGTGTTTTTGTGCTCCAGCTCTGCCATATCAGATCATTGAAAGAAATCACTTGTTACAAGTTAGGAGTTACTTTTAAAGCCAGGCGTTCAAATAGTAAGATAAGATGAAATGATAGTAAGATGAAGTGTAATATGGCTTTATTTAGATCAGGCACCTATAGCTCAATGCCCCAGTGGCTTGTAGTTAAGCACAGGCTAATAACAGGTACTAATAATTTATGGCAAACTCGTGTACTGTATTCTTTTCTCTTTGTGTGCAACAATCACTAACCTTTCGTTATTCTACCATGCTATTATGACAAAGCTCATTCTACTACACCAATACATTGAGATCAAGCTCATTTTAGTGCACACTCTGACACACATCCATTAACTCAAAGCAGAGACTGCAGGTGGTCCACTGTAGGTGCTCATTAAAAAAATTGAATCAAAAGTCTTTATCATTAATGTTTCCCAAAAAACAAAACAAATGCATTCACCGAAAGATCACAGGATTATAGAAAAAAAGTTGTAGGTTTCTATTTATTTATGTGTGTGTACATTATATGTGTGTGTGTGTGTATATATATATATACACACACACATTATATGTGTGTGTGTGTGTGTGTGTAT
>JBBJLS010000032.1:18236153-18246552 GCA_037577275.1 Bryconaethiops microstoma | reverse complement strand
AATAAAAGTTAAGGGACATTTGTGAATTACTGCTTTATTTTTTTTTTCACATTTTCCACCCTGTCCCAACTTTTTCTGATTCGGGGTTGTATGTATATATATATATATATATATATACACACACACAAACACACACACACACACACACACACATAAAATTATAATATTGTCATGACTGTTTTTTTTATTCTGTTTGCTTTCTACTCCCTTTTTAAAGATTTAATATTCTGCACTGATTTCATAGAAAATACTACCTGATGTTGCTGCACTGGTGGCAATAGCGCCAAGTGGTTTCAGGGTCAAGGGGGCACTCGTTGCAGAAGTCACTGGTGTGGCTGTCGAAGCTACTGCAGCTCCCACTGTTAGAAAATAAGACAAAACTCATCTTCATTCCATTTTTTGAAACATTTTAGATGCTGACACTTGCATCCATGTTATGAAAACGGACAAATCAGAGATTTTAACATTGGTCCTGGAAGGTCGAAGTCAGTTTGCTGATTTACCTAATCAAACTGTGTTAACCAAGTTTAGTGAGTGTGTTTGAGAAGAGGATTCACCAAATTAGATGCCCACTTATATAATTTATATATATTATGTATTATAAATTATGAGGCTTGCTCATTCCTCCACAAAGGAAGGATTAATTTTACTATAAAATGAGGAATACAACATCACTCAGAATATGTGCTTACAGGTGAACCCTGTGGCTGGTACTGAGGGAATGGGGGTAGCAAACAGTGAGGATCCTGTTGCCGCCTGGCTGGCAACTGTGGAAGCAGGAGGAGCTGGAGTGGCTATAAGAAAGAAGAAAATATACAAGCAAATGAACAAATCCACCCTTCTACCTCTTCGTCCTAGTGCTATTGTAATTGTGACAATGAATAGACTTAAATGCCTCCACACATGCCTGCAGGTTTAATCCCAAAGGTGATTCCTGTAGTAGAACCTGTAGAGGCTGGTGCAGCACTTGGCAGTGTAAGACCTTTCCAGTGTGAGGAAAAAAACAATAACTCATTGTAAATCATTATAAATGTGTACAACTTTCAAAAGAAGCAAATTACACAAAATGAAATGAATATTTGGTCTAATAAGACAGACTCACCTGTGGTTTGCGCACCGAGTGAAAGAGCAGGAGTGGCCTGGGCTGAGGCGGCTGCAGTGGCCTGAACCTTGGCCATCCCAAAGTTGAAGCCTCCTGTAGATTGCTGGGTTGCAGCTGTGGTCTGGGTAGCAAAACCTCCAAGTGTGAATCCTGTGGGAGCAGAAGACGATGCCGCTGGGTTTCCCAGGGTCACTCCAGTAGTAGCAGGTTGAGAGGGTGCAGGTAGGCTGAGGCCTAGTTTTGGAGTAAATGTACTAAAACGAAAAGACAATAAGAACTCTTATTTCACAACAATCCAACAATATGATAAGCTTGTCTCAAAGTGAAAATGTGTATAAAACAGTAATTAGAGGGTACGCAAAAAATGGTCGGTGCAATCTCTGCCGACTAATATCTACGATTTCTATCCATCCTTACCCAAAAGAAAATCCTCCACCAGCGGTGCTGCCTTGTGGTGCTGCGCCAAAGCCAAATCCACCTTGTGTGCCTCCATTATTTGTAGCAGGCTGTGAAAGTAATCCTGCTATCTGGGATGTGGCAGCTGGAGCCTGCAACTGAGGCTGAGGCTGAGGCGGAGGCTGATTTGGGGTTCCAAAGGCGAAGCCCCCTCCTGCTGGAGTGCTGGTCTGCAATCCGAAACCAGTGGGGGCAGGGGCTGAGGATGTAGTTTTGGGGGTTCCAAAAGTAAATCCCCCACCAGTGGCTTGTCCTAAATTGAATGACATCTTCCTCCCTCAACACACTGAAATATTGAGATAAAACATTTTAAAAAGTAATCATCAAGGGACAGTTGCCAACTCCTTTTGTAGTTCAGTACAGCTTTTCTCTATATATATTCTCATTCTAGATTTACATTTACCGCATTTAGCAGATGCGACTTCCATTCCCTAACTACAGGGGACAGTCTCCCTAGAGCAACTTGGGGTTAAGGGTCTTGCTCAGGAACCCAGTGGTGGTGTGCTGGAGGTAGGATTCGAACCCACAACCTCTTGGTCCAGAGGCAAGTATCCTACCACTAGGCCACCACCACCCTATTTGTTGAAGTAACTACAGGTTACTATGATATTCCCGTAATCCCCAAAATGTTGCAATTAAAAAAGGGGCCAGCAGTTTCGTGTTAACTGTTTTTGTAACCTAGGCACATAAAAGCGCTAACTTTGTGAAATTGTGAGAAAATATTACCAATACATTTATATTGACCCAGGTGAAGACTATATATTCCATCATTAACTGTACAATGCATGTTGTACATAAGTATTTTTGTTTAAACTTCTCATACTAGACTTAGCATATTAACTTAGCAATTACACGATTTCTAAAGGATCAAAACAGACCTTCCGCAATGTACTGAACCAATACCGGTCAATTACAGACGCACCAAACACAATAAAACACCTTATTTAGGGAAATTTATTGCACGATATAAAACATTAAGAAATGAATATTCAAGGACCAGATGCCACCTGTTTTTTTATAGTTTAGTTCAGCTTTTCTCTATATATTCTCAATCTAGATTTACTTTAAGACAACTTTGTAAGACAGTGAGAAAATATCACTAAGGCATTATATTAACCCATTAACTGTACAACAAACGAGTGAGTAATGATGTGCTAAATCATTATAGAGGAAATCAATTTCTAAAAGATCGAAACAGACCTCCTCCAATGCACTAAACTAATGCCAGTCGATTACAGATGCAACAAACACAAAAAAACACTTAATTTAGGAATTTTATTATACGTTATAAAATTGTTTCCAGTTGAGCCTCTGTGGTGATGTTAGCTATCTGAGCTAATGCTAACTTGCTAGCTAAATATTTCTTTATCCGAACCGCTACGTCTGAACTTAAACAAGCTCACATATACTGTATACTAAAATAATCAATTTGTCATTAATTTAACTAAAAGGGTAATGTTGAAATAAACAGTAAATAAAAGTTACCTCGGGACAAAAGTAGAAAATGTGTTTCCATTCCTAAGCGCCGAAAAACAAACCCGTCAGAAAAGGACCCAGTGACGTTTACGGAGGACAAATCTCAAATAGATGATCATTCCCTACCTAGTGCACTAGGCAAGTCAGGCGGGGAAAGAGCCTCTAGTGGCCTTTAATTCCCAAAAAAACATGATTTGTGACACGGCCGAGGTTCCCTCAGATTGGCCTGTTTAAAAGAAAGGCACGCTTCAGAAGGAACGCCAATGTTTGTTGTAGTATGTAGCTTTTAAGTAGATTGAGGAAAGAATTTATAGGAAAAATTTCCATTTTAAAGGCGTATATAGCCCCAAAAGCATTATTTGGCTGCTGAACGAGAAGAAAGAAACCTGAAGCAAACGTGGTATAGACAGTACAATAGTGTACTATACTGAATAAAATATAGACTAGATTAAAAATTATATTTTTCAAATATTTAAGGATGGTTAGTCACCCAAAATCAAAGGGTGACTCGTGTATCAGTTCAATAGGAGCCCGACCTCATAAATGCGCTACAGACTGAATGGGCACAAATTCCCCACAGAAAAACTCCAAAATCTTGTGGAAAGCCTTTCAAGAAGAGTGGAAGCTGTTATAGCCGCAAAGCTGGGACCAGCTTAATACTGAAGTCTATGTATTTGAATGCAGTGTCATTAAAGACCCTGTTGGTGTAATGAGCTGGCGTCCCAATATTTTTGTCCACATAGTGTAAACCGAAGACAGTACATTAGTACTGTGCTACATAAAATGTTATAGGCTAGATTATAAATTGTATTTTCCATATATTTAAATATGATGCAATATTGAGCTGCTCAAATGATCTGTCACCCAAGATCAAAGGGTCATTCATCTACCAGTTCAACAGGAGGAGCTGTTGATTAAGTCTTAATACTTTCGATGTTGATATTCCACCAATTTAATAGGATGTTTGACCGCCTGCTCGGATTTCTCTCAGTAAAAGTCACAAAGAAGCCATTTCATAGTGCTTGCCTCCCTTTATAGATCCTGTAAACACAAATGAAATGAAATGAAACACATTACACTGTTTATATTAAAGTGAGAATTTGTATTTATACTCTGTTTCTCATACAGAGGCAGTGAGTTGTAGTCAGAGCAGTGGAAAAGGATACATTCATGGCTGCTACTCAAAGCACTTATTGAAGAACTCTAGTCCCACATTTACTATGTACAGCCACAGATAACAGTATGGCAAAGGGGAAGTCAGCTTCAAATCTGTTCATTTAAAACTGTTTTAAAATTATGTAAGAAAAACCTCATATACACATATACAGTTATTCTACATTTTAATTTTCACCTAAAAATACTGTGCCATCATTATTGTCCAAAATTATCATTAAGAGCCAAGGGCACATGCTCAAAGAAGGCAGCTCGCTTCACAGCTGAATGTTAACTTCACTGTGAGTGCCATCGCCATCAATAGTGCTCTCGTTGCCATCGGACAGGAAGCCGCTTCCAGAGTGCTGCAGCCTGCCCTCCAGGGCGGTGAGTCTCTGTTTGAGCCGCTGCTGTGTGGCAGTGTATTCCCCCAGCAGCCGGGCAAAGCGTGTCTGCAGTGTATCCAGAGACGCCTCCAGCCGTTCTACTTTTTCCTCCATCTGCTCCCCTGTAAGCCCCACAGCCCTCAGTTCTTCCAGCAATCCCTCCTTCCGGAGGATCTCCCGGCCCCTCTCCTCCAGGACCTTTTTGGCGTCAGGGTATTCCATCACAGCTTCCATCAAGTCATCCTTGGACAGGCAGAAGAGGTCTGAGTAGCCAATGCTTCGAATGTTGGCCGTGCGGCGGTTGCCCATTTTGCTCCCCTTGATGTTGAGGATGCTGATCTCACCAAAGCAGCTGCCGGCTGTCAACAGGGCAAACTGTGTCACCCCATCATCGGCTACCACCGCCAGCCGGCCTTCCTTGATGATGTACATCTCCTTACCAATGTCCCCTTTCCGACAGATATAGTCACCAGGGCTGAAGACTTGAGGCCGCAGCTTAAGAACAAGCTCAACTAACAGGCCTGCCTCACAGTCCTGAAAGATCCGCACCTTCTTCAGGGTCTCCAGGTGCACGTTGATCGCAATTTCTGCTCGCAGCTTGTTGGGAAGGTTCTTGAGCACCTCTTGTTCGTCAATTGCTTTCTTGTTGGTCCACAGGTAGTCAAACCATTTAATGACCCGGGCCTCCAGTTCTTTGCTGACCTTGCGAAACTGCATGTAGTGCTTAATGGCATCAATGCGGGCTTGGAACTCAGCACGTGTGGCATTCATGTTGGATATCATGGATCCCACGTTACCCACGATGGTGGCAAAGATGAGGACACCTACTAGGAAGTCGAAGACCACAAAGAGGTACTCCTCGTCCCGCACAGGAGCAGGCATTTCCCCTATGGTGGTGAGCGTGAGGGTGGACCAGTAAAGGCAATAGACGTATCCTCTAGTCAGGGTGCCAAACTCAGGATCAGAGATGTTCGGATATACCCACTGGTCTGAGCCAAAACCAAGAGACTTTGAGATGGCAAAGTAGATGCAGGCATTCCAGTGGATGATGACCAAGATGTAGAGCACCAGGATGCCAATGCGAAATGTGTTAGGGTAGCTTGTGCGAGTTTCTGTGCGGTCAAAGAATTCGAACATCCGGGAGAAGCGCATCAACCGATTGAAGCGGAGTTCTGGCACGTGGATGCCAGTAGCAATATAAGCCAAGTCCGTGGGCAGGATGGACAGGAGGTCTAGCTTAAACTGAAGAGTATGGATGTAGGTGTCCCTTAACTTTTTGAGGTCCTTCACCAAAAGACCTTGCTCCAAGAAACCTGCAGTATGGAAATCAGCCATGTAACTTGTCAGTTGTTAAAAAAATATTAAACCTTGCCGAAAAGCAAGGTAATGTGCAAAATGCTATTTCAAACAACAGCTTTTTTCCAGACTTATGACCACGGCTTCTGACCTGTTCTTAGTCTCACGCAGGTGTCCAGTATGTAGACAAGATCAGAGAGGTAATCCAGAACCAGCCACACAATGTAGTTGTTGGTTTGAAGCTCATCAAAGCAGCCCCTGTTTTTGAAATATGAATGGCTAAATTGTGAGCCCATAGCAGGAAATGCCCCCTTGCACTTGGCACAATCATGAGTATTTACATAAATCATCATTAAAATGACTGCCTAAATTAGACCTGCTTCATTGGGTTTGAAGCTTTTACATTGTTGGTTTTTCATGAAGGACAAAGCTTGTCCAAATCGTGGCTAGCTGAGGAGTCTATTTGGTAGTCTGAAAAAGAAACTCGAATGGTTTTGAATGGCTCATACTTATATACTAATACAAATGTTCTCGTATTTAGCTTACTTATATGGTACATATTTAAAAAATAATAATATCAATGAAGCAGAAAATATATATATATTTACCTGGCCACCACGAAGCACCAGTTATACAGTACAGCTGTGGCAATGACAAATAGCCAGTGGTAGTACAAATCATCTGCTGGTGCAAGGATGAAAACATCTTTCTTCTTCCTATTTATGAATTCCCAAAGAACACACAGCAAGTCTCAACCCATTTCATTCAAAGTATACCTCAGATCACTATGGTGGTCACAGGCTCCCTAGTAGTGCAAAAGTGTTTTGATACCACAGCTATATGTGACCAAAGGTTCTCCCTCTCACTCATCACTCAGCAGAAAACTAGTCAGCACAAGTGTATGTTAGCTGAAGTACTGGTTAATGCTCTCCTCCAAGTTTCCAGAGGTGTCCAATGATGTTGTGGTAGTGGCAGTTCAAAAAGATCTGATGTTTCACGTGGCTTGGAAGAAGCAAATGATAGCTTTCAACCTCCCAGTGCTGGAAGCATAGTGCGAGTAAACGTACCGAGTGAATGTTGGCAAAACAATGGCGATGGCAATGTTGGCAACACAGAATGGTGATGAAGAATGTTGGCAAAAATATTCTTTATGTATTATATATTTTTTAATGATACTCGCAAACATGTTCAGTTTCATTTTCATTTCGTTTTCTGAGATTTAATGTATTGGAACAAATAAGTAACAGGAGAGCCACATTGAAAAGATACTATCAAAAACAATGTTTTTTCATTCCACTAAATCTGATTTAGCAAGTGTAAGCATGCTCTCTTTGTAATGAAACATGCAGTTGGATAGTGTTCTTAAAGTGCTGATGATATCCATGAAATGGGCAGAAAAGCTCATTGTCGTGATATATAAGAATGTAACAGAATTTAATAAAATATTAAACATATTGTCCCTTGTGGTCACTAGCGCTCCTGCCGGAAAACTCTCATTCAGCAGGTTTCACAGCATTTCCAAACCATGGCTAGCTGGCAAGACTAATCGTTCATACTTCTAATAAAGAGTGACTGTGTATATTAGAGGACAGTCCTTAGCTGGACCAGATGTGGAGGACTGGGGTTGGAAATAAACCTCAGAGGGCAAAAGGGTAGATGAACACTGATCTAAAATTTATCTTAATAATAGCTCAACACAAAACGTTGTCCAGTTGAAACTGACTGAACTGTCACTCTTTATTTCAAGCACTCTATGATGGACATCCTCAGTTACAAAGATTAGGACCAATTAGGACTGACAGAAACACTATGCAGTGTATCCCCAGAACTATGACTGATAACCCTACAGTGCATGATACCCATCAAAATGGTGTAAGAGGACAGGCCACCTTACTTAGTTTTGACACTGCTGTCAGAGTCTTGATGATCTGGTCTGTTGCTGCTGATGCGGCTGGGAGCGATGCGAAGCTCAGGCCCACGGAAGCGCTCCAGAAAAGAGTCTGGCCTCTCTTCCTCTTCCTGGAGACTTTTATGGGCCCATTCACGGAGCGTCACCACCATACTCACCAACCTAGGGTACATGGGAGGTTCAATCTAAATGCAATTTGTTACTCATGGCTATGTTTAATTGTGATCAAGTTGGGTTTTTTTTCATCATTTCAGATAATCAAGTTGCACTACTGTGAAAGGGGAAATAAACGTTCTGCATAAATAAAGCACTTTATATAAAAGATGAAAAAAAAAAAAAAGAAGAAAATTCAAATTTCAGATGTGAAGTGCAGCAGTAACCAGATGGCACTGAAATGGTTATAAATATGTATCTTGGAGACTGAGACATTTTACAATAATTTTGAGAAAGGTTTTGGTCCAAAACTTCCATCCATTCATGGTGGAGAACTAAATGCAAGGTTATGTTAAGGCACGTTTTAGACCAGCATGAGGCGCATTGAATCTTGTGCTTAAAAAGAAGCAGGACACGTTTTCTTAGGGGCATTTGATTGACAATTTTCAGTGAAAGGCTGAGGCATTTTGAAAATGACATTTAATAAGAATCAAACTCTTTTTCACTTTCCCTTTGTGATAAATCTTAATAAGGGGTGTAAAAAAATTCCAGCAGAAAATTATCTTTCCACATTTACCATGTCATCGCCATCAGCTTTACATTTAAACCCTGAAGAGACACGTATAGGTTTACTGGTCGTTTTGGATAGTGAAGTAAATGGATATATTTGCATTGGAGACATTGTGACCCCTGGTTCCATTCACGACCACTGTAAAGTAATATGGGCTGTTTAATTTCTCTCCAATGCACCATTTCACATCAAACTACTTTGTTCAAATCTTACTGATTAAATTGTGAAAAGAACTCCATTCAACATGGAAATGTAAGGGGCAACAATGCAGAGCCATCTTTATAGGAATTACCCTCACCGTGACAGGGCTCCTCTTCCACGGAAGGAGTTTTGTGAGTTCAGGCCACGAGGTTCTATCGTGCCCACCCTTTGCAGTTCTGAAGATGTGTCGTCACATATAGATGGACCGCTTCAGAACACACAAGCCATGGTTAGTATGCAACAACCCAATGTTAATAGTATG
The DNA here is from genome assembly GCA_037577275.1 of Bryconaethiops microstoma. Classification (NCBI taxonomy): domain Eukaryota; kingdom Metazoa; phylum Chordata; class Actinopteri; order Characiformes; family Alestidae; genus Bryconaethiops; species Bryconaethiops microstoma. The sequence continues at coordinate 18,237,588 of JBBJLS010000032.1, read as the reverse complement.
AGAGCAGTCAACAAAGGTGTTCTTCTTACCGACTGAGCGTGCTCTCTGCTCTCTCAGAGTCATCCTCCATTGAGGTTTTCACTGAGAGCCGGTGGGCTGTCAGATCTGTACTCTCCTCCAGCGCTTGGCCGGTCATGCTGTAATACAGCATGTAGTTTAACATGTATAAATGTAGAAAGTTAAGAAGATAAAAAAATCCTAATGCATGCCCTCTGAATCAGAAGATTGCCTGTATGAGCAAATTTGGTGTAGCTGGTGGTCTGATGGTTAGGGAGTTGCCCCTGCAATCGGAAGGTTGTGAGTTTGAATCCCAGGACTGCTAGCGGCACCTTGAGCGAGGTACCATCCCCACACACTGCTCCCCTGGCGCTGTATTCCTGGCCACGCACTGTTTCGCTTGGTGAATGGGTTAAATACAGGAAAATTATTTCACATTGTTCACAATGTGTGGTGTGTTCACACGTGACTATAAACCCACGCAGCCTGGTATTGCTGCTGTATTCCAGAAGGGAGTCGGTTGAGGAAGTAGGTGCACGCATACAAAGTCTGATTAGCTCTTGACTAGTGGTGGGCCAGTCCCAACTAAGGTGAGACACTGATGTGTGTAAAAGCTCTAGTACAATGCCTGACACACACACACAATGTCACATGGTGGCCTGGTGGTCAGGGAGTTGCCCTTGTGATTGGAAGGTAATGGGTTTGAATCCCAGGACTGCTGTTGGTACCACTAAGGTACCCTTGAGCAAGGTACCATCCAACACACTGGCGCTGAGCCAGTGATTTCCATTGCTTCACTCAGGTGATTGGGTTAAATACAGATAAAGAATTTCACACTGTTGACACTTTGTGCTGTGCTGTGGTTTGTTCACGCGTGAGAAAATTGACACTTTACACTTACTCTACCACGCCACTACTATGTCTGTGTTGAGAATGATTTTGGATTGCTAGTTCTGGATCATGAATGTCAGTCCTGTTCCTCCTATAGGTGCTCTGTCACTCCTGGAAGCATCAACTGGATATTTTTAGGGTTATATATATTACTACACACTGTTAATTGTGGCCTTGACAACCAAACTATCATTTACTATAGTAACATTCACAGAGATTAAGGAGGACGACCAATCACTGTAGAGATACTCATGGCATCCATGGTAACAGCAAGTAATGTAGTAGTGATTAGTTTCCTGCTATTTGAATCAATAAGTGCCGGATCAAGTGGGAGGCAGTGAAGTGGTGCATGACAGCTTCTTCCATAGGCCCTTTTATAAACAAAGAACAAGAGAACAGACAGGCGGATCAGAGGAGCCAATTGAATAGCAAATTTCCAAAACTCACTCAGTCCAAAAGCATTTTTTTCCGGAAAATCGTGTTTTACTTGTTTTACCTATTGGAAAGCAATTTTTACAGGAAATAATTTTTTTAATTGAAATTTTAC
>JBBJLS010000032.1:18201025-18236053 GCA_037577275.1 Bryconaethiops microstoma | reverse complement strand
CTATATGATATATTTAACTGAAATTGCTGATCCAAACAACCAATGATTTATAAAGAAAAATCATGAAATTATCAGGGATGCCCAAACTTTTGCATACCACTGTATGTACAAATTCTTCAAACAAGGAAACTTAGTGACATTAAAATAATGCAATGGTGGATTACTAATTGCTATATGCTTGTGAAGCACAATCTTTAAAAGGCTTGGAGGTGTCCTGAGAGTTAATAAATGATGATGTAATAATGATTTTTGGCAGATATTCTTTCAGCACATCTTTAAAGCCTGTGTTGCCTAGCTGCAATGACTAACATTGCTAAAGGAAGTACACACTTTTGATACAAAATTCTAGAAACACAATTCAGTTATTTTACACCCCTAAAACCTGGTAACTTACTGCCTCGTTAAATCAGGAATGTTAGGAAAAACACCAAAACATGCTGGACTCTGGCCCTCCATAACTGGAATTCACCACACCTGCTTTAGTTAATCAAACACTTTTTCACCACTGTTTTTGCAGTATATCATAGTGATTCCTCAATGCATAGGAGTAAGGGAAAGAAACACACTTTGTGTTTTTGTGTATCTAGATTTGTGAACTAGTTTTGTACAATAACAAGCTTGCCTTTTTTAGGCTGAATAAACCCTCTTTGTGCCTTAAACTAGACTTAAATGGTCTGGCTAAATGGTCCAATGCAAAAACTTAAAAATCCCTGGTCAAATTACATGTTCCCTTAGTGAGATGACACTTAAGCACACTCTTCTACTAGTGTTCAATGTCTATTTAAATGCTGAGTTTAAAATATTGGAAAAAGGAAACATAAAATGTATAATATGCGCCATAACATTTGCTCAGGCAGCATTTTAACTTTTATTAATTTTATGATATGATAAATTCAGCATATTGAAATATCTCTTTAGAAGGTCCTATACTTATTTTCTCCCAGAAACTCAACAAAATGTCACTAAATATAAAGGAAGGCTGACAGAAGAGCTGGAAAATACCAAGTGTATATGACCGAAACCACAAATAAGAGAAGCATTTTCTTTGTTGGTCACCACCCAGAATACAAATTCTTCACACAGTGTAATCACAAGCATAGAGCAATTAGTTATCAGATTCAGACCATATTACACAGAAGTATATTCATGATGAATTCATAAATGGATTGTCAACTTCCAATTTACATTGTAATATATTTTTAATATTTTTGACCCTTGCTTTTTTCATCCTTAACCAATAGCAGTTAAGGCGTTATTATATGCTACTCTTTTCAGCATTGTTATTTCTCACTGTTATGGGGCTGAAGTGTTTATGTTTAACAGTCAGTGTGCACGTTTTTTTAATTTTACATATGTATTTAATCCCAATTTGGCAATGTGGAGAGTGTCATAGACCACTTTTCCAAATTCACATTAGACCTAAGCCTTGAAAAAAAGATATGCAATGATGAGTCAAAACTGATGTTACAGTTCAGTTAAGGACTAGCCACAATCCAGGTTCAGGAAGCTGGCTCTATATAAAATATAAAGGACAGCATCAAGCAGTTTGCTCATTCACTGCAAAAATATCCTCCTCCTCTCTTTCCTAATCCCTCTTCTTTTCAATAACAGTATACAAGCCTTGTACACTCTTTAAATCTTACTCTTTACTCAGAGCAGTTGATAATAACGAAACAGCTTGGAGAAATGCATATTTAAGTTGTTGGTCTGTGATAAATTATAGGCCATTCTTCCACATGCGTAAAAGCAGAGACTAGGCTGAGACAGCTGAGAAGATGGAAGTTCAGAGCCCCTGCAGAGTGCAAGAGATGTCTACTCCCTCTCTGTGCGTTATTTAAATAAATCACTCCATTTAATAGCTGCCTCTGAAATGAGTCTTTGAAGACTAGCATTTCTCTGCATCAATTGTTTTCCTAAGTGATGTGCCATTCTGGCATCAGCAAGATGCATCTTGCATCTATACTGACAGTGAGGTCATATTTGTGATTGCAAGTGTCCAGTGATATGTTCAGGAAATAGACCTTGTCTTCAGTTCAGTGAGTTGGATCACAAGCAGCAGTGTTTTAGGTTTAATATATGCAATATATTCAATATATGTTTAATATATGAAACATATTAGGTTTGATCCTTTACACACACACACACACACACATAGTGTGTATGTGTGTAAAAAAAGTATATATATATATATATATATATATATATATATATGTGTATGTATGTCTCAGGGGTGTCGAATTAACGCCTTAATTTCGATCAATTAATGACCGAAAAAATAGAGCGTAAAAAAACATTTACTCTGATTAATCACACCACATGACTTTAACCCGGTCTGGTGTTCTGTCGAAACATGCTACCCATCGATATGTACTTGCGTGTCCTTCTGCGCATGTACAGTTCCACAGTGTTGGGATTCAGTGCTACCTAGTGTTAGGGAAGCTGATTTATCTGTGCTATCTTGCGTTGGACACTGGTTTATCTATGCTATATTGTGTTGGACGCTGGGTTATCTGTGCTGTCTTGCATTGGGGAAACTAGTTTATGGTGACTAATATCTGTATAAACTGACTCTATGCACCTCTAAAGATCTATCTATCTATCTAGACTCTCCTCATTTAAATAAAATATGTTTTTATCTGATTTTGCATATTATTTGACTTGTACTCATCATTATCGGTGCTATAAACTGACTATAAACTATATGAACTGTATAAAATCAAAGGGAACATTTTTCGACAGGGTAGCAAGAATCATCAGAACATTAGGGGGTGACGTATGAGTGAAACATGCGAGATTCCGAGTGCAGCACACCCCCCACATTAAAACGCTTCTGACACCCATATTTGTATGTACATTGTATTAAACTGCACCTTATAGATGGACTTAATTCTATTATTGTTCTTGCTGAAGCATTTTTTCCCTCAGTGTATTAGGTCATATTGCTGTGACCATTATTGCACAGAAACAGTGCAGAAACATTAAATAAAAGAGATATTTGAAAGTCTGTAATGTTGATTATTCATTCACTCATATGCCAAAATTCATTTAAACTTTTAAATACGTTTACAGCAAATATGTACATGATTAATCTAGATTAATTAATCACAGAGTGTGTAATTATATATATAATTACCACTAACGTTATTGACTTTTTTACATTTTACCTGTATGTGATCCTGATTCAAAATGTATACAAATTGTTCTCATAAATAACAACAAAGGGCTCCACAAAGGCTTTTTTTTTAAATAATAGTTTATGTAGTTTAATTGATGTTAATTACACTAATATGTTTATTATATTTAGTTAGTATGTCAGAGAGGTTTATGTTTAATTTTGTACAAGGGTACAAAGGGTGTCGATTTTTCATATGTAACAGAATATTGGTAGTCACTGCTTGTGTTTTCTCCCCTTAAATCAGACACTGCTTATTTACCGAGACCAATAGAACTTGCATTCGAAATGTTTTAGTACAGAGGAGTCGCTTTCTCTGTATCTGTCACAAACATAATTAGCGTGTGTATTAAATATTTTACTTACTCTAGTGAGAATAACCTTTCAGTTATCGACTGGAATTTCTGTGCTTTAAAGAATGCATTAAAGGCTAGTTTATTTACAGTTGTAATACTGTTGTGATAAGATGTCAGAGTGTCCCTACATCATGACCATCAGTTAAAGGTATCGTTGTGGGACCTACATTCTCACTTTCTTACTTTCTTAGAAAAGCCAGCATAAAGATGGTGAAAATATACATATGGTTCATAAAATATGCAAAGGTGTTTTACATTTTTGTGGTCTGTTAGTCTTACTAAGCAAGATCTGCGTATAATCAATTTTTCAGAATGATTCTGGAGAAAAAGTGTTCCTGTATGGTAGACTAGATGAGTAAGGGGACATTTTAAAATGCAAGCATTGCAATAAAATTCAGCTGATGGATGATTTTTTTTTTTGACAAATTACTGCCCAAGGACCTCCTGTCCAGCTCAATCTGTCCAGTTCTATATAAAAAGCCCCAGCAAAGTGACTTTTCATAGACTTTTCATTGTCTATGAATTTAAGCTCCAAGCGTGTTGACGTGAACCGGCACTGACATATTCCACAGAGTCTAGAGTGGGGTTCCTCAACTCCTGCCCTGTGGTCCTACTGCCTTGAAAACTTTCTGTTATTGAACTCATGAAGGGCACTAAACGAGTTTCGTTTGTGCCAGGCAGCAGGTTCCTAGTGCTGAACATGAAAACCCTTAGTCTTTGTTTAAGATTTTAAGAACCCCGTTCCATTATTTGATCATAAATTATAAATGACACCAGCCAATATCTATGATAACTATATATATATATATATATATATATTCCAAACCATTTGTTCTTTGTTTTCTCTTCTTATTCTCATGTAGATTGCCAGATATCATCATTTTAACTGAAGTATGTTTGAATTAAGGTTATCATCTCACAATAAATGTCTTATCAAAATTACATTACATTTTTATATCTATATTCGGTGTTGATGGATTTGAATTCATTCCCAACAATACTGAATTCAAAAATGCCTTTTTGTTTGGGAATAACACAAACAGCGTTTATTTTAGTCCAGCTGAACACAATAACCATTGTACACTAGGGATCCTACGTGCCATGTCTAAATACAACCAGTCCAGTCCTACACATTAAACCATACCAAATTAAACCTCACTGTTAGTTCATATCAGAATTATCCATCACAAAATAAGTTGCAGTGGCAGTCTGTTTCTGGCAAATCCACATTTTGTGTTGAAAGATTAATTATTTTGTAGAATAATAGGATGCTCTAACAGCACATATCTCTTCAGCACAGCCCCAATATAGATGTGTAAAGATGGACAACCTTCTCTGTCCTTTGGTGATCTATGAACTGACTGTCAGTTGTGCCAACCCAGCAGTAATAGTTAGATCTCCCTGTTGCTAAACTGTACTAGCAATCTGTTGCTTGGAAATTATAAGCAAAACGTTCTGTCACTTTTCTTTTCATCCACTATTAAAAAGCAAATGTTCTGTTTCTAGTAAAAACCAAGCTAAGTTAAAACCATTTTTATTCAAATAATGCTAATGTTATTGTCATTTGATATCATTCTTCACAACAAATGCTACTTGAGTTTTTTTTTTTTAGTTTACAAAAAGAATGTTTCTTTCTCAGGGAAAACAATACAAAAAAATGTGAACCCATCTCTACAAGAAGCAGTGACACATGACCTGCAAAGTGCAACGTTTACACACCAGGCCTTCTCGCCCAACATCAGTGCCAGACCTCACAAATCTTTAAACAGAGTGGGCAAAAATTCCCATTGACACGCTTCAAAAACTTGTGGAAAGCCTTCCCAGTGGAGGGGAGACTGTTATAGTTGCAAAGAGTGGGGCAACTCCGTATTAATGCCCTTGGTTTTGGATCGAGATGTCCAACAAGCTTGTACAGGTGTGATGGTCCACAAACTTTTGGTACACATGCTTTTTATAGTGTGTCTACATTATATCTACATTATATCTAATAAATAAAATGTCATAAATGGTTGCTGCCAGGGCCAAAGCATGTCATATGATGTGGCCTGCTGTGGCCCCACTTTGAAAGCTGTGGCCACACACACAGCAATTTACTCACATATCATGTTTAGTTGTGACAGTTTATGAACAAGTATTCAGTATTGGCTATTCTGTGACTTAAAGTCAACTCATATATACTGTATTTTTTCAGGAATTGGGAAATGCAGTTTGCATGGCTTTTAGAAACAGCAGAAGATTAAAACAACAGCAGGAGCTCTCACAGTAGTTCAACAAACATTCTGTGTCCAAATGTTTCTAGACACTGCTTACAAACTCAAAGAAGCATTTGGATGCTTCTTCTCCATGGTGGAGTATCTGTTGTTTGGGCTACGGGCCAGGATTCCGGACTGATATTAAGCTTAGTCCTTGTTTAAATTTGCTTTTAGTGGTAAATCACTTTTGACATAATCATGTAGTCCTTGACAAGGCTTATTTTTTTGCTTTTATTTCAGACTCTCGTCCCATTAGAGACTCTCTGAACATTTTTTACCTCAGATCGTCTTCAGTGGCGCAGCGTGTAAGTGCTGCTGCCTTATACCCAGGCCGCGTTTGAGTCTCACGCACCACGTGTTCAAATCCTGGCTCCCGTGAAACTCCACTGCCTGTGAATATCAGCAGTTTCCTCTGGGAATACAGTTTTCTGATTCTGATCTGCAATTGGTTCCTTTACTTTGGCTGGGGTCCAAGTTAAAGAGGTGCCCACCCTCTAACAGAAAGACTGGAGGCTGTCAAGACTGCCTTGGCTGTCCAGGAAATAGCTATTGAACAGCAAGAGCAGGCTGTGAAGCAAATAGTTTTGCAGCTGCAAGGGATCACCACTGCCCTGTTTGCCAGTGTTGCCACCTCTGTCCCCACCAGCCATGAGCCAGCCCCCCAGCCACCATAGTCTGGGTTCAGTGGAGACCATTACTGGGGCAGTGCTGGGGTTTCATATTACAATGTTTGCTGGCTTCTGAACAACAGCTTTCTCATTTCCCACCTGAGATGTCTAAGGTCCTGTTCATTGTTGCACTACCGACAGGGTGGGCCCTAGCTTGGGAATTATCCATCTAGGAGAGACGTCCTGATCTGGGCTCCTCCATGTCTCATTTCATGGAGGAGCTGCACAGGACTTTTGACTACCCCAGTTGTGGGGGAGATGCTGGTTCTGGGCTCCTCTTCATATGCCAAAGAAAATGATCTGTTATTGATTTCCACCCTGACAGTCAAGCTGAAGTTGCCCTTGGTCTTTCTGGCCCAACCATACCTCTGTCCGCTATTGATGGTCATTCTTTTGGACTGGGGTGGTCACCCAAGAGACTTAATCACTCACTGTATGGATAGGTCTGCACAGCAAGTGGGTAACGCTGCTGCTGATCACTGCCCCTGACATCCCACTGTTTTGTTGGTTTCCCTGGCTGCAATATACACATTGATTGTTTAACTTGGTCAGTGGGAGCCTGGGATCCCCACTATCAGCTGTGATGCCTGGGAGTGCCTACCCACTCAGCCAACACAACTTCACTAGAAAGGCCTGGGTTTTTTCATGGGGAAGAAGGACATTTAAATGGGGCAGCCTTATGCCCTAACTACTGTGAGTTCGAGCCTTATCTGCTGCGTATTCAGTTCCTAGCCACAGTTTTCTCCTCCGCTGCCTCTGGGTTCTTTAGTTGCCAAAGGGGCACCTGCTCCCTTTCAATGTCCAAACACTTGTGGACCTATGTAATATGAACTGAGTTATTCAGTCAACACACGCACTTTATTTGTAAATCTATATCACAGTCATCAGATGACCTAACTAAAGAAAGTGTATTATCAGCCTACCATCTTCAAGTTTGAGGCTCACCCTTGGCAAATGACATCAGTGGCTTGTCACCACCAGTCATGTGAGATCAAGGATCCAAATAGGATATTCCAGTATACACTAGTAGCGTACTCTTCATTATTACAGACAAAAATTTATGTGCACTTAGAAAACAACAGAAAACTCATTAACTCAAAACACGCTCAAACTAGAAGCCAGTGTGAAGGTGCTCAAACAACAGCTTTCTCTGTATGCGCGCGCGTGTGTGTGTGTGTGCGTGCGAGCGTATGTGTTTGTTTCAAGTAACAGAAATACATGAAAATTATTATTTGTGCTAATCCACTACAGTATATGCCACAGATTTAACAGATGCCGGAAATTCCTTTAAAATATAGTTCTCAAGGCTTAAAGTTTAAATAAATAAAATCTCTATTGATATGAGACTTTTACTTAGCTTTCTGTTAGGGACTTGAATGATGTTGACACAAAATATTGCTATTGCCAATCAAGCAGAATAATATTGGTTGGCTTTGAACCAGCTGGCCCTCATCAAGGTCAAACATGTTATTACTGCATACACATTTATTCTATTTTTACGTGTAGAAAAATTCTCAGCTTGAGCCAGTTGTTGACTATGTGACATTCCAAAGAATCCACTTTACTGTGAACAATTATTAACTTCACCCGGATCTAAGGAACAGGTGCATATTACTTGGTTTGCTGCCCTCTCAACCTTTATGAAAGGTCCGACACTGCACCCTTGTAATGGTTTTTCTGTGCTTCTAGCTCAGAGCAAAAATGGTATGTCACTTCAATGAGGGGCTTATTTATGACTCACCCAGGAACATAAGGGCTCTTTTGCTGCTTTTTAGCCTGCTCCAAACAGCACATTTGCATTTTAAAAGAACACCTGTGATAATCATGAAATATGTTGTTAAACAAAGCATGCTAATTGCCAGATTTTTGTTTCACTTGTCAGCACTCTTACCTTTTTTTAAAGTAACTGATTGCTTCCTAAGACCCCTGCGATGGTTTACTTATAATTTTAAAGAGCCCATATCCTAAATTTGTCTTGGAGTTTATTTATTTTTTAAATTCATTTAGGTAATTTATTAAGTTTGTAGTTTACTTTTACACTAAAACTTCACTCATATGTGTATCAGAATAGCTGATAAGATTGTTTTTATGGAGAGATGGCTCAGTGACAGTGTTCCAGAGACTGAAACCCAGATTAGCAACAGTCTAACATTCTGCTCAGAACATGGTTTCATTGAATACAGTCGTGGTGGACCTGTGTGTTTATATCAACATTGACTGGTATATGAGCACTGGGCTGGGCACAGTGTCCTGCCTCTTACTGCTGCTGGAGTTTGTGACTGTTAGATTTAGAACATTTTATTTATCTCAGGAATTCACCACCATGCTCATAGTCATGGTGTACATCCACCCAGAGCCATCAGTAAGCTCCAAAACTTACACCCCGCTGGACTGTTTATTGTTCCTGGAGATTTTAGTTATGTAAATCTCAAGTGAGTACTTCCTAAATACCCTAATTATGTGGACTTTGTGACAGGGGGGCTAACATGCTGGACTGTGTTTTTACAAATATCACTGACACGTACCCTGCTGAGCCCCACCCCAATCTCAGCTACTTGTACCACATGTCGGTATGCTGAAATCAGCATGACAGACTGCTCAACAGACATGCCAAGCCCTTTGCGATGCAGACAAAAATCCAGCCCCCAGGTGCCATCTCCGCTCTTCAGCACTGCTTTGAGTCCACTGACTAGGACATGTTTAGTGAGGCTGTAACCCATGGCAGCTCCACCAACCTGGAGGAGTACACGGGGTTAGTGACTGGCTAAATCAGCAAGTGCATCAGTGATGCTACTGTCCCCAAGACCATCACCGCACTCCAGTAACACATACAACCTCCTTTTACCATAGGTAAAATATGTCTGGAATGTTTCTATGGTATTCACACTTCATTTCTACTCAATTTGTGAGACAGTATGTCTAGATGATTTGTTAGCTATCATGTGCATGAACTAACATTGCAATGTCACACGGCTGTTGCTAAAAGCACATACTGATAACCTTTTGACCCAAAGGTGGTTTAAAGACTTTAAGCACCTAAACACCTTTGCAAGACCCACAGACAAAAACAAAAGTAAACAAATAATAAGCAACTGCATAACTTACAGGGGAGCACACCTTCTGGTTTATAGAATCTTTATGCATAAACATATACACTTATGCATAAACTGGTGGTCACCCAGTACTGTCCAGCACTGCTGTGCATTAACAAGAGAGAGGCATTAACACTTTTTCCTGTTCTTCTGATCATGTTGAGACATTAATGCAAGATGTAAGTATGAGTGGACAGACTTTGTTAAATGAAACAAAACACAAAACATACCATCTCACTTAGCCATGAAAACTAACATAACTTAGGGCACTACTCACAATGGATAAATATCACAAGCAAGACAAAGATACGGAGTCTACTTATATGTGAAACAAGACTAGAAACACATGGGGCAAGAGGAGTAACAAACTACACAAAGATGAACATACCAATGAAGATGCAGAGACCCGAGGAACAACCACAACAACTAGGGCACATGGTCACAAGTAAATTGGAAAAAAAAAAATTAAATAGAGACAACGGCCACAACCAAGCATGGCTGTGATGTTATCACATTAGAACTCTATTCAAAATGACACAACCCTCTTATCTAGTTGCCACTCGGGTGACCAAAATTTGATTTTATCAAGTTTCAATTTTGAAAACCTTCCTGATTTGTACAGATTACGCGATGGAAGGCTTAACTTAATTTTGACGGCTTTTAGTTGCCACATTCAAAGCTTCTAGCCTCTGAACATCTCTCCCCCAGCAATATTGCTTGAACTTAAATTCAAATTGCGTGCTGAGGATTCTGCCCTTCAAACAATCTCTGGGGTAGCGGTAGAGGGTTAATTAATGCAGAGCATTGTGACTTAATTCCCGTTTACTGCTTAAAACCATTTCCTCAGCTCCAGACATCATAGAATAGTCTCTGTAGGATTGGTGGTAAGATAGTGTCCTGTAGTTACTGTCCTCTAAGTGAGGGATGACCCTGTCTTGTATTTTTGTGCCTTTAATCAAAAGGGATTTGACTTAAGTGATTTTTGCTGTTGCCTTTCACACCACAGAATGACTTTAACCTTTACTCCATGTGTGTAAAAAGTGAAGATGTAGTGGACATTGAAAGGCTTCAGAAATACTTCATGTGGCCCTGAAATTACCTAGTAAGTTACAACGCAAGATTATTGTAAGATTATCTACTTGCTTAGCTTTATATGTGTAGTATTATGGCAGACTGCAGCCACAGAGCTTGATCCTGAGCACATTGGAACTGGAATGATTACACTAAGTGCTGTACATAAACAGAAAGTGTTATCTCTCTTGAAAAACTTAAAATCTCTTTGAGAAAGTTAATTTCATTGAGAGTTGTACTGATTTTGTTGTTGATGGTTCTGGAAGTTTCTTGACGCTTATTTAGATTTCAAACTGAAAATCTGAAAATGACTGGGTTGATTCTAAATATGAAACTGGAGCTAATGATTGGATAGATGATCAATGAAAATATTTTTTAAAAATGTACTAGGATTGGATAAATCCAATGGAAAATTAAATAGAAAAAAATGTACTATGACTAAATTTGATTGAATACATCTTTTTATCATGATTAAACACAGGAGGTACACTTTCTTTGAAAGTGAGGGCCTATTTTGTCTAGGTTCACTTTAAACATTCTGCCTATGTATGATGCATACATTTGATATTTATTTGCTTGCATGCAACCAGCATATTTCTCATAGCTTTCATCACAGGTGCGATTTCTAAGACGTTTAATTTGTGCAAGTGATTTTTTAGGAGCTGAGACATGAAAAACAAGTGACAAATATTGTTACCTTATCATGTGCTTTCATGAGGTTAATGTGAAGAGGAATTTGTGGTTTGCTTTCATTTCACATTAATGACATGTACACACACTATAAAGCCCAAATTAGGGTGCCCACATGAAAGTAGCACAGATGCATATGCAAGCAGACCTGGATTGTATTTCAAAAATCAGTATTTCTCAGTTTTACTAGAAAACCCAAGCCTATTCAATAGGAAAAAGGCTGAGGGACATTTCTGTTGGACTGGAAAAATGTAGTACAGAGTCCCACTAATCAAGCCCAATGTGCAACAACCTCACATTAGAGCCTACATGGATGACCTCATAGTCACTATGTCGTCTGTACCAGTTAACAGATGGACCAGGGCTGGAGAGGCTCATCAAGTGGGCGAGGATGAGCTTCAAGCCTGCCAAGTCCAGATCACTTGCTCTGAAGAACAGCACAGTCTCTGACAATTTTTCCCTAGATGGCACTACAGTTCCATCCATCAATGAAAAGTCAGCCAGAACTTTGGGGAAACTTTTTGACCACTGCTTCAGAGGTGTGGCAGCCATCCAGACATCGATCAAGGAGTTGGAGATCTTGCTGAGCAGAGTGGATAAGACAGGACTCCACAATAGCCTGAACAGTATAGCTCTATATAGGAACAATATACTGCAGCTTCCTTTTAATAACATCATGGAAGAGTTTAAAGTCTAACATATTAGAGAGGCATTGCAATTTAGAGACTCTAAATATCCCAAAGACTCAGCAGCTGGCATCAAATTCCACGCAGGCAGGAAATGGTGCTAGAGAGTTGCGGTATTTAGGCACAAGGCAGTGGTGGGAGCAAAGGGAAGATCACGCTTGGGCAGACACCTAAGTACACCATGTTCCAGGGCAAGGAGAGGCAACTACTGGTCCAGGGAGATGTGAGAGCAGTAAAGGTTGAAGTAAGAACAAGCAGGATGCACAGGCAGCTAACGGTAGATCCAAGGAAGCAACTAATGTTTCACACATTGCAGTTACATCACTGTGACCACACACTATTATTTTTTTCAGAGGCCTCAAAACAGGAAGCACTTACATAACTGACAGTGCCTTGGGAAGAATACATTGAGGAGTCATTTGAAAGGAAGCTTGCCAAGAACCAGGGACTTCTGGAAGGTTGCTTGAAACAGGGTTGGCGAGAAGTCGGCTGCAGGAGCATTCCTGGCCATTCTCTTAGCTAAATCTACACCCTGTTAGACATGAGTGGGCTAATGAGAAATCAGCCAACAGGACATTCATGAAGGAAGCAGAGAGATGTCCTGGTGACTGTAGAGTAACAGAAGTATTGGGTTAATGCTACTGAGACCCAGGTCCAGGTTTGATCAATCCTAGCAGAGTTGCCTGGGTGAGAGTGTTTAATGTTTTAAGACCCAAAACACACAATGAGCCCAGGAAGCATCACTGATTATGCATCCCAGCACATGTGTAGGATGTATCTTTTACTTTGGACAGTCCTCAGCTTCTGGCTAGTTCAAAAATCCTACATTGTGAAATACTCTCCTTTTAGATTTGAAATTTTATATTTATGCACACAAAAGAATGTTCAAACACATTTACTGTGTTACATTTAACATTTTGAATGTTAAAATAGTTTTAATCTTGTAAAGACTAAGATCGGTTTAAGTAATCAATACTGTACCATGTGAGAACTATGCAGTATAGAAAGCTTATCCAGAGTAAGAAGTTTGGAATGCATTGTTTGATAACATAGTTTTGGACAAAATTATTTTCTTATAGCAAATGATTTTATTTATCCACAATGTAATAATAGCTATTATTGCCACTGCATGGTAACCTTGCTAAGTCTCACTGGGCTTGGGTCAGATTTGGACATAAGGTGATAGAAAGTTTCTTAAAAGCATACACTTTATGACCAAACCTTGTCAGAGAAAATCATGTTATACCTTGTTGTAGTGACATATGTGGTTTGTTTGAAATTAGTTCAGTGGCGTTCATATGCCAATGTATGCCTACAAATTTCAGTACGATTAGCCATTCACACAGGTATTAGTTGCTGAATTTTGATTGACTATTGGCAGTCAATTTACTGAGCAAACCAAATGGAACTCTAGTAGATGTAAGCTAATGTTGCCTAGTTAACATACCAAGAATTTTTGCTTGAGCAGTTTGTGAGGTATTAAAACCTGTCAGTTGCACAAATTTGGCATGTGTACAATGAATGTGGTAGTGATGCAGAGTGTAAAACTGTGTAAAGTTTGAACTGTTACGTCAGATATTGGCACAAGTATGTATTGCCTGCTGAATTTCGATCAACTGTTGCAAACCATTTTGTTGAGCAAACCAAACAGAAGTTTAGGAGATGTGAGCAAATGTTGCCCAGTATAAGCAAAAATGTCAACCTAAGTATTTTTTTATTCAAATGTGTCAGTTACACCACCCAAATAAATCATATTTTACCAAATGTGGCATATTTCAAAGAATATGGTAGTGGTTCAGCTTGTCAAATGGTGTGAACCATGATTTCACAAGACCTCATAGACACCAACCTGGAATACAAATTTCACAATTTTTTGTGAAACAGTTTTCAAACAATTGTATATCTAGACTTCTGAGTACTGCTGGACACTGCGGAATCAGAAAAATCATGCTTTGGACTAATTACGGCCAGCTAACAGAAAGTGGCTTGCTGAGGCCAGCCCTCCAACATATACACAAACAAGAACATGTTGTAAGCAGACCAACATCTGTGGTAATTTGGTGGTAAATCAGCATACCCTCACCCTCTTCAGTTATGTCTTTTTTTCTCACCGCCTGTCATCTTCACTCAGTCCAAAAAAAAACTCACTCAGTCCAAAAGCATTTGTTTTTGGAAAATCGTGTTTTACTTGTTTTACCTATTGGAAAGCAATTTTTACAGGAAATAATTTTTTTAATTGAAATTTTACATTTACTCGTCATTTTTCAAGGCCTGTTTCTAAAGAGCAACTCCTGCACATTTTAGTAAAGGCAAATTTGTGTAAAAAATATAATGAAAATTTTTAAGTAAATCGATATTCAATGTCACAAAATGATGTACAAGTTTAATATTTATATCCTACTACATGACATAGCATAGAGTCAATGACAGCTAACTGCATAAAAATTGTAAACATACTTCTGTCTACCAGTAAGTAAGTAGCACTCACGACTGTTTTGGAAATTCACCAAATCTTGTACCGTGTATTATTTAAAGACTTTTTTATGTGAGTTTTGGTCGGTTATAAAATTGCACATAAAGAGGTCATATAAAAACATGCCAATAGTCGTGTTACCTAAAAGAAAATCACAAAAAATGGACAGAATGAGTTTTGGAAATTTGCTCTTCAGTTATGAAATTTGTGGTAATAAACCAGTTTTCCTCAGAGAGGGGACACGCTCCAAAGAAAGGATTTTTGTAAAACAGATCATACTGTTGTATTGTTCAGATGTAGAAAATTCTGTGCACTGTTATTATAAAGCACTGTGTAGCTCAGTTTAGTACATAATCTAGCATAAATCCAGTTCTAAGTGATATACTGGAAAATCCTTTTGAGAAAAGTCAGAGCTGAGAATAAACACACAATGTGGTATTTCAGAAGATTTTTTCTAATGTACAGATAAGCTCATTTTCATTTCATTCTCATGAAAAAGAAAGCAGTTTTGTAATGTTTTGAAATGTTGGTCCCTTCAAGAATGGGCCTCGGAACTGCCAGTGAATCTCTCAAGGTCCAGTGTTCAAGGTTACTTTATTGTCATCAGCAGCTGTGAACACGTGCGTTGTGTGATGAGACGTTTCTCTTCGGGCTACGGAGCAACATATAACAACATACAACATTAAACAAAGTGCAAGTTACAACAGAAACAATACAGACAACACCATGATAAGACACCACAGCAATGTACAGTAATGTAATGTAACACTTCCAGAGTGACTAGTATTACATCATTACAAGTATGATAAGTTTAATTATTGCACAGGTGGCAGTAAGCAGCACTGAACAAAGTGAAATAATACAATAAATTGACAATGTTACATTGAAGTGGGAAAGTGATGTACACCTATATATACAGCCATGGAAAAAAATAAGAGACCGCCTCATTATTTTTTACTGGTTATTGCTTTTGTAATTTGTAGGAGTGTATCTGTGTAAAATGTGCACGTCACTGTTGTTTTATACACTACCGACCACACTTGATTCAAAATTCCAAACAAAAAAATGTTTGGAGAAAATGTTTAAATAATACATATAAATAACTTACAATGTTAAACTACACAACACTCTTACATTATTTTACAAGTGCAACAATTAAAATAGTGATGTTAAGAGCCGAGTGTGTGCATGTGTGACTCTGTTTCAGTCCCATCAGAAACTGAATCAGGAGTGAAGCTGCTCTACAGACACTATTGCACTCACAAAACATATGGAGGCGTTTCTTATTTTTACACACACACACTGCAATAGTTCAGAAAAGAATAGCGACCTGTGCAACACACACACACACACACACACACACACACACACACACACACTGCTGCAAACTGTATAAATATATGTGTATATATATATATATATATATATATATTTTTTTTTTGTTATTTTCTTATCTTTTCTTATATTTTCTTGTTTGTATTTCTTCTAATTTTAACTGTTTTTTACTGGCATAAAGTCATTGCTCAGATAAACAACACTCTAAGACTTTCGCACAGTTTTCTATACATATATATATTTACATACAAATATATAAATATATATATATATATATATATATATACATATATTTATACATGAGAACCATACACTGAAAGGTTCTTTAGGCAACTGAAAATGCTTCTCCTATGGCATCACGCATCACGTAGATACTCAAAACTTTGTAAGTGAGTAAGTTACTCACCTGCCTTTAGTCCAGCTTAAAAAATTTCCGTCACAAAATTCCTGTCACAAGTCCTTCCGTCCCAGAACTATTCTTCCATCAGAGGAATGAAGTCCTTCACTTCTGACAGGATCCACATCCTCCGAGGAGTTTCTCTAGGAGGGAAGCTCTCTCTCCCAAAGCCCGGGCGTCTTCAGGTGCTCTTTCCACTCTGAGCATCACGCTTTTTCTCCTTCGCGCTCTTCTGCTCTTCTGCACGACCAGGATGAATATGCAGCGAATCGAATCAGGAGCAGGAGAGAGGCAGAGAGGGGAGGGGAGGGGTGGAGGATGGAGGGATGAGAGGAGAGATGGTACCATATGGCACTTCAGATATCACAAACACTTCTCCACCCTCCTGTGCACACTCCTGCAACCCGAAAGGAAGCCAAATCCTGTGTGTGTGTGTGTGTATTCATCTTCTGTTTCTCAGCTGGAACAGAACAGCTCTAAGGAAGGGGAAAAGGATGTTCTGGAAAGTGCCCTGCTGGATGGACAGCGGAGCTTTTGTACGATGAGGCTCATTGTAATTCACACAGGCCCTTGTGTCTTTGAAGTGTGCTGATTGTAGGGTGTCCTGCTTTTCCATGCGACTGATGCTCGAGTAGTTGCGTAAGGATTACAGGAGCTGCACTTGCGTTCAGATGCATCGTCCGATGTCTTCCCTCACTCTCATTTTCTGTCTTTCATGGGATCTATAAACATGGACATACTCTTTTGCATGTTTTTTTTTATAGTGTGTCATTTGAGCTACGCTAATGCAGGACCTTTTTGACACCTAAAATATCCAAAATCGAGTTGAATCTTGACTGAATGTTGATTTGTTTTTAAACAGAATCTGCCACGACCAATAAATGTAAAGTGTCCATTTGTGACACATGACCACACCACAGCACACAGGGTGAACAGTGTGAAATTCTTTTTTTGTATTTAACCCATTCACCATGTGAAGCAGTGGGCTACAAGCGCAACCCCCCCCCTGGGGAGCAGTGTTTGAGGACTTGCTCAAGGGTACCTCAGTGGTGCCACTAGCAGTCCTGGGATTCAAACCCACAGCTTTCTGGTTAGGAGCAACTCCCTTTCCAGGCCACCAGCTGCCCTCCGCCCCCAAGTTTATTAAATTCTAGATCTATACTGATATTAAATGTGATAAAGACTTGTATAAGGAATATTTAATATACTTATAGGCGGAATACAGTGGGGCAAAAAAGCATTTAGTCAGCCACCAATTGCGCAAGTTCTCCCACTTAAAAAGATGAGATGATTTTCCACCATAATTTGCAAATAAATTCTTCAAAAATCAGACAATGTGATTTTCTGGATTTTTTTTTTCTCATTTTGTCTGTCATAGTTGAGGTTTACCTATGATGAAAATTACAGGCCTCTCATCTTTTTAAGTGGGAGAACTTGCACAATTGGTGGCTGACTAAATACTTTTTTTGCCCCACTGTAGTAGCAGAATGGGCACCCCACAATAAAGTGGACCTGGGCCGGATTCTGAGGGTCAAGGGTTTGCTTGATCTGTGTGGGCTTCTGTCGGGTATCCTGCATTCCACTCACAATCCAAAGACATGCACCTCAGAGGGGAAATTGCCCCAGGGGTGAAGATCTTTGTCTTTCCTATAGACTGGCAACATATCCAGCTTCCACCCTATGATTGCTGGAATACGTCCAACACCCTGTGCCACCCTACTTAAGGATAAGTGGTTCAGATGTGTAAAGTAAAGTGACCATTTGTCATATGCGAACACTGTGTGAACGATGTGAAATTCTTTCTCTGTATTTAACCCATTCACCAAGTGAAGCAGCGGGCAGCCAGGAATACAGCACCCGGGGAGCAGAGTGGGGTTGGCATTTTTGCTCAAGGATACCGCAGAGGTGCCACTAGCAAACCTGGGATTCGAACCCATGATCACAGGGGCGACTCCCTAACCACTACGCCATAAGCGACCTCAGATAAGAGATTGATTGTATTTATAAAATCCTCAAGCACTCTACTACGTCACCCCTACTGTTGTGAAGAGACCTCATACTGTGATTATTGGTGTCATCAAGAGACTTCACTCAAAGCTGTTTGCTGCTACATGCCATTCTGTGATCTCATCCAGCATTTTCTGCCAGTTTTGGCCTGATACCTATTTCATATATCAGATCACTGCTATTTCTATTCTTGACCTCAGAATTGAATCTGAAAATGCGTATCACTGGACTGCTCGTAAATCACCCGTTCACTGGAGGCCCCACCATTAAATTCGTCTTAGGCAGACCCTGGTGTGACTGCGAAGGATTATATACCATCATTCCTATGGAATAGTGGCATTGCAAACTCTCTTATCCACTTCTCACCAGGCTATTACATAAGGCCTGGAGTGACGGAGTGATGGGAGCTGCTTCTCAGGGTGGCAGGAGGAGGAGAACAGGATATCAGTATTGGTGCATCAAAAATCTTCCCTGTAAATCTTTCTCATATCGGCACACTTTGTGCCTAGCCTCTCTTCTTTACCCTCTTAACACAGTTCCAGAATGACTAATGCCTAAACCCCTGGTGGCTAACCCGCGGTTCCCGAGCCGCATGCGGCTCTTACGCTGATATCGAAGTTCGTGTTTTTTTTTTTTAATGTGCCGGTTCGCTTCGCTTGAGTTTAGTACTAGAGTTGTAATTCTCGGATCCTAATTTAGGATTCGGCTCCCTCTGAGTCACTCACTAAACTGATTCAGGTGTGTGACACACTTGAGTCAGTATTGCCAAATCGACAGCTGTGGGTCACCTGAAGTGTTTGAATCATCTTTTAAAAGAAAGTAAAATGCCTTGTGATGAGAATGAATCACTTTTAAATGAAACAAGACAATAAGACAAAGCGATGCAGCTGTATTTGACCGGTGGATTCACTCATTACAGTCGTTCAGGGAGCGCTATCCCACTCGTGTGAGTGATAAACCCGCTCTCTGAGTGATCCAGACTCGGTTGCATGTTTCCGGCTGTGGGATTTCGGCTCTTAATGACACAAGGAGTCCACTAGGATGATTCAAAAATGCTACTGTTAATTATATTTTTGTTTGTGGACTTGGTTGAACTGCGAGTTTGTGTGTGTGAGACAGTGCACACAATGTTCATTATTGAAAATGACTGGCTTGTAGTTTTAGTACTGTAGGAGTCCATTTCTGTCATTATCATGTTGGTGTGCGACATTTACAACAAATCTGGCTGAGCAGGTGTGTGTGTGTGTGTGTGGAAGGGATGGGTGATGTTCATGTGTGCCCATGTGTATGATGGGGCTCTTTGTGGTAACAATAAAAAATGTGGCTCTTGGTCTCTGACTGGTTGGCCTAAACCATTTCCTCTGGATCACGACATTCCAGGGTTACTAGGGTCAGTTGATCTAATCTCCGATAAAGGATTAGCAGGGTCGAAGGTGGGCAGTTAAAAATATTGTTACATATTAAGTTTATTCAGCTTATCAGAGTCACTGACTGTGGGCTGGCCATTTATTTTTAACATATATAAAATGTACATTTACATTCCATCTTTCAATTTTGGCATATATATTTAATTGACTATAACTTGCCAGTTTAGTAAAATGAAGTAGAATAATTCATGCCTAAATTTCCTTTTTAAATATGTGTGGTGTACTTTCATTAAGAACATACTACAATTAGACATATGAATGATACACTCTGTAAAGCTTAGACAGATGCAAGATGCACCAGAAGAGTTTATCATAAGTAGGGGTCTTAATCCTAATGGTGGGGCAAGATTTAAAAAAAATTTTTCCCCTAAAAGATTTTCACACACAGAGATATGGTTCAGCTTCACAGTAAATGGACGGGGGGGGGTTGGAGGGGGCTCTCCTCCCATTTCCCCACCTCATCACTGGGAAAGTGGTGGAAGAAGAGCCCGGCCAAGAGCAGGACAGTCTGCACTAAATCCATCAACTGAAGTCGACACGAGCAGCATTAAAGCTGAAGCGCTCCTGAGAACAGTTTTGTAGAATACAGCAGACCTGAACACCTCAGAGAGGTGATTGAGGATGAATACGCTTTTAAAAGCTGAAAGAAAAGGTTAAAAAGAAGAAACAAAGAGGGGCATGCAGTCAATGCCCATTTTTTCCCTGATGAATTTTACTGGCCTTGATGCGGTCAAAAGAGAAAACGGTCATCAGAAATGTCAAACCTCCTTCATTCTGACAGTTCTTACACTTTTTGTAATACTCCAACACATCTACGGTTCCTAACACACAAGTTCAGTTTAAGAGTTACTCCATTAGCACTGCTGTGTGATCCACTCTGTGCAGTAAATGCTAACTTCCAACGATTATCAGCATCAACGTCACAGTTGAAAATCCTCCACCTGCTTAATTCCTGGTCACTGGTGGTCCTGACCATTGACGAATAGGGTTAAATGGGTTAATGCCTGATGCAGAAAAACCATTGTGTAGATATAAAGTAGGTGTACCTAACAGAGGCTCATTGGTGTGCAGAGAAGTGCTATAAAAGAAAGTATTTAAAAAAAAAAATGAAGGCAGAATACTATGAACAGGTTTATTTTCAGCATGAAGATAGCTCTCAGTTACAGACATGTTTATGATTGTTTTTGGTCTCTATCTTCTGTTCATAGTCATCATGCTCCTTTAAGGCTAGGCAGTTCCAGTTTTATTTCCCCCCACAATAACAAGTGTTGGTGTCAACCAACAGAAACAAGTGTAACTGAAAATGTGTGATGGCCTTCCACTCTGAAGCTCCTTGTTTTGATATTCCCATTATTTTCCTTTTTTTTTTTTTTTAACCAACTACTAGCATGAATGCAAATGTTTAAAGCTCTTGTCAACTTCCCAGGTGTGTATTGTTTTAAATAATAATAATAAAAAAAAAAACTTGTTCATGCATAGTTCATTTTGTCTAGATCATCCTTTTTTATGTAAAAAGCAAGTTCGAGTATATATGTACATAAGACACAGTAAAATGAGTTCATAGCTATGGAATGTATTAAAGCTTCCATTTGCAAAAGGATGTCTATGTGTTTCTTGTTGTTTTGGCAGACTCTACGCATGTATAAAATACTAGGAAAATAAGCATCAGATTTGACCACGCTACAAAGAGGCCACAGAGTTTTCCGGTACTGCATAATAGGCAATACTGCGACGAGTAAGGCCCGTCTCCACGCTCGCACAAAACTCTCAGAGCAGACACGTTAAGATGTACATTTTAAAACTGCACCAGTCACTCGCGCACAATCGTCCACAAACAAATATGCAAATTAAAATATACACTGCATGGTCCAACATGGCTTGGGTACAACTTGGATATGTTTTAGTCATATTGCATCAGTAAGTGGTTTGGATATGTACCTTTGCAGAATCTCTGGGAAATTTCACCTGGTCTTGTTTACACAAAAAAAAAAAACACAAAAAAACCCCCACCCCACCCAGCTAAACCACCCCTTCCCCTACTGTCCCAGTCCTGCTAAACCAAACATGATTCTTTAGCATCTGTCGGCATATATTTGAGCCCCCCGCCCCCCCGTTACAAATATTAGGACTAGTTCATTCAACCAGAAGCCTTTCAACCAGCAAAACGGCTTGGGGGTCTGAAGTCGGCATTTGCTTGGCTAAGGGGTCCTGTTTTTTTCTTTTGTTTTTACGCCCTCTTCATTCCTCTGCCCATCAGGCAAGCAAACACAGTCATGACCATTTTGGGCTTGACCTCTACCAGGTCATCGGGCAGGGCGTACACACGCGCGCCGATCTTCCTGGCCATGGATACAGCATATCTGAAAAAGCACACAATAAACAAAACACCACGACAAGTGTGAGCAGAAAGTACACTGTTCAGGGGACATTATCCCTTAGGTGTTAAAAACTGTAACATGCCATGCCTTTGTCTCAAAGCTTACAAGCATGTAGCACATTTCAAATATGCACTTTTTAAACATTTAATGGTAATTAAACAGGAAGGCAAACAAGTCAAAATCCCAGAAAAAGCTGACCCAGCAATCATTAGGCATGAAATACATTAATGCAATACATTAGAACACCACCCAAGAAATGACCAGAAGTGCACGCGTGTGAACAGAAGCAGACATTTTTTAAAAAACACAGTGATGTGTAGAGTACAGCCAGTATATCGTGCATATATATATATATATATTTTTAAATCCTTTATTTTACCAGGAATGTCCCATTGAGATACATTATAGCCAGGATTGTGAAGGTTAAAACACTCTGCATGTGTGGCTGCTTCTGTACAAACGTGACCTCAGCAAAGTAGAACTTGTGGCCGGCACATTGTTGCAGTCAGGTTTTAACAGGAGAAAAACACTGCGGAAGTACATATTTGTACATGATTCGGGAATGAAGGAGCCGTTGGCCGGTGCTGCTGAGGACGTCACCTCTAACTTCACTGCATGCATGAACACACACGTTTCGGTAAATTACTGTTTTTAATTACTGTAAATTACTGCCTGCATGTGTGAATGATGTAAAACCTGAATGCAGGTGGTGAAGCTCAAGGTGAGGAGGTGACAACAATATGGAGACCTTTCATTTAAGTGCTTCCTGTAGAATTTTACTTGAGTTAAAGTACAAAAGCACCTGCTTTTAAATGTACTTTAGTGAAAATATAGACTTTTGATCCAAAATTTTACCCTCCATTTAACCTAATGGGATGTCCCAACTGAAAAAAAAAAAATGCATTACAGCACTTTTTAAACCACTTAAAAGTTGCTTGGATCTAGTTACAGTTGCTTTGATTTTCAGGTCAGAAAAGGAAACTGCACCAGATCACAAGTATTTTTGGGGAAGTTCTGAGGTTGATTACTTGGGATAAACTAGTAATGTAAGTAATGTAAGTGCTTGAGAATGTGAAAGGGCAAGCTGGCAAAAGCATAAGAAACAGAATCAATATAGAGTCTGTTTCTGCTGTGCTTTTGTAGTCAGCTCCCTGTGTGTGTTGTTCAGACAAACATTTTGGCAGGGTTTTGAAAGTTGCAATAGTGATATTTTTCACATTTCTCACAGCTCAATAGCCACCAGGAGATTCTAATTTCAGATTTCTTAAACCTAGACTACCATACTTGATTCTGTATAAGTCAGCCAACATACATGCTTGTAAGCACAGAACACAAATTGAACAGATTATACTGATTATCTGTCTTTGTTTTTTGTATTAACTGCTGTTGTGAACTACTTCACATTGCAAGTTTTTGTTATACTGTGTACTCATATTCAGGTACAATGGCAATCATGAACTGTGCATCTCTGCAGTTTTGAAACACTCTACCAGTCCTGAACTTACTTGGCATTCTCCAGCTTATCCTGCTCAGACAGACTTCCAGTCTTTACTAGATCGTAGTGGACGCTACCAGGCTGGATGGCATCGATGAGGTCCAGAACTGGCAAGCTGGAACTGATCTCTTTGTCCTAGGAGTGCAAAACCACAATTGCATTCAATTAATTTTCAGCACTGCTTGACAAGGACAGAACCATGCTGAAATACTAACAGCAATGACAGTCACTGTGTACCTTAAAGCTTGAAATTTTGGTAGATTTTCCAGCCCCTGCCAAAGTTCTGTTAACCCAGTTGACGATAATGTCATCGTTCACCTTTTCTCCATCTCCCAGGTCCTCAAGTACATTCAGAGTATATCTAAAATATGCAAATAGACATGAGCCAAGACGAAAGACAATAAGCAGTAAGGCAATACAAAACACGCTGCCCTCAGGTAGGCGTACGAAGGTGGTCATAAAATTCATTTGATCTATTTTTTTTAATCCAGACAATATGTGGCTAAATCTTAAAATGACTCTAATCATGAAAAAGCACAAACCTCCTCATCAACTGCCAGACCAGAGCCAGAGTCAGCGTAGGGTTGCCATCATTCAGATCTTGACCTCCAATGCCCACCAATGAGAATTTAGCAGTTGTTTTACCAAGTTCCACAGCATAGTTACAATTCTCCAGCTGCACTCAAAGGCACAAACGCAGTTATGCAATGATGTCATCTTAAGCAAACCATTATGATCATCTTATCCTAAGACTTCACTCACTGTCTAAATAAAATTTCAAACAGGCTGTGGGGACTCAAGGACTCTCTCGTCCAAGTAGCATGTCGCACAGAAATAATAATGGATATAACAGATATCTGAAGGAGTTTTTGCTGTTTCATGCCTTTGCCAACGTCACCACATTACTTAGACGTGTGTAGCACCTACACTACAAAACTGACCACTTTCTGACCCAGGTGTAAATACATCCTGAAGCAACAGGGACGCACTAGGAACCTGGCAAGTCAGCCTAATAACTAACCAAACTTAGCAATCTCAAGCACAATGATCATGAATGTTGTACATAATTGTGTTGTCTGGCTTAAGTTCAGGTTTAGAATGAGGATCGTAGTTCAAGAACTAATTTGTTACTGGAAGCTGTGTAGTTCTTAAGAAGGTGACACACAAAGAAGGTACCTTTTTCATATTGGCCCCAATTTTTGGGTAAGGGGGCTTATTAACTTTGTTATTCCAGTCAACTGGAACCTTGATCCGCTCATAGAGCTGAAGGATGACTAGGGCATCTTGGAGGTCACTGCAAAGAAAGCATAGAAGTAATTGGGGTGGGCGATATGACAAAAGTAATTTTGTGGTATACTTTTCATATTACGCAATCCAGACATCAGATAACAGGGAAATCCTAAATAAATTCTGCTCTCTTTTGAGTGAAACATGCAGCTGGTCAGTACAGTGCTGAGCATATCATACTGTGATGTAATTTATCATGATAACAAACGTCACTATACTGCCCAGCCTAAGTCACTAAATATATTAAGTGACTGAGTTAATTAACATCGTGAAAAACAAACAGGGGGTTTTACCCATATAGGTGATTGACGTGAGGATTAACACCAAGTGAGTTCATCCAGTTCCGGAATGTTCT
This sequence comes from Bryconaethiops microstoma, assembly GCA_037577275.1. Lineage (NCBI taxonomy): Eukaryota > Metazoa > Chordata > Actinopteri > Characiformes > Alestidae > Bryconaethiops > Bryconaethiops microstoma. The sequence goes on along the minus strand of JBBJLS010000032.1, from coordinate 18,210,912 downwards.
CTCCTCTCTGGTTTCACCTACATTGAGGGAAAATCATTAAACATTATTAATTTGACTTCCTACTAGACAAGTAGGTCCCTCTTCAAAAACAAAGAGTAAAGTGAGTTGTGAGTTTGAAATAAGGGCTAAAGGACCCCTGGACCAGCTAGGTCATTTCAACATACTGTTAATTATTAGATAATGAAATTAATGCAATCATAGATATAGAACTGACAGACTGTTTTCAAGCTGAACAAATTTGAAGAAGAGTGAAAAATTCTGAAACACTGTTTAACCAGTAGAGGGCACCAAGACACACCTGAACACAATGGGGCTCTGTACTAGTCAGGAAATGACCTAAAAGACATCCCCCTCCCCAATAAATTCATACTGAAAGACAGTCCACTTACAGGGGCGCAAGAATGTCAACTTTTTGCTAGTTTTGTGATGTATACTCTATTTTCAGACACATTTCAGTATAAACTGTCATTACACATACTTGCAAAATCTTGTTCATGTATAAAAATAACCACGCACCCCTACAGGATGGCATTTCCGTGCAACTGGCAGTGGTGGGAAAAGGAAATGAGGGAGGGGCTAGTTTCACTGGATTTCAAAGGGGTTAGTATACCTACCCTCCAGCAGGCCCCAGTCGATGTCCTGGTTCTCAGGTTTGGTCAGTGCTGGGTATTTGTTGAAAAGGTTGGCCACAAACGCCAGGTTGAGTTTGGGATTGCCTGACACCACATCGGCCGGAGTGACAAACTGTCTGCAACCCAGCCTGTCGGCCTGCTGCAGCATGGCTTCGGCTCTTTTCAGGTCATCTTTCTCCTGCCGAACGCAAAACGCACACAAATTGGTATTACAATATCTGTGAAGACATTCCACTGACTAGTGTATACTGTCTCTGTAATCTCAATAATACTACACCTTAACCTAACTCTAATCTCAATAGCCATAAGGCAACACTTCTGCTGATTGAGCTTTTCCTAAATATTTGAATTTGTGGTGAATACAGAATGTTTCCCTGTGATGACCAAGAAAATATGCCCACTTTAAAAGATTATCCGGTATTCCTATTGCAATGAGGACACTTGGTCCTCACAAAGAGATAAATACACACACAGAGGAACTAAGGGTCACAGGATGCCAAGAGCTCTTCGCTATAATTAATTAGTCTAAACCTTACTAATCTCTTCCCCTGTATACTGCTTATCCAAATTTGCCTTAGCCTCAGCTAAATACTCGACTTTTCAGGGCTTCGTAAAGGCTCCGGCACACAATTTAATACAATACTGATCCATATCCCTACTTTTATATCGTGGTTAAAGACAATTAGAGAGAGGAAGAGGGTAAACAGTTGAGTGAAAAATGTAAACAGTGAGTGCAACAGGACTGCAGATAGTTCTTCTGAAGCTGAGCTGTGCTGTATATGTATACATATCATAATACCAGGGTAATTATGATTAGCTGAGATAACTAACAGCTGTGTCCAACGTAATCCTTCGTCCCCATCTCAAACTATTCAAACATTCGAAGCATTCAACGTGATTTACCAGATGAATACTACATCCAAAATAAAACTGAACTGCGTAAACAAAGTCAAAAGCAAAGTGAACTAGAGGGGGGGGACAAGTTTGCAACAAGGGAATGCGACACAGCAAGATAATCGGCTTCAGATAACCGCGCACACAGGATGAAACGGAAGTGCAGGCTTTCAAAAGAGACTATTCATAACGTACACGCACAAACAAAACATGGGAGGAAAAGGCCCTGCCTTTCGGGGATGTTGACTGCAAAGTGACCCAGAGAGTGACCTGAGAACAACGGCAGATTAAATTCAGCGTGAAAAGACCGTTTTCTCCTCCCTAGTGTCCGGCCACAGACGACTCCCCCTGCTGCCTTCTCTTGGCACCAGGAGGGGTTAAGTACACTCATGTGGCATTGTGGACCTCTGAATCACTGAGTTTTTCTCATAAATCACCACAGCATCTCCTCAAGCACTGCTGGGAACTCTGCTACGTTACACCAGACTCAAACGATAAATGTTTCAGGCTGAGGCCATGAGGATGAAACGGCCTCTCCAGAGGCACGACGACAATGGGGGAGGAGTGGCATCGGCAGTGTTAACAGATGTGGTGACTGTGTCAGACAGTCTTTTTCTAGACACGCTTAAAAAATGGTGACAGTCTGTCTCAACAAGTCGTCATCTGAGATTAAAAAAAAAAAAAAAGTGTGGCAAAACACACTTTTGCCCAATTTTCTCCTTACCCTAAACATAATCCATCAAGAAAAGCTCGGTGTTCAGCACAGCAAATGTAGGCAACTGGCAACTGCCTGGTTTGGGGAGGTGGAGGTGGAGGTGGAGGGGGGAGGGGGAGGGGTAAATCAACCCTCTAAAGGTCTGACTTTTCTCTTTCAACAAAACCGTTAGCAATCGGTAAAACAGCTCTGTGCACTGCAGCAACAAAAGCAACATTCAGCAACAGGCTTTTCAGCACATCAGGCAGTTGCTCAATCATGTGTATGTCATAAAACAGGCATGTCTTTTTTCCCGGAAATGAACTGTGCCTTGGACTACCTCTTCAAGATTCTTTTACATCGCTTCTGTACTGAAATGTGGTCTGCTTGAGTTTTCATGCCATGACAAGCACATTTAACATTTACTGGAATCTTGTGGCTCGAGCACGTTTCAACCATCCGCCATTTCATACAGGCGCAGATTCTACAATTTCAGAATCCGCAGTTGATATCACATGCACAAGTGAGCCAAACGTAGACTGCCTGGCAGCAGATTTCAGGTTAGAACCACTGATTTAATTGACGCATTTGCCACTCTCCTGTAGACTTGCTCACATGGTTCTAACACTAAATAAAAAAAATAAAAAAAAACATGGAATGATTTAGACATGCAGTTTGCAAAATGCTAGTTGGTAAGGTGTACATTTCTATTACTTGTTACAAGCTTGGTGTTAAACTACTGAAAACATGACCTGGCTGAGTAGTTACATTTGGGGTTTGTGGAAAACTGAATATTTTTTCACTCAATCATTCCTTATTATGAGTGGAAACGTAGAGGACCATCCGCAACAGCAAAACTGGCTGATAAAACACAAATTTCTCTCACAGATCACTTCCATTCTGTGGTTTGCATAGCACTTGACACTGTAAGTACAACACAATTATCAATATCACGAGTCCTTGGCTTTCCTTTCCCTGTCAAGTGCATGACCTTGGAGTTCAACTTTTGAAGTTTTTTCCTTCTTCCAAGAAACACTTTTCAGACACAAACACTTTAAAGCTAGAACAAATACCTACTATTGTTCTGTTAACAATGTGATGTTTCAGTTCAGTATGTATATTACAGTTAATAATAAGAGGATCCAAAGGGGGTTCTGACTATGCGTTCACAGTAACTCAGAAATCCAATTAATCTAAAAATAAAATGGTTGTTTTGCACTTCCATACAGTTATGAAAACACTATAGAAGACAGAACTCTCCATTTACACACAATAAGCCATTTTACCATAGAGAACATTTCAAAAGGGTTTAAAGGGGGCTTCACAAAAGTCTCTGATAGTGTTGCTGGTGTTATGTCTGACAGTAAAAGCTCAGAAATACTGAGACAGGGACGGATGGGTAATTTCAGAAATGGCAGAGAAGGGATGCATTTTCTAAATGATCATGTTTGAAAGATATAAGAAGGTAAATCCATGCAATATAATTAGAAAGTACATCCAGCAGGTGTGTAATTGTGTCAATAAATGCTTTCATGATTGTGCCTGTATTGAGTGTAGGCGTGAGCACTTTCAGGCACATACTCAAGCATGCATTAAATCAGCAGCCTCTCCTGTGCTAAGCAACAGTGCCATTAACTCTCGTCTCTCCTTACTGCTGAGCTAAGACTCCATATAAACACTTGTACTCAGGCTGGTGCAATGTGCCAAGTGCTCCCCATAATGTCTTGACCATCTGCCAGAGTCTTACAAGAAACCTTGACAAACTTACACAACTGACACAGGCATGCTGGGATACTGCCTTGCTTTGGGACCACACACTACTGCTACATAACTGAAACTGCTGGCATGAATTATGAGCAAAACATGGTTATTGTGACCTCTGCATAAGCTGTGGTACATATTAATGTGAAGAACAACCCAGAATTATCTGATCGTGTTTGCATTTCATGCTATAACGGTTACACTACGGCTTGGGTGCTTACCTTTTTAAAGCCTTTGTATGTTTGTGGGAAGCCTGTGCTACCCATTAGGTACTTTAAATGATGGCTATAAGGGACTAACATATCAGGAGAGCCCAAAGAGATGAGAGAAAGTGTTTCTGGAAAGTCCATTACAACCCCCACACAGGAATTTTGAGGCTAAACATCTTTTGCTTCTGTTTTTCTCCCATGTGCAAGTACATGGCATGATACACCACACCAAAAGATAAGAATATGCAAGCATTTTGAAGTATTACTCACACTGAAGCCTGCCATGTTAATGTCAATGCGATCCTCGCCCTCTTTAAGGCCCTTAGGTGAAATTTGGTTCAGGAGGTGGAAATAAGCTCTGGAGTCCTGCAAAAATTGACAAAAAAGAGGGGAAAAATAAGGTAAACACATAACTTTACACATGACATTGAAACTGATAGAGCAGGATCTATGGTGAGAGAACACAAAGAATAACAAGAAAACCATAAGGTTTTTCATAGACACAAGTATGCGAGCATGCTTGGGACTCCTGGGCAAGTTCTAATTCAATGATAATGGAATCACAGGATTTGAAATGCAAAAAAGAAAAAATTATGAGTCATGCCAGAAGGGAAAACTTGGCTGAACGTTTGGAAAATAGTACCTTCACAGAGTTTGAGAAGTCCGCAAGCTAAAGCACAGGAAAACAGAGTTTGAAACAGGGAGCACTACTTACAAGAAAACTATATTTCTTCATAAGCAGATAAAATATTGTAAGTTAGGCAGTATCACTTGTGATTGTCTATTTATATATATATTATGTACTTTTTATAAAATGCAGAAGTAGAACATGCAAGACTGTAGTGTGGGGGCTGGTAATTACTGACCACACTACTCTTTCAAGACAACCCATTATTTAGTGACCTGGCTGCCTGCTATTAAAGCAGTCAAGTTCTGTACTGCCAAGAGGTCCTGAGGAAGTGCTAAAGACTAGGTATGTCTTCTACCTAGTGTGTCTTCTGACAATCTGTAGATTTAACTAACTGTAATGCTTCTATTTAAAATGAGCCTTTCCCAAATCAATTTTTCACTAACATTGAGACTTCATCCATCTCATACTTTCAGCCACCACAGGAGATGAGAAACAGAGCTATAAATATAAGTGGTTACAAGTTGTAGAGGAGGGAAAGAAAAAGAAAAAAAGAGAACGATACTGAAATATAAATAGAAAGGGCAAGTCTAAGGGAGAGCAATAAAACACTTCTTTGAGCATATTGTGGGCTGCCTTAGAACCAATTGCTTGACCTCTTTGGCCCCATAAGACTAATCCTGAGCTTGGTCTATAGCTCCCATTGCTGATGCAGCACTTCCGGTCAAGCCAAGAGCCTTATCATCATGCATCTGAATAAGATCTTTTCTCAGGAAGATCTGATTAAACTATTCAACCATGTAATGTTTGTGTAGTTAGATTAAATAACACTTACTTCTCAAAACATACTGAACATATACAATACACTAAGATTTGTTTGAAAACAGAGTATTATTTTGGACAAAAACCAAGCAAAGTACTTTATATAATAATAGATTAAGGTTAATAGATAGCAAAGTAGTTAAATGGCCATCAGCATTTTACCTTAAGAAAAATTAGTCTATTTTTGCATTCTGTATTGACAAACCAATATGAGCCCTTGGAGGCCAAACATGGATGGCGCAACTGATGGCGCAGGTCTGTGCTACAGCACTCTGTCATCCAGCCAGACTCACCTTGATGTCGGAGCTTAAGTTGTTTATTTTGTGCCAGCCAGCGTTTTCCAGGTGGAAATTGGCCCAACGCAGGAGCAGCTCCTCTGGGGACAGTTTCATCAGATCCTCAAGGGTCTCACCCTCCCGCAGCAATGCTGCCAGGGCTGTGCAAACACACATTCGAGGGTCAGCACATATTTCTATTCTTTTACTATTAAGAGTAAACAAACACATTTTACAAATACACATTTTGGACATGACCAAGTGGCTAGGAGAACTGTATAAATTTACATTAAAAACTGGCCAGGTCAACAAACAGCCTACAGATAATTAACTTAACATCATTACTGTTGCATATATTTCTTCACATTATTATTCTTCATCTACTCAGTAATTCTCTTTTGGTTCTGTTTTGTTACATTTTTCAGGTTGTTCTGGCATTATTATGTGGACTTCTATTCTTTTTAAATGTGATTTTTAAAAGCATTAAATATGGCTAATATAAACCAAATGAAGAGACAAATACAGCATATAAAGATATCCTTTGAATATGTAATACTAATACCATCACACACAGTAATGTCTGTTTGTATATGAGAAGTTCTCTAGGAACCAGACCAGGATGTTTGCTTAATTTTCTAAAAGCCAAGAAGAAAAGATTTGGGAAAGCAGTCTTTTGTGATCAAACAGTACAATTTAACAATAGAAATCTCACTAGGCAGAGGGAATTAAAATACATCATTTCAAGAAGCAGCAACAAACAAAATTTATCATGAATTCCCTTTTCCTTGCCTTTTAATTATTGGTTTAAAAAAAAGCATGTAAAAGTTTTATATTGAAAAAAAAAGCAGTACAAATGTTATAATAAAGTAATTTTAGATTCATTTTATGTTCTGAATCAACAATTATCTGTCCTTCTCCAACTGCCTTTTTCTTGCCACACCCTGGGAGGATTTACTGCAGGACTGCACACACCACGCACTACTGCACATCATTCTACTGACAACAAGACAGCACAAACCCAAAGCCCTTCAAATTCCTAGGCTGCAAATTAGAGTGAGAAAACTTGTTAGTCGCAGCTTAGGCCAGCTTTCAGGGCTCTCATAGCTTGTTGGGCTGATCAAATTCTTCTCTGCACTGAATAAATCACCAGCAAGGAGAGGCACTATCTGTTTGCGTGAATTCCTGGCCAATGCCATCAGCCCCTTGGCCTCTGAATCGTGCCAGTGTTAAAGCAGAGCGCCTGACCATGAGCAGGTCACCGGGGATGGGGAGGGGCAGGACCTACCCTCATTTCTGCTCAGCTCAATGTCAGCAAACAGACCGATCTTGATGATCTGCCACAGCAGGCCCAGCACTAGGTGAGGTTTGCCTTCCCGCAGGTCCAGTGCACCTATGTTGACCACGTGGCAGCCGATGGCTGAAGCTGAGTTCAGGGCCAGGTTAAGGTTCTCCTACAGTTGGGATGACAAAAGAAATAAGAATGTGTTACTTGACAGCCTGTATTTTTCTTACACATTCTAAACTATTTTTTTCCCTTTCAGATCAACGAACGTCTATAACGTCTAGAATGTGATTTAATAATATGCTAACTCATGAACATGGAATCAAAGCAAACAAACCTGTATTGTGAATGGTGTTAGTTTCTTCTTGTTTATTGTCCTCTCGTCAATTGTATCAGGCACTGACAGGTTGATCATTTTACTGGTGGCAGAAAAGACGGTTTACTTCTTTAAAAGAGACTTTTCGATAATTAGATCCTGAGAATTTAACTGTATGAAAATCATGGCCTATCTAGACTCACCACAGCACAATTCCGTCACCTACAGCCTTAAAGAGACTATCTGTGTTGGGGTTCATGGGTAGCACATGCTTGCAATCAGGGTCTTTTTCCAGTGCTGTGTTGATCCAGTTCACGAAGGCAAACCTCTCCTCCTCTGGATTGCCAACAATTTAAATGAAATGAATAAAAACAGAATAAACATGAACTGAATGCAGTCACATTGCTCTCCACCACCTTAGCCAACCTCAGTTACGTTGACGAGCCACTTCATTAGGAACATCTACCATGTATCTACTCACTGTCCCTCCGCTTACTTTATAGGAGGAACCTTGTAGTTTGCAGTTATAAACTGTAGCATATATGCTCCTCATATCATCCCAACAATGGTCAAGACCCCCACAGAACCAAAAATGAGAAGGTATTATTTGGGCAGTTAATCGTTCTCGCACAACAGTTACAACGACATGGTGTGTGTGTGTGTGTGTGTGTGTGTGTGTGTGTGTGTTTGTGTGTGTGCACCTAGTGCTGCTGAAGTTTAACACATCAGCTTCACTCCCAGGCTGAAAATAGTCCACCAACCAAAAATATCCAGGGAACAGTGTCCTGTGGCCAGAAACAGACCACTGACAGAGGACTAGAGGATGACTAACACAAACTGTGCTGCATCAGATGAACTATCATCACAGTGTTTAAAACTAGCAGCACAGCTGTGCTGACGCAGCACTAATGCACACCAACATTGCTGGTGCTGAGAATGATCTGGCACTTAAATAATATTTGCTCACTGGATTTCCTGGGGTCTTGAACAGTGATGATCAAGTTAAAGGGGGATAACAAATAAGTCTGTAACTGTAAACTACAAAGTGCACCAATATAGTAAATGGAGCTGATATGAATAACATATAAAAGCATATTAGCAAAACAAAACAGCCTCTGTGAAACTGTTTATTTTATGGAAAGATTTAAGTAGAAAAATGGTTATGTCCCAAAAAGTTAATTCAGATCAGGCCTTTCTTGACAAATACTACCACCTAATGTGTGGAATATAGGCCTATACGGGCTTAAGTTCCACACATCTTCATACAAATTGTTTCCAAATGTATACATATTCAAAAACTTTATTTGATTAAATCTCTGCTTTGTTTTAAATGATCTTCCTATCTTATTTCCTTGTATACTTGCTGCATGGCACACATGGTAAGTCGAAAAAACAGGCTTGATGCCTGTTCTCCAGATGCAGGGTGGTTTCTGTGCCCCATCCGAGATGCACTGCTACTCCGTTTACGCAAACTATGCAAACACTCCAACTTGTTAAAGTACTAGTTGTTACCCCAGATGAAGTCAATCAGCCAAGATAAATCTGTCTTCTTTAGTTCAGTTCTAGGGGCTAACATTGCTAACAAATACTAGAAGCCAATTTCTGCCAAATATTTTTTGTAAAGATATCAACGCAGCAGAACTGTGTGATAAACAGACAATCCGAATTAAGATCATCACAGCACTTAATGCCTCACTGTAACAATAATACAGAAAATAACAGCAGGTGATAATTAAACGTATGTTTTCATTTTCAGGCACAATGAATCAGTAGTGCAAAATAAAAAAGCTATTATACTGATGTTTTTTCAGTTCAGTGTTTCACACACACTGCACCGGACTATGTACAGCTAAGAAGGGACCATTCAGCAATAATTCCGCAATAAAAAAATAATCCTGTGATTATTGTGATCATTTGTCTTTTTTATATGTCTGATGTACCGCCCTTTTGCTTTGTGTGGTTGTAATTGCTTTTACTCTCCTAAAAACTACTCCATGAAGTTCAGGGAGACAAAAGAAAAAGGGTTTGAACCTGAATAGGAGTGCTGAGTTCCCGCACTGGACAGCTCAGATGTGCCCCCGATAGCCAAAATGCCCTCTTTTCTGTTGATGGCCTTGCGAAAGCTCTTGGCAATGTCACTGCTTTTGAGCTCCTGGAAGATCTATATAGACGCATAAGAGAACAAAGTGGGTTAAGTGTCTTGGACTGACAGTGTCCATTTCAAATTTCCTTGGCTTTACAGTGTCCATTCCAACACACACACACACACACACACACACACACACACACACACACACACACACACACAACCAAGCGTGTAGATGAACATATTCCCTTTACCACACCCAAACGCTCCAACTGGGTCTTTTCGGAT
>JBBJLS010000032.1:18158920-18200925 GCA_037577275.1 Bryconaethiops microstoma | reverse complement strand
ACACACACACACACACACACACACACATACACACACACACACACACACACATACACACACACACACATACACACACATACACACACACACACATACACACACACACACACACACACACAGAGCCAAGAGTGCAGATGAACATATTCCAGTTACCACACCCAAGCAATCAGACTGGGTCGTTTCAGATCCAAGTAGAACAAGCTGCAAAACCAAGCTGCCAGCAGCTGCGCTACGACACCCCCCCACCCAGCCATCGCTGACCGTTGTAGCAGGGCAAACAAACACTGGGCCATTGACAAGAGAGAGTCTGTATTTAGTGGAAGTGTTGACAGTCACAGTGGAAGGGCATTGTCCACAGCACAAACCGGACAGGCACACTGAAACGCAGTGATCCGTCCTTGGGAACTCTGTACCATGCTAACAATGACTCAGAAGCGAGAGACTGCAAGCTCTTTTTTCCTAGCCATGACAAGCTCTTATAAGTCTATGAACTAATGACGGAGTAAAAAAAAAAAAAAAGTACTTAAACCTCCAGGCCCAAACCACTGATGGCTGCTATTTATGTTTAAATCACAGATCTGGTTTTGGCTTAAAGCATCTGCTGAATCTGCTAATCTAGGACTTAGCACAATAAATCGGCCTCTCTCTCCCCCCATCTCTCTCTGTGTACTATATGCCCAATATCAGATAAATGGAGAACACCATTAGTCAAATTTAATAGAAATCTCTAATAGCATTAAACAAACGTGGCAGAGACAACATTCATGCTGCACAGAGACAATAATTACAAATGAAGACGGAAGTAAAAATTTCACTTTAGTCACAAAGCAAAAAAAAAACATAACAAAAAAACAAACAAACTTACGGAGAGGAATTCTTCAAAGCTGATCCTATTGTCCTTGTCTTTGTCACCCTCTGTCATCAGCTTCTGGATGATTTCACGAACTTTGTATCCCGGCAGGGGCAGATTGGCCTCCTTGAACAGATCGTGGAGCTCGTAGTCACTGATATAGCCATTGTTGTCCAGATCTGTACATACAGAAAGAATGCACATAATGCTTTACAGCATGTCATTAAACTGGCTTATCATCCTAAGTAGTGATGGAGACTAGTGCTGCATGATATTGACAAAATATTACACTTCTACATCTTACGTTTTCAAACTTTTTGTGATGTCACAAAACCAACGTATATAAAGATATTTTCTTATTCAGCCAATAGCAGTTTAGTTATGCCCATTCATACAGGGCAGCCAATCAGAAATGAAATCATTTACCTACATCGTAAAGGAACAGTAACAAAAGGAACAGTAACAAAAACAGCCTGTTTAATTCTAAAGGATAAACTGTCCTACAAAAACGTAATAGAATGAAGACCAATGTCCCAGAAAAGTGAAATAAAATAAAAAAAATTAATTAAAAAATTTTTTTTTTAAAAACCCACCTCGGTCAATCAGTGTCTTTACAGGTTAAAAAACGGTCAATAATAAGTCGACTTTTGTTGTATTACATGAATACCCTGATTCATCAGAACGCCCATTAACATTCAAATGAAGCTGTGACTGGTCTCCTTGTGAAAAAAAATAGTGATTGGTCAGAGGCTCATTCACATTTTGCATCCTTTTGCAATAACAGTATTGTAAAAAATGCAACAATTAACAGTCGATGTATTGTGCAGCCCTAATGAAGGCATCATTTGGAATATAGCCATGTTTACAGCTCTGCCAAGTTGAGTCAGTTCATTAGCAAATTTCACTCAATCCACGTATCACCAATAAACAATAATGAAGGGTGGGGAAAAACAACTATTCAGTACTGGATGATGAAGGTACATGTGTGTGAACTAAATTAGCTTATGTGCCTTGGAGTACCCTCATAAGCTAATGAAGGAAAAGGAATAGGAGAGCTTGTTTCATTCTGGAGGTACACTTAAGCTTTAATTAAGGCATGAGACCCAGGATGATTTAAAGGTTTCTGTCCACGTACTGCACACATTCACTGCTAGCAGAATACCACTGTCCTACAGCAAGGTTGACTTGGGTATATACAGCAACATACATGAGTCGTGAGGCTGAGAGTAATATATGATACTTTGAAATTACATAAAATTACAGTGAGCTATGTAGCCAACAATGAGCTAAAACAAATGTAATGTCAGTTTTATTCAAGGATACTTAATGAGTATAAATGTTATGACAAATTTTACCAGTAATCCAATATGCGTCCCACAGAGTGAGGGTCATATTCCAATGCCGAATTCTTGTGCCATTCTTCAGATGTTTCCATTTTTGTCTAACATTAGCCTTTAGCCCTAACCAAATTGCTCCATTCAAACTCACTCAAAGAGACAATCAGAGGAAATTAAAAAAAAGGACAAGAAAAAAAAAAAAAAAAAAAAAAAAACTGTCTAAAATACCTCAATCACTCACATCAGAAGACCACGCAAAATTACGCTGCTTTTTTTTTTTTTTCTAACACCATTCCTGGATAACATTGTGCATGGGCTGAGACTCTGGAAAGCAAATATTATGGTGACAGGTGACTGAGCTTAAGGTTAGACATCACATGACGGATTATCTCTCAGCAATAACATCAGTAGCAAGATGGTTTGTATTCAAGTCCACAGTGGAAGGAAGTCCAAGAGCTAATAAAATTACATCAACAATCGATTAAGCTGGGAATGACAACAGCGTAGCGGAAGGCCATTTTCAGCTTGAGCTGAAACACAACACCACACTCGTAGAGAACACTGCTGATTTAAGATCAGCTTCTAACTTTCATATCCTGAATGAGCCCTCAAGGCACTTTAGAGACAAGCATCTGGGCTTTCTGCTCTGACTGAACTAGGGAATTAGAAGTATTTAAAGATCTTGATCTATTACTCTAATTTGTAAAGCCTTACTTCAGATCTGAATTAGTACAAGCTACATTACCAACTTTACTACCTAACAGTGATAATTTACCAAAAGCACTCAAATACTAGACATCAGCTGAAATACTAGAGGTCAACAGTTCTGAAATCATCACACAAATGAGGTATAAGCTAAAATCAATTTATTGCCTTTAGTGTTCAAATGTCAGACATGTTCTAATGATTAAGCCTATGACAGTTTCACATGAAGACAATTTAAGCAGCATCACTTAAAGCAAAGGCTACAAGACTATAAGAGCATTTCCTGCAGTGTAATTAAACAGATTTTTAAAGTTATGTTTTGTGGTTTCTAGTGATCAAACAATGCATTGTGACATCAACATATCGCTATGCAAAACTGTGATAATACACAGTGGAGAACAGACATTGTGTAAGTGTTTTGAAACTGAGACAATAACAATGATACCAATGTCCTTGGTCTCGGACACACCCACCCCCATGACTGAGTGATCACTCCTGCAGTAAAAGTTAGGCTAATTTAATTTGAAAAGAATGGATTAGGGATTAAAAGCTTTAAAGACAGATAACCCCAAGATTCCAGACCCCCTGGGCACATTCAAGTCAGTGATGTGGGAACATTTTGCAAACACCCTATTTGTCTTAAGTGTTTCACAAAGCTGCTTCAGGCAATAGACATCAAAATGCTATGTTGCAAACAGAATGGTCATTTTAATCTCGTGGCCATCCACAATTATGTAATCTGAAGTAACATAATGGATGTTGCACGGACATCCATCATGGCTTAGTTTAAAATTTTTTTTTAAATAAATAATAATGACCAACTTAGAAGAAATGTGTATCCTTTCCACTATCTGGGCTTTCCGAAATTATGCATTCAGATTACGGTCTCCACCAACTACTCTTGGTCTAAAACACCTTTAGATTTTGTATAGCAAAGTAAAACATTTTTCTCTAGTGCATGAGGGCATAGCACAGCAGTATGTATTACTGTTATGCAAGCTTTTTCAATAGCTGAAATTCAATCAGTCTTTTAGTGAAACAACATCAGATCTATGTATCCTTGTCAAGCTCTGGATAGCTATTCAATACTAAAGAGCATACATCAGCATTAACAATCCGCTCAATTTGTTAGCATCAAAGCATCAGTATTGGTACGAACAAATTTATTAGGTCATGTTATTTTTGGAAGGAATGTCGTCAATTGCTCTATGCTGCATTTGTTCTATTGCGCATATGTACAGGAAATTGATTTGAATTTGAAATACTGTTTGGTCCACTCACAAACCATATTAACCTAGACAGTTAAGTATAATAGTAGCTGCTTTGCGTTTGCTGATGTGAGCCCGAGTTCATTAATATTGCCACTGGTGGCACACCTACTAAGTTCACAACTGTCTTGTCTGTCTGGCAACTCATAACACCAAATCAAATTTTATTATACTTATTAACCTTAGGAGGTAAACTATATGAACAGTAAAATTTCACACCACAATAGCGCATGTTATTAAGAATAACATGCGATATTAAGAATAACATGGAGACAAATGAAAGTAAAGCCTTGCGCTGTTTTCCAGGAGACTTGCAAGCTTTCTACGAGAGTGCAGTTCTGCAGTCCAAACCGGTATAACAGGAAGACCACTCACCGACTTTCCCAAAGGCTTCACGCAGCTCTTCGAGCTCCTCTTTAGATATCTTTGTGGCCATCTCTCTGGAGAACAACCTGTACCTTCCTCAGTCCGACAACACTCCTTTTTCGTTGGGAAAGAAATGAGAGAGGGAGAGAGAGAGAGAGAGAATGAAAATGCTGTCTTCTAATGACCCATTCTAGATTCAGGTGCAACGTAAAACACATCAGCATACAATAGATCAGTGACCTGCCAGAGAATACAGTAAGGTCAATCTGCATGGCACGCAAATGAATGGGAAGCATGCAAAACAAAACATTGCATGTGTCTTGACTACAAGGATGGAAACAAACTAATTTAAGCACAGAATCTTAATAATAGCCTTGCATTGCATGCTACTAACTCAAATGGCAAGACTCATTTCATAAAAGCAGCTATATTACATAAAGACGATTTTTTGTGTTTCTTTACTCAGTAGCATTAACATTAAAGGCAAGAATCCAAGTAGAATGAACCATGTTTAAATAATGAATTTTAACAGGCTTTATGACAGGGCAGATGATCTTTGTAGAGGTCAGAGTTAAAGGCTGTGATGACAAACAGATCAAATGACATCACATGTCTAGTATGAGAGTGATAGAATCAGACTGTTAGAAACAGGGCCATGTTCTCCCACCTGTAGAGTGAATGAATTAATCCAGCTACAACACACATGCCATCACAAAGGAGAACTTACAAAACCACTTCATCTTTTTTCTCACTTTCAGTGTTGCGTAAAAGTAGCAATTTTTAATTTCAGTGTGTTAGACATACACAAATCATTACTGTTTTTGTAGCCAGCCATTCAGGGAATACTAACTTTTTCCAATAACACTACAGCACCCAAATATTCTATTAAACAAACATATGTTTTGGTAACCTTATGAAATACTCTTCAGTGATGACCTGATGAATTCAGAGCCAATTATTCAAACACTGTCAAAGCTATTCAGATCACAAGGCTGCAGTTTGCATACTTTGATGACACCTGCTTGGAGCTACACCAGGGTCTGTCCACCAGATGAGGCCTGGACTGATCCAAAAGTCCATCAGCTTTTACTGTTTGAACTTAAGACTACTGATCAAACACTACACTGTACCTTCTCCACAACAGTCATGACATTAGCCTTTCACTTGTAATACTTAAGTGATAGATACTAGAACAACTGGCCTTAGATTAAAAAATACAAAAATTTAAAAAAATATATAAGAAGCCCTGGAGTGTAGGTCAAATGCACTTCTGGCAGCTCTAAGATGATCCATGACATGGCCATGGTGGAATGGAGAGATAGCCTGGGTGATAATCATTTGCAAACTCATCACACTTCCTTGGCATAACTCCTCTCTGGCTAATGTCAACAACCAGGCAAGCCATCCCTACCCTCCTCACTTCACACTTGGGTTCAACTAGACAGAGCAAGAGACTAAATTTAAAATAAGTATCTGAAACTTTTCGCTGATAAAAATATTTTCAATTACGTAGAGTCAATTTTGTCTCATATCATCAGTCTCAAGGTCAGAATTTGATCTCACCACTCAACTATTCAGATGTCCAACATCTTAAAAACTCCACATGTGGAAATGGATCGATTGCTCCACCCAAACCCTGCTGCTGCCCCACATCAACAGCCACATCCCAAAACTCCAGAGACCTCCAGCTACTGCTCCAGACTGCTCCAGTCAAATCGGCTAATATACCCATCAAATCAGATTAGCCGCAAAAGAGAACTCAATCCCCTAAAACAGCCAACTACAATAACAACTAACACAATCCTATTTGACTGTGGTAGGTTTTTAAGAGGCAAAAGCTACTTCACTGAAATGGATCTCCCTCTCTCTCACACACACACATACAACACACCTCTGACCAAGACACAACTACCTAGGCTACTAAAGCCATTAAAAACATTATACATTAATAAACAGACACTCAAGACAGCAAACACACACAATAGCTCTCCTCCTCTGAAAGTTAAACGGACAGACTGAAGGTTATTCCTGTACTCTCTTTCTATTAACGTGTTCTACCAACCAAAAGCTGCAAAAGCAGAGTGGGGAGGGGGCAATGAAAACAAAGTCCGAATTCCACACAACTCCGACTCTTCCGTTTCTCTCGCCTTCAGAGCTGCTCCTCTCCCTTCTTGACTGCATCTGAAGGCTAATAAAACTTAAAACCAACACCCCAAAATAAAAAAAACAACAAAACAAAACCTTGACGTTCTATAGGATGACTAGCTGGTAGTGAGATGAGAGAGGGAGCAAGAGAGAGAGCACAAGAGAGAAAGAGAGACACATGGAATACAGTTCCCCACCCCTGGTACGATGATGAAACATGAGAGCAAAAGAGCAAAACGGGGTGAGACAGAGCAAAAACATTTAAAAGACGGCAAGTTGAAAAGCAAAAGAGAGAGAGTGAAAGAGAAAGAGAGAGGAGCCTGACCTTTGCTGAGACTCGGCTTCTCAGCGGCAAGAAGCAGCGGCTGTGCTCCCTCCACACCCTTCAAGGCTAATGTGGAGTGCCAGCATTCCTGTCTGCCTCACAAAGACCTCAGGCAGCAAGTCATAACACTTCCTGCCAGGCTGTGGGAGCTGCCTCCTGTTACTGGAGCACAACATATGCGTGCAATGGAGGGGGTGTTAAAGTGACTGCGCACGTGAAAAAAAGTAAGGCCTGTGCTTTTGTTTGTTTCTTCTTTTTAAAAAAATAAAAATAAAAACACCAGTGCCTTTCTCTTCCAAGTGTGCTGGGCAACAAGCAAGAGGAGAGAACCAGGAATAACGAGTGAGAGAACAAGATCGACAGCATACCTCAGGTCATGGACTAGTCTAAATGCTGATTTGGATTCAAATTGTGTTGGTGCTCTGGTGGGATGGGATTCAATCATCTCCTGATGGAGTATTTGGAGATTAAAAGAGACTTATGCCTGAGCTAGAAATTTTTTTTTTATTTAAAAACCCCCAAAAAACCCAATCATAAAATAAAAACAACTAAATATCACCTCCAACGCATACAGTATCCCAAATAAACATCCGATAACTTACATTACAGTTATGGAGACGCTTTTATCCTAAGCGACATACAATGAGGAAACGCTCTGTCTCCAGGACAGTGTGAGAACCAGAGGAGAGTAAGTGCTAAAGTCTTTATGCAGGGAATAGTGCAAGAATATCCAAACCCTTTTGGATCAAAAGATCGCTCCTCATTTGAATCATGCACAGTGAATTCCACAGGCATTACATGAACATCGAACATATGTCATTGTCATCATCTCTGCTGCTTCACCAATGGTAAAACCATTTCCAAAACTAGAGACGAGGAGGGCTGTGTACTCGTGCTGAACAATGACCGTTTTGCTCAGGAAATAATCTACGTGAGCAAAAACAAAACGAGTGGCTGCTTACTGATGCAGAGGTGAGCACTGTCAGTAGTGTTTACTTTAAAGCCGCCACAAAAACGGGACGATTCTTTATGATTTAAAGTGTGAACACCCCGAACAACATGCTACAGGATTGTGACATTCCATAAGCTTAAGTTACAACACAAGACTGATCACCTGTTCAACAAGCTCCATCTCGCATATCAGGAACAAAGCCCTCAACAGATCTGCCTTTGGAGCTGAAGAATGCATTGCGAAACATATGGGCACATCAAGGCGAGTGTAAGGGAGAGAAAGGTGTGCGTCTTCATTTCTTTCAGGAAGGAATTCCAGTGCCGCAGAAACATAAGTCAGATTCAGTAGGTCAGGCCAGTCCTTGAGCACTTCTGTCATTCGGAGCTCGCTAGCACTTGGCGCCTGAGGAACAGTTGTGAGGGTGACGTGTGGAAGCCAGGACCAGAATCTTAAGAACAAACACCACAACAGGTGCTCATTTTCACTCCTAAAACCCATTAACTCAGCATGGGAGCTCTCAGTGAGTCAAGAGGCAACTGTTCAAGTCCAGCAAACGCCACATTGCCCAAAGAAGCCACCAGGCCTTTGCTATGAAGACTCCAGTTGACACTGGTTGTTATTACAGACATACCATTTTAGTGCTGTGAAAAAAGTGTGGAAAATTGATGGAACACTTCAAATCATCTCTGATATGCCTGAACAGCTTCTGAAGTAAGTACAAGGTTGTGTGGGCAACAAATTGAGGTCAGCTGTAGCTCAGTTGTTATGGCTAAAATCCAGCATCAACACAGAGGGACTAAACATGAAGCCACATGGATAGAGTGAGATAATGACTACAAACATACTCAAATACTATTACAGCAATAATGAAAACTCACTGATAAGAGGAACGGCCACACCTACCTTTCATAATCCACAGAAGACATTCCCTTGAGCAGACAACTCAGCAGACAGTCAAGTTAAAAAAAAAAAAAACTTCCATGGAATGCACAAGCAGGAAGGCCAGAGCAGGAACTTGTTTGGTCTTGCGTCTCCACGAGCTCATCATTGATCATATGGTTAATATAAACCAGCAAAGTATGTTGAAAACTCATATAAACACACTCTTAATATATAATATGAGAGGAGAGTAGTTGTGACTTAGCAAAAGAGCAGTTTTGAATAGATGGACCAAAACACAAAAGCAAATTGGAGCAGCTGGCAAGTGTTTTGTCACAAACAAAAAGGGGTGAGGAATTTGCCATGGATACTAAGATGGAAAAGAAATTCATAGTAACACCAGGAGTTTTCTTCCTGATTAAGTCATGTAGACATGCAGTGTCTTACTGGACACATTTAGATTGAAAAAACATTGATTGTAGGTTTAAATTGTTTAATGTAGACCACAGGCGCCCAATTCAGTTGTGCACCAGTGATGTAAATGAAGATACCCACAACCTTTCTTGGATACATCAAGACTGTCGCTGCTCATTTGAATAGAGACCTTGCTGTTGTTGATGGTGACTCAGTGCGGGCTGGATGAGTAACTGCTTCAAACCAGTGAATTTTATGAGGGGAAAATGTGGCAGAGTTGGGGAGACTGAGCCAGCACCAGTCTTTTGCGACTTCCCAAATCTGAGCCGCCAAAGGTCAGACTGTATCAGACACACCAGTGGCGGAAAATAAGATTTAACTGTCTAACCACAGGGAAAACAGAGGGCAAAGTTTGCACAAAGCACATACATACACACACCCACTATAATAAAAAAATGACACTAGTGAAATTACCCACTAATACAATTTCCATGAAGTGCTGTAAATACAAGACGAAGATGAAAGTACAAAGGTTTAAGTTTCTGTGTAATCTAGCACTACAGCTGAGAAAGCATCTGACAAGGATGTCTGGGTCCTTGACCTCCTATAAGTAATGTGTGTCAATAACAGTGAAATAGGCTAACAACTTTAAAGGGATGTGTGAAAAAGGGCTTTGGTTTAAGTCAAACAACAGAAGCCATAACCTTGAGGGCTGAGGGCAGAGACAGGTAGCCCCATTCAGCGATTTATAAACTCCAGGACAACAGACAAAAATGGCAGCAAGTTCAGTTGGAACAAGCGTAATTTTGAATCATCCCTCCAAACCCACCATGAAAGACTCAAGGCCTCCTTGTTTGAAACACTTACAAAGCTATATTTGACCTATTAGCCTTACTGAAGGACACTTTTTGAGATCAGTTTTTCACATATATTGTCTTTTACTCCCAACACTTAATTTCCAATCTAGCTAAACAACATTCTCCACCACATGGTCTGCCACAAGGACAGTGGGACAACACTGATTTGGCAGCAGGGTAACATTTCTGCTACTTGTCCAGGAAGAAGTTCTTTGGGAAAATGCGAGACTGATACTTAGAGAACGAAAAAGGCAGATAGTTGCAAAGCCACTGCACTGGTAAACAAGACCGTGAGCTCCAGCCAGTGGCTCAGAGGCCAAACCCTGACACCGTTTAAACATGCAAGAAGCATCGTGACCACACAGCAATTACAGTCGCAAGTTCTTCCAAACCTGCTAAAAAAGCTGCTGGAGTAACACAAAGGAACATGAGGGATGATAGCAGCGCCCGCGCTTCAGAGGTTGTTTAGGTCCATCAAATGAAGATCTGTCTGTATGCCCTGCAGGGTTAAATCTTTGTGAGACCACTCTACACGATGTCTGGTCGCTACTTTTTCTTCTTAGAGGCGCCTTTTTAAAGAAATGCTGCTCGTCATACTGCTGTGGTCGCAGTCCAAAGAAAAGCCAAAACCAGACATTCCTATCTCGCCCAGGAATTTGAGAGGGAAATAGCTTCGCTTTCATGGACCATGTCTAAAGTATTGAGCAACATAAAAACCTAGCACAGAGGCCTAATTCTTTTTTGTACAAGGTCAGTTATCTCGTGGAAGCACATTCATAATTCAGTCTTTTTTTACCCATGTAGAAGGGAAGTAGGTCTTTAGGACAGCAGCCAAAGAATTTCAGAACTTAACTTCCACAATTCCATGTGGAAGTTGGCAACAGATATCTCAAACCATTTTAGGCACATGACTTGACAAGGAGGGGGTCAATGAGTAAATACTTCAGACACAAGAGGCAGACGAGTACAGGAACTTTTAGATGCTTCACATGGGAAGCTGGAGGACTGGACATTGCTTCTGCTCAGTGATAACACTGATTCAGCCGAACATTGATTGACATAAGAGAGAGAGTTTTTAAACTGTTATTATACTTTCGTACAATCTTGCGACATCGTTCCATTTGCAGCAGAAGTGACAAAAAATAAACACACACACAACATGGCAGATAGTGGAGGTAATGTGAAGAGCAGCATACAAGAGAATAAAGATCTGGAACTGTGCAGAAGAGGCAGTGTGCCACGGCAGCATGTAGTTAAATAATGTCAGTGTGCAATTCCTGGGAGTATAAATGGTGCTTGAGTGTGCGGTAGAGGTAGAGCATTTTTGCATTTGATGACACTTGATTATTTTCAAAAGAGATGACTGACGGGATTGGAGGCAATTTTACGAAACAACTGACTAATATTTCTAAGTGACGTAATTATAAATATGCAATTTTCGCAGCATGAATCAGACAACAAAATACAATGTGTTTGACGATACCATCAAAGACGTGACTGTTCTAGATGGGCTTTATCTTTCAATCCCTGATTTGAGAGTATAAATGCCTTTAATTAACATTAAATAAACAATTTCTTAAGCCATGGTTCGAAACATCATAGTTTTTAACTCAAATTCTGGAGCCCTTCAAGGCATTAATGCACATTACTTTTGGTTAAATGCACAAATGTCTTGGACTCAATGAAAGAAAACATAGCTAAACACGTCTGTCAGGGATAACCTGAAGGAATTGGTAAAGAGTTTTTAAAACGTCCAAACACAGCCACGAAAATTCGAACTGAGTAAAAAAAATCCTGGAATTGTTGTTGCTAACAACTTTAGCTACACAACGTGTACGACTGTCTGTCGTAGCCAAAAGGTAGTTTTTTTATCTTTACAACATCCAGAATGAGACTAGAATGTGAAAAGAAACCAAAATAAAGACAAAAAACACCAGCTTCATTGAGAAGAATGTGTTAAAGTAAGTTAAATGAAAGATAACTCACTTGTTCAGCCCCTCTGTCCGTTGCCCTGCTGGCGTCCCCACTCCCTCGCTCTCATCCCTAAGTCCCGCCCTCTGCAGGAAAAATCAGCGCTCAGTCTCCAACTTGGGCTCTCATTGGTTCAAACGGCGAACACCTAGAAGGTATCTTTCACACGATTGGTTAAACCGCCCGTCAATCATATTACAAACCTCCCTCCTTCTCCATGCATTATATAATATTTACATGCGTGGATAGACACAGGTGACTCAGCTGTAAAGAAGAATTTAGCCCAGAAACAGCCTGCCTGTTGAACAATTTAAGGGTGTGTTATGCATCTCAGCTACACCATGTGGACAAATGTATTGGGACGCCAGACCATAACATCAGCATGGACTTCAATGACGTTGCATTCAAATGCAATCCATATTGCATCCATTCAAATCCATATTAAATTCAAATAGACTTCAATATGGAGTTGGTCCTCCATTCGCAGCTATAACAGCATCCACACTTCTTGGAAGGCTTTTCACAAGATTTTGGAATGTTTCTGAGGGAAATCTGTGACCATTGATTCCATAGAACATTTATGAAGTTCAGGCACTGTTGTTGAACGAGAAGGCCTCCGTTCCAGTTCATCCTAAAGGTGTTGGATGGGGTTGAGGTCAGGGCTCTGTGCTGGCCAGTGAAGTTCTTTCACACCAAACTCATACAACCATGTCAACCATGGACCTTGCTTTGTGTCATGCCGGAACAGAACAGATTCTTCTGCAAAGTGTGTACACAAAGTTGGAAGCATAGCGTTGTCCAAAATATCTTGCCATGCTGAAGCATTACGATTAAGCCCTTCACTGGAAGTAAGGGGCCTAGCTCAAGCACTGAAAAACAAGAGTGTCCCAATACCTTTGTCCATATAGTGTACATTTTCTGAGAGAGAGACATGAAAATGTATTTTTGTGAAATGCAATTTTACCCCAATTTTTGTACTGTACCTTTCCCACAGTGATTTAGCTAGATAGCTGTACTCACAGCAAACTGCTTGTCTAAATACAGGCCTGGTGTTCCTAGTCATTCCACTAATATGCACAAGCCATGCTCTTTTTCTGACTGTAGTGCTCTGCAGGCTTGTAATTAAGGGTTCATTTCCCAAGACAGGAGGAAACAGCTATCAAGGTGTGGCATGAGGGCTGTCCCTAAAGCTCTAATCAGAAATGGCCAACTCTGGGATTACTAACAGACATGGTGGACGTGGTTGCGGTCTTTCTAGGAGCGTTGTCCCTAAGCCTGCGCCATTATTAGAGTCTATGATGCTTTTCAGTCATACAGGTCACGTCATTGTCTTGGAATAGTGAGTGCTTGTGACTGGACTAAATAATTTGTGCAGTTTTCACAATTACATGTCAGATCTGTTTGTCTTGCATTATTATTTTTATCTTTTTAGTTACTGTTTTTTTTTTTCAGATAAAATTGTCAATCATCAAATTCTTACATTTCAATCGGAATGTCTCTTCAAGCATTCTTAAATTTTATGAGATCAATTTTCTTTTCTCTCTCTCTTTTCTCTTTCTGCTTCCTGATCGTATCTTCTTAGCTTTAGACAGGTTGGCCAGAGCTGCAATTACTGAAGTGCTGTGGTCTGCACTTCCTCTAAACCTGTCAATCTTACCCTTCGACGCCTGAAAAAGGGGTGGTGTTTTATAGTCCGGAGGATGTGTTTGTACAGTCGGAGCTGGTCGTTATTCTCTGATGAAGATTGAACCTTTCCCAGCTGCGGTTTAGAGCAAACTGTTTTTCGTTCGTTCACACAAGTCCTTTTATGACCCAAAATTGCATCATATTTGGTGCTTCTCAGTTAAAACACGGGTGGTCCCTCCATTCTTCTGCATCAGTGACTTCATTCACTATTCTGGGAGAGCAGCAGGAAAATGATAACGCTGTAGATACATTCACTAGACATATATTTGGACAAAAAAGGGAGAAACTAATCTTAGGCTAGTGTTACTCTGCAAAGCTGTAAACAGTTAGATGAAATTCCAAATGGCTGAGGCACTTGATGATTTTATCTGTAAACAAAAATAAAGATTTTTTTAGACAATTTCCATTTTCCACCGCCCAAAATGTGGTCAATGAGGCGGGACATGTTTTGTAAGGTTTGCTTTATTAATTCTGCCCGAGAGCTATGAGGCAAATACTAATAACAACACACTTAATAATAAACTGTATTTATAGAGCACTTTTTCTTACGAAGTGCTTCCCAGATGACTGTTAATGTTCAGCAATGAGAAAATGAAGTTGAAGAAATGAAACCTCAGAGAATGAAAAAATCTGCTTCAAATGATAAATACGAAGACGACTAGACATTTAATTAAAACCCGGAAGGCCGAATATAAGGTGGAATTGAGAAGGATGATAACACGATCACATTTTTTCTGTAATTTATAGTGGGAATTTGCAGGCTAGTACCTGTAGATCTAAGACCACATGTTGAAGCATAAACATTCAGTGAGGTGATCAGGTGCTTTAAAGCCATTCGATGTAAGTAAAGGAGAATTTAAATCTGTCCTAAAAGATTCAGGAGGTCCTTGAGTTACAACACAAATCCATTCCTATGTAGGACTGTTGTAACCCGAGGACCCCCTGTACAGGGATCAAGTACACTTCTTTTAAAATGTGGAAACACATGCTGCTGCATTTTGTATAATTTTAAGAGGGTGTGGAAGTTTAGAAAGGGCTTAACTCTCCCTAACAACATTTTTCAAATTATAACAAACACATCTTTTATGCCTGCATATACACGTAGGTAAAATATGAAATAACACCATGGTTATGACCCTCACATTTGGCACAGAAAACAATGGTGACTACTTTCTTACAAAGCAAAGGTTTTTGTTTACAATTCTAGTTAGAAATATCAGTATTTAATGGAATCTCACAACTTATTCGTTGGCATTGCATAAACAGCATGTTTAGTGCCTCAAACCTCAATGGCTCTAAAGGACTTGCTTATGTAGTTTCTGACACTGACACAGCATTACAGACTGTTTTGTAAAATGCAAAATATAATCAGGTCAGGATTATAACTACTGTTTCTATCCACTGTACTTTTAACCGCTCTTATGGATAACAACAGTATGTCATCCAGTGTCATAGACAAGAATTTTTGACATTGCTGTTCAGCACAGTGTGGTTTAAGGCAGGCACGTGGTAATTCAGAAACGCAGTTTGCACAATGATAATAGAGGGGTTGAAAGCTTTCATTACTGTTCAGCAACATTAGCCTTGTAGCTCCAGTGCTAAAGAAGAGAAGTAAACATCATCCCTCTTCTCAGAGTTCTATCGAGATATATATTGCCTTTGTAACAGCTGACAGCTGCATGAACTTATCCTGAACTTCTTACCCACCATGTTCTCATATTTAATATCAGTAGTCTTCTCATCCACAATTGATTTTTACTACTGACCACAGCCACATGGACCTTTCCTCTATATTAGGGATTTCAACCTGGATACATTCTAGGTTGCAACACTGCAGGCTCTCATTTAACACACCAGATTCAACTTAGTTAATCAGAAAGGCCTTCAGGAGTCGAATTCAGAGTGTTAGGTTGTGCTCATAGTATAACGTTGCAGTGGCAGGAAACTGATTTGTCTCCTTAATCTAATCAGATCTTTTCAGAGCTATGTGGACACAAAAATTTGATCTTGCAAATCATATCCAAGCTACACTATATGGACAATCGTATTAGGACATGCCTCTTAACTATTGAATTCATTGGGCCCCTTACTTCCAGTGAAGGGCAATCTTAATGCTTCAGCATACTAAGACATTTTGGACAACACCATGCTTCCAGATTTGTGGACAGTTTGGGGAAGAACCTTTTCTATTCCAGCATGGCTGTGCCACAGAAAGCATGGTCTGTAAAGACATGATTGGATGAGTTTGGTGTGGAATAACTTGACCGCCCTGCACCAAGCCCTGACGTCCCTTTGGGATGAACCGGAATGGAGATATTAACTTTCAAAAATGCTCTACAGAATGAATGTGCAACTAATTCCCACAGAAACTCAGAAATATTGTGGAACCCCTTCCAAGAAGAGTGGAAGCTGTTATCGTTGCAAAGGGGGACCAACTCCATATTAAAGTCCATGTATTTGAATCCAATGTCACTAAAGTCCCTGTTGGTGTAATGGTCAGGCATCTCAATACTTCCGCATATGTGTTTGCAGGGTAGGTAATAAACACTGCAGAAGCACTCAAACATTTGGCCTTTTCACCTCCTACCCTAATCATGAACTAAGAGGTGTTCAGATCACTTTAAGTTTTGTGCAGCTAGTTTGCTCATTTGCTGTCACTCACGACCAGGATGTGCTCACGCGGGTTGTTTCAGGTCAGGTTTTTACTCACACCAGCTATGGGTCGATTACAAACATGAATGTGAACCATCAAGGCCGAAAGATTGAATCTGAGCAAATGTAATATGAGTTTACAGCCTTAGAAGAGGGGAAAATAGTATTCTCTGTAGAGCTGAAGAACCTAGTTTAATATCCCTTCTCCATATCAGTGTTTTCCAACCATAGCCCTGGTAGCACACTGCCTTGTACATTTTTCTATCTAATTTTTAGTCATGTCAAGTTCCACCCACTTGAACTCCTGCAATCACACCAATACCATCAACACTGGAACGTGAGAGCTAGGACAGGCTTTTCATAAAGCCAGATCTTTTTGAATGGCTCCTAAGTAGCGTTAACAGACACTACACTGGCTAGGACTGTGTGATGCGGAACAGGGAGCTTCATGTAATGCTTCATGTAATGCTACAATTTCTTATTTATGTGCAATATTATCTTATTATTGTCTGCAATAATCTACCATGTGCAGTAATGTGCAGTTTTCTTATAGGGTGCTAAAACATTATCATTATGTGTAATACCTTATTATGTGCAAAGGTCTTACCATGCGCAGTATCATGTGCAGTTTTCCTATTGGGTGCTAAATCCTTTCATTATGTGCAATATCTTCTTCTTCTTCTTCTTCTTCTTCTTCTTCTTCTTCTTTATGTGCAATAGTCTTACCACATGAATTATTACTACTCATGTCAATATTACTGATTTACTGCTGATCTCTACTATGTGCAATAATAGACTCTTAACCACCATTTGTGTTGTTATTTGCAAGTTATTTGTGTCTAGTATTAATACCCAGCATTGTGTATATAGCATAGTGTATTTCATATTGAGTTTTTATTTGATTGATTTAGACTTTATGTTTTATATTGTTCTTGTCTGTGTGTCTCTGTGTGACTGTACAGTCTTAACATGAGGAATTTGCTCCAGGATAAAGTTTTCTGATTCTGATTCTGGTTTAGATGTGACTCAGGGGGCTCCAGGGTCAGGGTTGGGAAGCACTGGCCTCTATGATCCGAGTGCCACTGTAATTTTTAAACATATCCCTCCTGAATCTAAACTCCACAGTTCAGCATGGCCCAGTGTTTCTTCCTCATGCTATTAGGGAGTTTTTCCTGCCATTGTTGCACCTGGAGCTGGATTTCTATAAAGCTGCTTTGGCATAAACTGAACAGACAATATGTGAGACAAACTGATGATTACATTGTTCACTTGGCTCTTTATATTCTATATTTTGAATATAGAATATTTTCCTTCCTGAAATTGTGCTTTGCCAGCTGCAGGCATTTTCTACTTGACAGACAACAAAAGGTGAACGAAACAAACAACAGAGAAAGGTCTCGTATTAAACACTTGTCTGAAATAAAGTTTAGTGTCTAGTACTAATAGTATACACTGACTTATAAATGAATAAAAGCAGCTAATATGCTGTATTTACTTTTCTCCTTAATAAGTGTCCTTAAAGGTTTCTCAGTAGTGAGTTGGTGTGATAAAACAATTGTTATAATAATATTATTTAACCTTTCATTTTTCAGATTAGCATGCTCCCAACAAGGGCAGTGTAGCTGCTTTACAGAAGTAGGTTCAAGTTCTTTAACTATGTTTATCTCAGTGATCTGTCTTCAAGTTTAAGTATTTCTGCTAATTGGTGTTGTTACAGTGGCTTCTGGGAGGGGCCTACGTCCTTTTTTTTAAAAACTCCACTTCTCATTCTGACCTACAGCTCCGGCCATAAGAAGTAGTTTGATGTGGGCTCGGGATGACATAATGGTTCGTAAAACTATAAACAACTCATTCGCAGCGAGCAAAATCAAATAAACCACTTTACAGGTCCGTCAGCTCACGAGGCCGGAGATATACGACTGTTCCACTGCGGAGAAGCTGTAGGTACAGAAGTACAGTTACAGGTTGCTTCAAATGAGGTTATATACAGCCCATGCAGGTCAAAGAGTACAGGAACATTTGCATTAGAGGAAAATATGCACCTCTCGTGCCAGTGTCAGTCAGCATTAAAATCCTCAGTAGTTTTCCTCCAGTTTCCTGCGTACAGAGTTTTAAGAGCAAAAGCATGATCGTCCATTTCTCCTGTTTAGTGCCACAAGTCAAGGAAATGAAGATTAATGGCTGTTTAAAGGCAAGAAACTACAGCCAGAAAGTACTAACTAAATATGTTATTTCTGCATGTCCACTCACAATTTTTCAAACTGTAGTAACATTGATGAAGGCTTCGCTCACAATCATGTGTCATATATCACTAAAAGCTTGTTTCCTGTTAGAATCTAACTAGTCTCATATATGTCTACCTCTTTTGATGAATAACATTTCATATAAATTATGCGTGATATCAGAGAGCTGACTGGACAGTGCACTTCTGAGGCTGATTGAACTGTTTTTCTCAAAATTAGGGTTTCTCCACATTCAGAACCAAACAATTCTTCTACAAATCTTATAGAACCTGCATTTAGGAGATTTTACAGGATAATTCCTATTCAGAATGATTTGACAGAAGGATTTCCTAATGTTTTATTCATAGCAGGAGTTATGCTAGATTTTGCAGAAATAAAAATAATTACAATGACACAAACAATAACAAAAAACTATAAATAAATGAGACATATTCTGTCAATCTCTGGAGCTTTTTCCAAAATTTCCAAAATGTTTATTTTTAAATACATATAATTTTCTAAAATGTTTTTCAAAGCTATGTTTTTTTCATATACAAATAGATAAGTTCTGGTATAAAAATATCTGTATGTAATCAACAGGCAAAAAACTGACTGTGATATCGACCGTGTCTTTTATCAGCAGGTTTTTTTTAGTTGCTTTTAATAGGTGTGCAAACTGCTTCATCACAATGGTTACTGTTTAATACTATACCAGCATGATAATGTTGAGATAAGAACAAATCTAGGGCTCCTGCCTTCATTTAGGTCAAGGCACGGTATGCACAGGTATGAGTGATGGATTTTATTGCAGCTAATCACTCGCTAATCATTTAGCTCCTTGCCCCAGCATGCTTGAATACTTATCACAGGCTATGCAGGATTCCTCTGAAGGGTGGAGTATTCCTCGTGCCATGTACTGTCTTTTACATTCAGTGTCATTCAGGCCTCTTCCCATGCTGTATTATTTTAATGCCAGAGCAGCACCTATTATGCCAGGTACAGCTTTCCAGAAATCTTGGTCTATACCCGTGAGGAGCAGACCGAGGGCAACAGTGTCAGGAAAAGCTCTCTAAGGCTTTGTTCAAACCTGATTTGTTCTTTAAATTTGAGTATTGAGTAGTGCATTGCTTGCATGTCCAATTTGTTTGTCATAGTAACCATGCACAAATGAGCACAATGAATGTGATGGGGCAAAACTTAGCAAACAGGCCACATTTACAAGCATCATCTTACAAACTGTACAAAATATCTTAAGGCACTCATAAGGAAGATTCATAACACTGAGGGTTCATGGAGGGCTTGCCAGTCATGAAGTTCGCTAGAAGTTTGAGAGGGGTGTGTAAGCAGATGATTTACTGAAATCACATTCAAGTTATGATCTATGAGGTCGTCTCTGACCTGAAGGCGTTCTAATGTATGACCACAGCCACACAGCCGAAGCTGTAAATGGCAAGCCCTACTTTTACAATGTTCATTTACAATGTTCGGTGCCATTCGCTTCACTGAGCTATTCGATGAAGTGACCGTGACAGAATCCCTGAAAGCAGAAGCTGCTACTTTGCATACGTAAATACACACCTACAGTATATGAGCACGCAATAAATAAACCTTCCTAGAGGAAGTTCCTCAAGTACATGCAGATGTGGTCGCTGCTGTGATACAGCTTAGTACAGGATTAGGGAAAACAGCTCTTAATTTTAATGTACATTAACAGAACAAAGTTTTATGTCATCTGGGTGCATTTCTGTCAGCCAATGAAACGTCCACACAAGGTGAAAGGTTGATGGGGTTTTACATTATGTATGTAAGTAAATCAGTCAATCAATAAAAAGGCTTAAGATTTGACTCCAGATCAGGACACCCGAGGGTCCTTTTTGTGTGGAGCTTGCCTGGTTTTTGCCAGGAGCTCCAGTTTCCTCCCACATTCCAATGGTATGCGTGTCAGGTGAAATGGAGACGCAAAAGTGCCCCTAGGTGTGACAGCCTGTGTTTAGCTTCTGTGTGCCTGCCCTGTGATGGACTAGCGACATGTCCATGGAGTTTCTATGCCTTTTCACCTCATGACTGCTGGGATAGACTCCTGACAACCCTGGTTAGTATTTTCTTTTTATTTTAAATACTGTATTGATCCCTCTGCATTTTACCCATTCGCCCGAGTGAAGCAGCGGACAGACAGCAACTCGGCGCCCCGAGAGCAGTGTGTGGGGACAGTACGTCGCTCAAGAATACCTCAGTGGTGACACTGGCAGCCCTGGGATTCAAACCCATGACCTTCCCATCCCAGGGGCAACGCCCTAACCTCCCCAGGCCACCAACTGCCCCCAAATGGATAATGAATTAATAAAACAATTTTAAAATATAGCTGTAATAGTACCATGTCTCATGTACTTCAACAAGGCCTGGTGAGATATGCTGTAATTACATAGCATTTTTTCTAATATGATCTAGCAACAGTCACTACAGTTAGGGAAAGTCCAAGATATGCCAACAAGCACACTGCAAGATTGCAAGATTGCTGTCCTAGCAACTAAATGCCTTCCTACACCAGAATCTATAATCAGGTGAAGATGTGGGCTGAAATGTTATCCTTCCACATAGCAAAGTGAACCTGAGGGGCAACTTCACTACAGTTACACGTTTAGCTGGGATGGTGCTCTTGCAAGCACATTTTTGTTTAATGCGGAAGAAAAGAATCATGTATTGACATGTAGATTGGATTTACCAGACAGCCTGTTTTCTGGTTCATAGGTATCATTATGCTTTTACGAGCTGTACATTTTTATCTGCCCTCCCAATGAGAATGTGTGCATTTGACAGATTGGAACAACAATGTGAGCTTATTTGCCTGGAAGTCATAAATTCACAGGGCATAGTGTCGTTTCAGTTTCAGTGGTGGTTGAGGCACTACAAAGTATTTCAAAGCTCTTTGTGTCTTGAGATTCACACAGAGCAGAGGTCCTGGTTATTTACTTGTCCTGCACATTTTAGTGGTTTATCAGTTATTTAACATCTAATTAATAACCCCTTACTGTTTAAATGACTGAGTTTAAGGAATGATTTGAAAAACCTTTCAATTTTCCCAAGATGTAATCAATTAGCAAAGAGATGCTTGGTGTCCAAGTTCATTTAGTTCAGCTAACAAACACCTGAACTGCTTCTGTACAAAGACAACAACAGAACATCTCTCAACTCACACTGAATTCAGCTCATTAAACTGACGTAAACGTATCGCTACACTTTAGGACTCACTGTGAGCTTTGAAAGCAAGCAAGACGTCCAATGGTCTGATGATCATTGTCACAAAAACTCATTCTGCATTAGTCCTCCTACTATTGAGGCAGTTGTGAAAACAGGCCCCGTTGTCTAAAATTCACTTACAGGGTCAGTTTAATTACAGTCATACTGTGTCCTAAATCATATGGATAACTCTGTGCATGTATTTGGAGCTTCAGCAGGTTGAGACTAGTTTTGAGGATGTATTAATGAAGAAGAATTAGGGTGTCTATTGACTTCTAGCAATGTTAGCCTCAGAGCTAAACTGAAGAAGCAAAATTAAGATACCGAGCATGCCTTGGATGATCTGGTAAAGGTCTGATGTTTCACTGTACTTTTCCTTTAAAGCAGGGAAAGCACTGAAGTGTGGGAAAGTGTGGGGGAGTGGGTCTACAGGAGCAGAGTTAGGAAACACTATACAGTTGTGATGGTAATGAGTAATGATGGAAATGGGTGTAGCAAAACCATTGAAAGATGTAGGAAAAACATACAAAATAGAGGTAGCACACTGCTCCATTCATATGGAGTTCATGTTTTCAGTCTGTTCCTATCATCAGGACAACTGGATGACAGAAGTCAACCTATTCAGTTTAGTGATTTCCCCCCACAAAATCAACCTTAAGAGTGGAGAATAGGACACAAACTGACGTCCAAATTCTGAGGCAGACAATGCAAATGGCTGCAGTCGGCTGGCAGAGCGGGCGTGAGGCTGTCCCTAATCCAAAGTAAATGGACCTGTTTTTATTTTTATCCTACCAGCCTTTTATCCACGGCCCAGCACATCTCCGCCCTCCTAGTATGGACGACTGAGAGTGGGGCGTGCGTTCGTCGTGCGTTCAATGTCATGCTCGGGGGCGTCTCTGGAATGAGGGAGTGACATCACTGGTTGATCTTGAGGTGTGCACAAAGGCTCCCTGTGACTGCCTTCTCAACAGGAAGAACAGGTATTACGTAAAAACTGTCTGCAGGTCACTTATAGTTGGTCTGACTGCTTATGTAGTGCATGCGAAAACGAAACTGCTGGTCAGAACTGGGAGCTTTTGAAATACAGTACCAGTCAGACGCGTCCAGTACTGGTAAAAGAAAAGAAAAAGAAAAAAACAGTCATACGTCTGAGTGCTTGAATAATGTTTCATTTTTTACATTTGCAATCACATCATAATCATAATTCACATGAATACAGTGTATATTGAAATACTATTAAACATCTCAAAGTGTCTAGTGTATAGTATTTCAGTACACCCTGTATAAGTCACTAGAATAAAGTAACGATTATTATGATGTTATTCCAAACTTTGATAATGAAACACAGTTCAAGCACTCAGGCATATGACCATTTTTTTAAATACAGTACCAGTAAAAAGTGTTCAGTACTATTAAAAATAAAAAAGTCGTAAAGCCTTAAAGGCTTGAATTTGTTTTTAAAGTAAGTATAAGCTAGACAAACAGATAATTCTTATTCAATATATCAAGTTTTTGAGCACCGTGAAGTGATGCAGAGTATGCTTCGATTATCTACTTACTGTAAATGATCTGCCTTCAGGTTTGATCACTATGTTTCAAACACAAATCATTCTGAATGTTCTACAAATTTCTTGGTCATTAAGGAATCATCTACAGCTGTGTTCATTTTCCCATCTGTTGGCATGGTGGTTAGGGAGTTGCCCCTACAATCAGAATGTTGTGGGTTTAAATCCCAGGACTGCTAGTGGCACCACTGAGGTACCCTTGAGCAAGACACCGTCTCCACACACGCTGTGTTCCTGGCTGCCCGCTGCTTCCCTTGGTGAATGGGTTAAATGTAAGAGGAAGAATTTCACACTGTTCACACTGTGTGCTGTGATGTGTTCACATATGAAAAATGGTCACTTTACTTTAAAGCTAACGTTTCTCAATATTCTTTACAGCTTCTTACCAATAGTTTAAAACCTTTTGTACATTATTAAGTGCAGTCAAATCAGTTCCAACTCCTGGTGAACATCTGGAACGTATTTCTCTTGAAATTCCTGTCCTCTGTTTGGCTATTTAGGCCTCTTAACGGCCTGCTCGTGATTTCTCTGATTGTATCCATCCATCTTTTTGCTGGCTGTTCACTTTCAGACTTACTTCATCTGTTCCAAGCCTGATTGTCTTTTCAAATTAATCTGTTCTTTTCGTAATATGTCCAAAATGAAAGGCCCCAGTTCGGTTGTTTATGCTTGGAGTGAGACATGAGGTTTGATTTGGTCAGTTATCCAGTTGTTTGTCCAAGGTACTCTCGAAAGTGTCCACCAGCACCACAGTTCAAAGGCATGAACGACTTTTCCTGTGTTGTTTTCATAGGGTCCCACTCATAAAGAAACAGGGAGAAGACCATACTGTGGACAGTATTTTAAGATGTTTCCCAGTTTTCTCCCCAATTTAGTGTCCAATTCCCCCCTCTAGTTATTACTCCACCAATCATATGATACCACCTTCTTCCTCTGAGTGACTGGTTAAAATCACACTGAGTGGGGTGAGAGAATTAAGCCAATTGTGCTCTCTTGAACTCCCTGCTGCAGAATGAATAGAGAGCTAAATGATTATAAGTTTTTTAAAGATCAAGCTCCTTCATCGTTGTTCTGATGAGTGCCAGCCTGCCTGTATTTCTTGACTGATGGATCTTTAGTTAATAAGTCATAATAGCTGAAGTCCCATATCAGTAAGATTTTTCGCTATGAGTTTTATGTCTGCATATAAATTGTATTGGTGTTTCTTCCACAAATCTTTATCATCTTCTTCCAGTCCTGCTTCTCTCATTATATCTCTAGAGTAGTAGCAGTTTATTCAAACGATCTAACTGCAAACAATTACTTGTACGTATTTTAACAAGGTGATTCCTGCAAAAGATATGAAATCAATTCTGAAATTCCCGTAAACACTGAAATCGGTTGATTTTTTTCTACTTTCAGTGTTGTGTCCGAGTATGCAATGACCCGGTCGTTCTTCCACAAATCTTTATTATCTTCTTCCAGTCCTGCTTCTCTTATTATATCTCTAGAGTGGTAGCAGTATATTAAGCGCAGTATATTAAAATATAACTGCAACAAATTACTTTTACATGTTTTAACAAAGTGATTCCTGACTTTTGAGTGTACATACTGAAATTTGTGCATCTGTTTGAACGTATCACTGGAAAAGGCATTAAAAACAAACAAACAAAAAATTGTACATAGATAGGATAGAAAAATCCTTCCTTGGATGCTCTATAAGAACAAGGGGATAATTTGCTTGCAGCTGGAGAATGATGTAAAGTGTCACATGCTGCTGTATATAACAGAGTGTTGCTGTAAAAGATGGATTCTAATGAATTCCAGTGGTCTGACCATGGTATGTGGTTTCACCAAAAGCCCTTTTTGGCTGTTTGTCTTCTTCTCGAAAACTGCTGGCATGTCTTGCGGGCATGAAAACGAGGCTAATCAGGAGATTTCAGTTCCTACCTCGGGGAAAACTGGAGATTATGTCATGCAGGAAACTAGCTGGCTGAGAACACTACCATAAAAAGCACTTTGCCTGAACTCTCCACGAAGGAAAAGCCCCTGCCATTCCTGGGGGAGGGGTTCAAAGTACACAACCTTAACAGGTAGCAAGAAGACAAAAGAAGGCACTTCTGAGATGTCCACCTGAAGCCAGGAAACCTTTCAGATCAGTCTTTCTCATTCAAAACGTGAGGAACGTCTGTTTTCCAGTCTTTCTGGCTCATCCCCCTCGCTGTCCTTTCAAATGACGGTTTACAGTACAGCTCAGCATTAACATAAGAACAAAAACAAACAACATCTGGGTGGGACATCTGGGCTTGAGTCACTCCCTTTTTGATGAGGCTACCACATTTTGGTACGAAATTGGGGCCTAAATTTAGCAGTGTGGTTGGCATCCGGAGAGAGAGAGAGAGAGAGAGAGAGAGAGAGAGAGAGAGAGAAAGAGAGAGAGAGAGAGAGAGAGAGAGAGACGCATATTCCCTATGGGCAGGCCGCCCTGTGAGGAACAATGCAGGCCTTCTGCAGGGGGAACACCCGCTCCTGCTTGCAACTCAGCCTTTTGCCTTATATGGTTGCGAAGGCAGCTTCTGGTGCGATTGGCTCACGAACATCCCAGGAAAGGGCGTTCGTATTTGCACCAGCAAATAACCTCGCAGCACCTGTCCCAGCATGTAAATGAAGGGAACAGGCAGGACTGTGCAGCACCAAGGAGACCATTGACCTGACCTGTAATCCCATTCTTTTCCCATCACTGGGCAGTTAAACCATGGAAGGGCAGCAGAGAAAGTAAAAAAATATATATACTTGAACAAGTGCCAATATGTTAAATCATAACTATTAAAGCCCTAATCCAATGCTGTATTTTAACACAATATTTGTCTATTCTTAAATGTAGATGACCTAATAGTTACTGCCATCCCTACACATGGAAAGGCAGTAGAGGTGGAAAAAACAAAACCAAAATAAGTTGCAAATACTTCTCGAGTACTGTAACACTCACCCAAGGCTGCGCTATGATGTAAACTTGATGTACGTGGCACAAGGCTATGATTACTCATGACCAAATGATGCCAATAACAGCATAACAGTATTATTAACTCAATTAGTAAGATTTTTTTTAACGTCGCAGGCAAAAATAAAGTTCTGTGGGTTTTCGACTGGGGAGACTGAAGCTTTTTCCATTGCAGTCATTGGAGGTTATCATCATTATTCTAACTAGTTACATAAAACTAATCCAGCTCAAAGGAAGAGTTTGGGGCAGCGGGTGGCCTAGTGGTTAGGGCGTTGCCCCTGCACTCAGAAGGTTGTGGGTTCAAATCCCAACTGATAGTGTAATCACTGAAGTACTCTTGCACTAGGTACTGTACCCACTACACCCTGGGCTCCCCTCATTGGTGGCAGCTCACTGCTTCACTTGGTGAATGGGTTAAATGCAGAGACAGAAATTTCACATTGTTCACGCTGTGATGTGTTCACGTGTGACTGTAAGGGGCTACTTAACTCGTTGGAGAATCTTTAAAATATTTTAAATTTATTGTTACACTTTTATTATTTGGCCCTATATTCTATACTGTCTCTATAGCCATCAAAATAAGAACGGTTATAACAATGGTTTACATGCACTCACAGCGGACATGTATGCCATGGCAGTATTAGGCGCTGCATGGTGCCTGGCAGAATGAATGAACAAACATTTTTTAATTACAAAAAATATACATCACTAATTCAGTGCAAACATTTCTATGAACTGTGGGTTTCCACAAAACAACACAGTCTCAAAATTAAACATACAGCAAATATAGTACTGACGACTTTGTGAAGGCCTTTTCAAAACCAGCTATGATTCATGTTTAGGGTCCTGTTGGGACATCCAGTCCAGGATTCAATCCTCTGGTTTGATGTTATGCTGAAGAACTCGTAATCTTCCTTTATCATTACTCTGTTTGCCACCATGCCAGTGTTATTGGGACTGAATGTCTTTCTCCTATAAGCATATCTCTGATCTCTGATCTTTGACCTTGTGTTGTTTTCAGGAAACCCCCAATTTGTTCAATTTTGTCCACTGGTAGGAAGATATGTGGTGTTTAATCTTTCTGCGACGGAAAGAAAACAGTTGCAGACATCTTTGAAATCAAAAACTAACGTGACATGCATGTCTGCTACATGTGCACATACACTTTTTGCCAAGAACTCTATCTATACGTTCCTCTTTATATCAGTCTACGATCAGTCTACGATCAGTCTATATCTACCTGTCTGTAGCCCGCATCGGCCCGTAGCATCTTTCCACTCTAGGCAAAACCAAATTATGCAGAAATCTGCAAAACTCCATGTTCACAGCAAATAATCCTCAATACACAAATAGTGAGGTTAGGGAGAGCCTGAGGAATGACTGACACATTCCTCAGACACTTAAATTATATAATCCACAATCAAGATCCTCGTAGGTTGATTTATTTTTTTCTTGGCGAGTGCCTAGTCCACCTATCACTACGAAACACAAGATACTTAAAATGTGCTTAACCCTACCTTAATTTACCACTGAAAATACATTGAATCCCTTAATTTGAATTAAGTTGCCATTAATTTGTGAACTGATCCCTTAATTTGACCTTAAAAGTGGATCTAAGGCATCAGTGTGAAACCCCTTAATTTTAAACATAAGGCATTAATTCAAGAGGTTCTTTTATTTAAGGGGCAAAATTGAAAAAGGGTAACATTCAGTAGTTGTACCCCTTAATCTGTGCACTTTTCATCTTAAATTTCTGGAAATTAAGGTCAAAATTAAAGCAGTTTTACGGGGCACAATTTAGGGGTTTGGTTTTGTAATGTATATAGCAAGGACAGGCCCTGTCTGTAGCTTTATATCAATCTATCTGAAATAAAGTGTGACACATCTATACGACCTTGTTAGACATTCTATTCCAAAACCATTAATACGGAACTGCTTCTGCTGTTCACAGAAGGTTTTCCAGTAAGAATTTATGCTCATTGAATCAAAAGAGCGTTTGTGAAGTCAGGCACGAATGTTGTACAAGAGCTGGCTTACAATCGCTATTCCAGTTCATCCCAAAGGTGTTCTTTTGGGTTGTGGTCAGGCCACTGGAATTCCTCCACACCAAGCAAGCTCATCAAATCATGTCTTTATGGAGCTTACATTATGCACAGGGGCTCTCATGCTGGAACCAAAAAGTTCCTTCTCCGACGTATTCCTAAAGGTTTAGAATCATATAATTCTCTAAAATGTCTTTGAGTGTTGGAGAATTTATATAACCTTTGACTGGAGCTAAGGGGCACTAAACCAAACCCTGAGACCTCCAACAAACCATGCATTCTGGTAAGCAGTTATCCCAGATTCAGCTGAATCAGAATCGTTCAGCAGTTCGGCAGATAGTGCTGCATGTTTCATTACTCATATCATGTTTAAAGCCACAGAGCTCTTCAGTATTAACCATTCTACTATTCTATCTTTCTGCAGAGACTAAATTAATATGTGTTTGATATACATGTCGTAGCAATGTGTGTGCCTGAAATACGTAAACTCAACAATTAGGTGGTGTCCACATACTTTTGGCCATATAGTGTACCAATCTCACTATAGCTCCACTGTGAACCATTTTGTCCTCGGACTGCAAATGCATTTTAATTTTAATTCACGTAAATTATATATATACTAAAAATAAAGACATTGTTCTCTATACGAATGCGGAATCAGAAGATCCAAGTTGCAGACGTTTGTGAGCAGTGAAATTTTGAAATCTACCTACGCCATCTTGTGGCTGGAGTTTATATTACTAATCCTCACCACTCCTACAAATCAAACCAACCAGGCTATTATACAAAAAGATATCGGTCACCTATTCTTAAACAAAAAGACGACATAGAAAAACAATGAAATGAGTCTGGCAATTAAGGCACTTTTAATGCAAAAAGCATCACCTGAGGCATTACACAGAGCAGCACCTGGAGTTTCAGCATAGTTATAAAAGTGTCACACTGACCAGAGTTTGCCAGAAGCCTTGTAGCCCAAAGATCAGTTTAAAATGATCTGAACACTATGATACTTTTGGGAAACCCAGGCCAGTACATTCACATTCTCCCAGTCTTTACCTCAGAGAAACACATTTGCACTGAACAGACTGCATCACTTTTGACTTTGGAACACTTGGTATGTACATTAGTGAGGAGGTAGAATGGAAAAACTTTGCTTGCCCTCATGCGCCTTCCAAACCAGAGCTTTTTGCTTCTTCTTCTTCTTCTTTTTTAACCCAGCCAAATGCAAATATTTTTACTGCATACCGTACCTGTAACAATGTATTCACTAGCAAGCAATGCTAAACATGTTTTTTTGCAAAACAAAGTTCGATTGATCCATTCAATTCTAACCTCTTGTGTGGAGCCCTCAGAGGAACGTATCAAATGAATTTGTAAAATGTCTTGTCAAAAGACTTTAAAACAAAAATCAAAATCCTTTGTTGGAAATAGTATAGATTTAAATAATAAAAAAACAACAAAATCAAAAGGTTACAACACCAATCATTACTGTGAACCATTAAGGCACTGTGAACGGTAGACGCTACGGCTTAAAATTTGGTTCCCGATAAATTAATCTTCCACCAATGGACTGCAACGTTCTCCAGGTCCGTGTTTAACTGAGCAAGAAACTGCAAAAGAAGAAGGAAAAGCAGTTCAGTTCAAATGAACCGAGGGCATTAAATGAATCATCTTCTCTACTCTCAAATATATAAATTACTTATGTTTAAAGTTAGTCAAGCTTTCATACCCAATTCCTGGCCCTCACTAAAGCACTCATGAAATCCAAACTAATACTGAAAATGGAAGAGAACCAACAAATGACAAAAGCCTCCCACAACTAGAGTGGTCTAGAAAAATACACCACACACTTTTGGATTACGGTCATGAACCAGAGCCCTGACCAAGCAGGGATCTTGAATTTCTTGTAAACACACATGACTTCAGCCTGAAAAAGACATAATGGGCAGAATGCAGGTATAGTCTCACAAAGCAAAAAAGTTGATTGTGACAAAAAGCTTAGTGGAACTTAGATTTGGATTTGAATAAATCCGATCTTATCCTTCCATTCAGCTCATCTGTTACAGGTATACAGTATAATTATATATAGTGTGGGCCAGGAATAAGTAACACCACTTTAAAAATAATCAAAATCCCAACTATAAGTAGTTATCCAGTTATTCGAATTTACTAGATGCTAGACACTCACTTTAAGAAAAACAAAAGGGGTTTAAGTACTAAGGATGTTTATCTGGGTACAGCATTTTCACGTTAAACACTGTAGCTGTGTAGCTAGAGTCTCTACCTGTAAGGGTATCCGTGGTATTTGGCCCTGAAGATGGACAACAGCCAGCTGAAGAAGAGCATCACCAGTCCAATTCCAACAATACACATAACTATAATACAGAGATACGGACACAATACATTTACATTTATGGCATTTAGCAGATGCTTTTATCCAAAGTGACTTCAGTTCCCTAACTACAGGGGACAGTCTCCCTGGAGCAACTTGGGGTTAAGGGTCTTGCTCAAGAACCCAGTGGTGGTGCTGAAGGTAGGATTTCAACCCATGACCTCTTGGTCCAGAGGCAAGTACCCTACCACTAGGCCACCACCACTGTAGCTTGATTGTTTTGTAGCTTTGTTTTTGCTTCCTCCTAGCTGTACAGTTTTTAGCCTGATAAATAAGTACCAACCTGCTCCACCTGCCATACATGACTACTACTACTTCATTACTTGACTCTGCTAAACTTGCAAGTTTCTACAGTTTTTCATTTCTGTTTGTACGTTGCTAGCTGTGTAGTCTATAGCTTGACAACTAGCAACCTATAAAATCTGCTATACATGGCTGCTGATCATTACTTTGGCCTGCTAGCTGGCTAGTTTCCAAAGCGTTTCTTTTTTGATTCATGCTAGATTTGTAATCTTTAGCCTGCTAACTAGCAACCTGCTCTGTCCTCGGTAAATCCTTTGTCCTTTGCTTTTCATATTGTTTGCTATTAGCAGTGCAGTTTTTAGCTTACCATACTGCCCATCTGCTGTTTATCTGTTGATCATTAATTTACTCTGCTGGGTTGCTAGTTTCCAAAACTTTTTCTTTTTGCTTGTTCAACAGCCTTTAGCTTGCTAACTTTTGGGGCAGCTGGTGGCCTAGTGGTTACTCGCTGAGGTTCCCTTAAGCAAGGTATCGTCCCCACACACTGCTCCCTGGTGCCCCCCAAGGGTGACAGCCCACTGCTTCACTTGGTGAATGGGTTAAATGCAGAATTTCACACTATGTTTCGTGATGTATTCATGTGTGACTATAAGGGCCACTTTACTTTAGCAGCCTGCTTCATCTGCTATGCATGTCTACTGGTGCAAGTTCATTACTTTTCTTGCCATCTTGCTAAAAGTTGATTTTCTGTTGAGCTGTGCAGTCTTTATCTTGCTAACTAGCAACATACCTGCTACATCTGCTGTACACGACTGCTGATCATTATTTTACCCTACTAGCTTGCTTTTAGCCAAACTAAATGCTATGGCGCAAGCAAATAAAGACCTTATTAAATAAATAAACAATCTGAGGGTGCTAAGTACTGTATGCTTGCTTTAGGATCTAGTCTGTAATTTAATTTAAAGTTTTATTCAAATATTGATACCTGTGATGTGCTGTTTGATGCTGTATATTCATTACAACAAGCCAAATAAATGCCCTTGTAGGCCCTTGTGGGAATAGTGTGTACGCAGAGTTGTAGGCTAGTTCAGAGACACAAAACTCTGGTTATATGTGGTTATTTCACTTATATATAATCCAGATACCAGTCACATGAAGCAAACAGGGTCACGGTGACACTAGAACTGTTAAAACTTCGAAAATCATTGTAATGTGATCAGATGTGATCAGATCACTATATCAGATATGAGGGCCTGAGAACAGTTTTTTAAACAAAAATTCTTATGTTTTAACTGCATCATCACCAAAGTGCCTGAAAAAGTCAGTGGTGCTTTTTTAAACTCTTTTTTTTTATCACAGTGGTCATCATATATGTGTATATATATGTATGTGTATATATATATATATATGCTTTACATGATAAAAAGCAGGGAAAATACTTTTTTGTCTAATGTCTGGTTTTTTTGTATATATAATATGCAATATATAATGCTATATAATGTCATACCTGATATGATTAAATAAAGAGATATTCTATTATTTCTTTGGTT
Organism: Bryconaethiops microstoma; assembly: GCA_037577275.1. Taxonomy (NCBI): domain Eukaryota; kingdom Metazoa; phylum Chordata; class Actinopteri; order Characiformes; family Alestidae; genus Bryconaethiops; species Bryconaethiops microstoma. The sequence continues at coordinate 18,168,287 of JBBJLS010000032.1, read as the reverse complement.
TACATTCAGTGTTTTTTATTATACTGTATATGTGAAATATAATGCTAGAAATGTTATTCTTGTCTGATATGACTAAAGAAACAGATATTCTATGATTTCTTTTGTCTAAATTCAGTGTCTTTTTTTCTCTCTCTCAGGTTTTTTACTTTAATCTGATTAGAGTCTAATTATCATAAATTTGTGGGCTGTAATTGCTATATTAAGGTGGTGAAGCGGATTCCAAACGCCCTTAAAACGTGATAAAAGTGACAATGTGATAAAAAGCTTTTTTGTTTGGTGATTTTCTCACTGTCAGAAAGTTGGAAGAATAAATTATCTAAAACACTCAAAAGTAAAAAAGAAGTTATTACGAAGTAGCGCTGCCGTGTGAACGGCAGAGGAAGTGGAAAAAGCTGCGAACGCATAACTCCAGGGTGACGTCCAAGTGTATGTGTGTGTGTGTGTGTGTGTGTGTGTGTGCCAGCTGAGATCATGTGTCTCCAGGCCTAGAGGCACGAGGCATCTTCGGCATCTCTCGCCGCCTCAATATTGGTGCAGGAACATGCCGACATGTCAGTACCTGCTGTCTAAACCATCTCCACTTACACACACACACACACACACACACACACACACACACATTGATCAGGAAGCAGCTATTAAAACACAGTTTGAAGACTTTAGGGTGACCTTTGGCTCAGAAATCACCAAAGGAACTCTGGTGTGTTTTTTTAGCTGGTCCCAGAGGCCCCTTCCCTCCACGGTTTAGTGTTTGCCTGCCCTAACACACACACCTCGACCCAAAAGCCTTATTAATGGGCTATTATTAATAGTCAGCCAGAACATTAAAACTAACACCACTGACAGGAGAACACTGATGATCTGGTTCCAGTCTCTCCTGTCGAGGGGGGGTGTATAATTACACAAGGCAGTGAGCGGTCATGTCTTGAAGTCGATGACGGAAGCAGAAAAATGGACGAAAGGATCTGAGACACGAGAACCAAACTGTAATGTCTGGACGACTGAAGATCTCCAACACAGCAAATCTTGTGGGAGGTTTCCGGTGTCTCCATGGAAGGAGAACCGGAAAACTGGCAACAGGGCCCTGGGTGCCCGAGGTTCACTGATGGCTGCAGAGAGTGAAGGCCAGCCCAGCTGGTCGGAGTCCTCAGAAGAGCTGTTGCAGAACAAACGGCTGTTCAGGCTGCTCTGACAGAAAGGGGTCAGAACACAGTGCAGCGCCCCCTGCTGCGTAGCTGCAGAGCGGTCAGAGAGCCCATGCTGACCCCTGTCCACCACCAAAACCTACAATGGACATCAGAATTGGACCATGGAGTGGTGGAAGAAGGGTGTGTGTGTGTGTGTGTGTGTGGATCAGGATGCACTATGTTCTGCTGGGAAACTTTGGGTCCTGCATGCATGTGGACGTTCCTTTGACACCTAAACACTGCAGACCAACTTCACCCTTCATGGAGACGCTGTTCCCTAATGGCAGTTCCTCTTTCAGCAGGATGTCCCCCAACACTGCAAACGGTGGGTGGGGTTCCCTAAGACAAATTGCTACGGTTCTGGTGTCTAATACTTTTGCATGGTGCTGTACAATTACTGCCATGTGCACAAGATGAGGTAAATAACAGGAAAAATGTATGATTAATTTACAGAGCATGTAATTAAATGTTTAATCACATATTTATATTCATGTGAAATATTAATGTCAGTGTTATTACTGAGCATAAATCATTTCAGTGTTTCATTTGGGGATTTTTTTCAACATTGAAAATTTGAGTCAATATTAATGTTGTCTCAGTATCTAATTTTCAGTGTTGAAAAAGTCCCCATATATATAATTACTGAATTTAGGTTTTGTTACCATCAAATTCAAAAATCAAAAAATTGTTAAGTTCAGCATTGATTCTTTTAGACTGACGATAAGTCAATGCATTCAACCATCAATGCTGAATCAATTACATCTGGGTCTTGTGTGATTCGTTACGGTTTTCAGTAAGAATGTTTTGCTTTTTTAATAAAGGTGGGAATCAGCTGCCAGTTGCACAAAACTAGGTAAATACTTTCACAGAAGAAAAAAGCGTTTTTTTTTTTTTTAATTCTCTGACAGCAATAATGCCCATATATAAACAAATCCATATCTATTTTATCACCACTGAGCATAAATTGTATATTTTCAGTAATATAAAAGTTGACTTCACCTAATGTTGAAAAAGTGTATCAGTACTGAATCAATGTTTAGTTAACATTTTCAGTACTGAAGATCTGACCAAAAAATAATTTCTAGTTTAATTTCGATTCTTTAACACAGACAGCAAATAAATGCATTTAACCACAGTTCAGTGTTGAATCAATAATGCTGTGCTATCTGGGTCTTCCGTGAGTTTTTCAGGTTTTCAGTAAGAGGTATTTTTTAATAAAGTGGGAATCAGCTGCCATTTGCAGAAGACTAGGCCTCGCTCCGCTAATGCCCCCGTCCACGACCTCCAGCAGAGTGAGAGATTAGCAGAGGCAGGCTGTGACTCAAAGTTAGTCGTCAGACTGCCAAAAGTATTAGCGCCGGTTACGAGGGAGCGGGTGAAGACAGCGTGAGACTTACAGCCAGTTCTGGAGTCGACCGTGTCATTGGGCCTAAGCAGGAGATAAAGAGGGGTAAATATAGCAGCGGTAAGAGGAGAGTAATCCACTTCATGCGTTTGGTCTGGTTACCCTTCAATGAGTGAAGACGTTTCCCAAAGAAAACATGGAGAACTCCAAAACTTCAAAAGGAGGCCTCTTAAAGGGCCCATGTCCTACATTTCCTAAAATGTATTCCCCCTCTAGTCTCCTATAACAGTCCCGATTCATTTCCATGCCTCTCTTTATCAGTTGCAACTAATCAGTCAGTTACTGTGCCTTTAAGGCTTATGTATGTAAATGACCTCTATTCTGATTGGCTCCCTTGCCATTTACAAGACAGTCCAGGCTGAAATACTATACAGCCTTGGTGTGAGTGGGCGGGGCTACAGTGAAACAGGCAGAACTGGTGAATGCATGTAAATGAGTTTTTTTGACTTTGTCACATCACAAAAGCAGCAAATGCAGATTCATTTGCAATTTATGGATGAGGATCCCTTAACTAGACCCAATATTCAACAGGTTAAGGCTATGACATGGTTAAGGAAGCTGCAGAAACTTTAAAAAAAGAAAAAGAAAAAAAAAAAAAAAAAAAAACAGAAAGGAAAACTGATCACAGAGCATGTCATTTACTTTTTAATCACTTGATAGCCCTTATATATAAATAAATATATATATACGTATGAGTTTTTTTTGTGTTCTTCTTAAAGCCCTGTAATATTACTGTAAACTAAATGAATGTATTACTGTATTTACCTGCTTATACCAAAGATAACACCGGTGCATGAACTACAGTACAGTCTATGCAGGGGTAAAACCGGTGCTTACATTCTAGAACTGCGGGAGTTCAGTGTAAACTGTACAGTACGGATACAGGTTTACCTTTACATTTTCTTTAAGGGTAATGAGTTTAAAATGAAATCAAGTGTTTGGGGGTATATTTAGGGTTTGCACTATAAAAATAGGCTTTAAAAATTTTTTTTTTAAAAATTGCAGTTTTACACTATACGCAGGTGCTCTTGGAACGTATACAAACTGTATATAGTTTGTTTCGGTAATAATTGAGTCAGCAGCTAATTGTCAGTGTTTAAACAAAATCATTGCTTTGCTGTAGTAAAATAAATTGGTTAACCTCAATATAAACCCAATAAAACTAGTAACAAACGGCACACCTAATATTTATTGAATTAAATGTGACTCTACTACCAATTATAGCATGTTGACCTTCCTAAGCCACATGGTCTGGGCAATGAGCCATGGGCGTAGTAGAACTGCCTTCCAAACCACTCAGGAGCTTTAAATGACCTCTGCTGTTGCTTCTAGTCCTGTTTCTACAGTTGAGGACCGAATGTAAAATGACTCCTAGATCAAGGACACAATCTTAAAGGGAAAGTCCACCAATGTCCCAAAATGTAGTTACTGAATTAGTAAAAGCAATTCTGATTAAATCTTTACAAAAATAATGCACCATTCTAGAAAACTTTGTGATTTACAAACATCTAAATGTGGTGTTGATAGGAACCAGACCTCTGAAGCACTAAGCCTCCATTGGCTGCCTGGTAAAGCAGTTTTCCTGGACCCCCCCCCGCCCTGTATATTTCAGTGCTTTCCCAGCTATTACATCCCCCCCCTACATTTCCCCTCCAATGACTGAGGATACGCAGAATATTTTAATCAATAGGTTATGCAAAGTCTTGCAAATTAAAGGGCAATGAAAGTGGAAAAGTTGCTAAAAATGAATCTCTGCAGGTCACAAAAGCTGTGTAGGTTTGTTCAGTAGGTTGAATTTATTCAAGTCATGATCTAAAAACAGACCGACAGCAGAGCAGGTGGAACACGTTCAGGGATTTTTAAAATTTGAACAGGAATGATGGTGGTGGTGAGTGGTAGGGAAACAAAAACTGAACAAAAAACTGTGGGGGGGGGGGGGACCCATGATAGAATCGCACGCATACCTTTTTAAATAGATACCATCTCTCCATTTGTAACTAGCAGAAATCTACTAGCTGAGCCCACAAATAAGGCAGAAGAGTCCAGCCAAATATAATACGTTACAGGTTTTAACTTCAGCTTTTTTCCATTTTTCTCTTTTTTTTGTTTGAAGGTGAATATTAAAAAATAAAAAAAGAAAAGAAAAAACCCGAAAGGTGTGTAGCTCAGATGACTTTCTTCAGTTCGTCGTACAGGACTAGCACGAAGGCACCGCCCATGCCTCGGAGAACATTGGACCAGGCGCCCTTGAAGAAGGCCTTGCTGCCCTCGTCTCTCGCGATCTTCCTCCAGCAGTCGATGGTGCCAGAGTACATGATGTCGGCTGGAAACAGAAGAGAAGGAAAGTGTTCGCTCAGGTGCAGTCCAGGTTATCGTTTTTGCCCAAATACTTTTATTTAAAGTATTAGTATTAAGTACATTTTAAGTGTACTTGAGTAGGACAGTAAAGGTGGGTTGAGATGTAATACTGTACATACATGTCAGAGCCTTTAAGAGCTATACATCTAAATGAACTCTGTTCCGATTGTCTGCCTTGTACTACATCAAATGTTCATGAGCAGTTCAGACAAACAATTCAATATGAATTAGTAAGCTGTCGCAGACAATAAACAGATGAGTAAATGGATTATAGTAATGCGCACTTTTGGATGCATATATTGTATGCATACATAAATACACAATGTATTGTATGTACGTACACATGTACACATCTGTACATACATGTACATGCGTGTATGTTTAATTAGATATATAAATTAAACTGCACATATGTGTATGTATAAAAACATTTGTATATTTGCGTATGTGTACGTGTGTATATATACACTTAAACCTACACCATATAAACTATAATACACCATAAAAACTGACTTGTTAAAAAAGCTACTGATTGGACAGACCAGATCATGAGTGTGAATGTCTTGTAAAGGTTTACCTCCTTTGCGGCCAGACTGCATCATCATACGACGACGGACTGTGTCGAAGGGGTAAGATGTAAGACCAGCAACAGCAGTCACAGTCTGAGCGATCATCCAGCTCACAACAATGTGGGTGTTCTTGGGGTCAGGCAGCATTCCTGCAAAAATGAGGGGGGGAAAAAAAAAAAAAAAAAAAAAGTGTTATACTATGAAAAGGCCTGCAAAATTACGAAGGTCTGGTTAAGTCACAAAACCAGATCTATATAATGATCACTACTGTAAGAAAACCCATAGAGGAAATGCATAAAAATCCTATCTTTCTGCAATTATACTTCAAGTAGTCTGACAATCTGTCCATTCATAATGTTCAACCAATGTAAAAGGGGTGTTTGTATTTCTTTAAAAAGAAAAGTTAATGAGGCAGACGACATGCTTCCGTGAGCAAAGCGCAGAGAAAGCAAGGTTAAATTACCTTGGTGAACCCAAGCCACTTCCTTTCACCTGACCAGCGGTGATCCCTCCCTAAGACTGTTTGGACTTCCTAAAGGAGCGGGTTAATAGGATCTGTGGGAATAAAAAGTCACTAAGGCGCAGGACTCACCTTTAGCGGTGTCGTAGATGCCGAAGTAGGCCGCTCTGTAGATGATGATGCCCTGCACGGACACGTTGAAGCCCTGGTAGAGTCCCTTCAGCCCATCTGATCTGAAAATCTTCACCAGGCAGTTTCCCAGGCCGGTGAACTCTCTCTCTGCACCACCTTTACCCACGTCGGCGGCAAGGCGGGTTCGGGCGAAGTCGAGGGGGTAGACGAAGCAGAGGGAGGTGGCACCAGCGGCACCGCCGGATGCAAGGTTGCCAGCAAAGTACCTCCAGAATTGTGTGCGCTTGTCGACTCCATCGAGGAAGATCTTCTTGTACTTGTCCTTGAAGGCGAAGTTGAGCGCCTGGGTGGGGAAGTACCTGATGACGTTGGCCAGGTTACCTCTCCAGAAGGACAGGAAACCCTGCTCCTTAGGGATACGGACCACGCAGTCCATGATGCCTTTGTAATGCTTGTCGGCAGTGATCTGCTTGCTGGCATGCTGGACCTGCGGAAGTCAGAACAGACTAAATAAAAAGTCTCTGAACTCATCAAAAGCAAACTTTACTCTTCATTCGTTCTTCTCGTGACCTTGCAGACCTACCAGACCTTCTCCAGTCACCCACAACCACTTTAGCCTCGTATGCTAGTCGTTCTGTCTCTACCAACACTGATCAAAAAAAGGCTGCAATATACAAATGAGTCTCAAACTAATGAATCAAGGTCTTAATACAATTAATTTTTTTTAAGTGCTAAAGGTGCTGGTGAAATTGCTATAGCCAGAATAAGAAGGTATATTTCAATGTGTTTTTGTGACTGTTTTCATAACTTCCTTTCCATATGTAAACTGTATGGAAGTAAATACATCATTTGAAACTCTCTTTATGGCCTTTTAAACCCCAGAAAATGGTATGATACGGGCCCTTTAATATCTCAAAAGGCACTGCAATACTGAAACACTAATAGCTGGAGTTATCAGGGCTTAATCTAGCAAAAGGTGTCCCCTTGCCACGACCTTGGCAACAGACAACCTTCCAGAGACTCAGAACCTGCTTAGAGAGCCCATTTCAGGTTGGTGTGCGAAGGGAACCTCTGGATCCTAGTGCGTCTCCGAGGCAGGTCGGGGACAAGATGTACCACCTTTTGCATACCAATATGAGAAAGTTACATAAGCACCCCAGCCTGCTCTCATTCGACTGCACGGTAAAATTTAAACTCCCTGTTAATAAAAAAACAGCAAAACGAAGCCTGTGTGTGATACAAATACTCAAATATTGTCTTATAATTTCGCTTTTTATGCTACATGCTACAATGCTAAGCTCCAATGTCATGTCAATGACTAGCCCTGCTAGCTAGCGTTAGCTCAGGCTAACCCTGGAGGGCATCGCTAATCTGTGAGCTGGATAGGTCATGGCAAAAAAATATATTCTATAACAAAATATTAAAAACGCTTCCAACAAAGTTGTACATATTTTGTGCATTTTAGTCATCTTAATTATATTAGCTAAACGGCGTTTATTTCGGTTTTAGCATGAACAAAATCCAAACAAGTCAGTTATAATGTAGCTCAAGACACACTGAACTCAATTAAGCCGACGTATTACAGCTATGTCGTTCCAGATTTTGTTGCAATATACGTTGTAGTAGTGCTTATTTAAAATAAAACCATAAGGAGGACGTTAACTCGGTTTTGTTGTGGTTAGTAAAGCTCCTGAGAGAAAAAGTGGAGAAGCCCCTGAGACTGAACGAGAAGCTCCTGTGAGAAGGGACCAGAGGAGAAACTCCTGGGACTGGAGGAGAGGATTCTTAGACGAGAGGAGATTGGAGGAGAAGCTCTTGTAACTGTTGAGGCTCCTGTGAAGGGGAGGAGAAGCTCCTAAGAGTGGAGGAGAGTTAAGGAGAAATTCGTGGAAGTGTAGGAGCGCCTCAGTGCAAAAGAGAAGCTTCTGTGTCTGGAGAAGAAGCTCCTGAGAGAAGGAGGAGAAGCTCCAGTGACTGCAGGGGGTCAGAGAGTCAGTAACCCGAGCAGGGTAAGGGGAGGCGGGAGCAGGGCCCGGCCCCCTAGAGGGAGAAGGGGATGCTGGGACGGTCTTACCTGGAGCAGCAGCTTCACACGCTCGATCGGAGCGACGGCGGTCTTCGAGATGGCCGCGGCGATTCCTCCGGCCAGGAAGTCCTTGGCGAACGAGATGGCGGTCTCACTCATGGCTCGCGGTGTTGGTCTGTCTGCCCGGTGCTGGGTGTCCGTGTCCCGGCCTGTCCGTTCTGTCCGCCCGCTCGGTCGAAATGGCCGATTTTATACACGATTACGGAGCTTCTCACCGCGCGGCTCGCGAGACACAACGGGAACTCCTCGAACCTATTGTGATTGGCCCGCCCCTTCTTCAAGGCTCGGATATCCTATTGTGATTGGCCATGCTCTTTTTAGCTGCTGGGATATCGCATTCTGATTGGCTCTATTGTTCTTTAGAAGCTCGAATATCCCATTGTGATTGGCCCGTGCCTTCTTTACAGGCTCGGATATCCTATTGTGATTGGCCCGCCCTTCTTTAGCAGCATTGTGATAGGCTATTCTGTTCTTTAGAAGAATTCTGCACTGTGATTGGCACTATTGTTCTTTAGAAACTGAAATATTTGATTGTGATTGGTCATTTCCACATAAGAAGCTCGAACATCACATTCTGATTTGTTTTTTAGAAGATAGAATAAACTGTTATGATTGGCCTTTCTGTTATTAGAAGCTGGAATATCATAATATATCGCATTATGATTAGCCATTCTCTTATGACTATACCAGCATTTCGAAGATTTGGAATCAAATCGCAAGAAAGATTGACAATTTATTTACTGTTATACTATTTATACTCGATCATCTTCTTCTAGTCAAAATAACTGAAAATATCTTAAAATGTCTTTTGTTTTCTATCGCAGAGTATTATAATCTACACTGTTTAAGAACTCATATGAAAAGTGATAAGGTACATAGAACAATTTAGCAGACAATAAACACACACACACACACACACACAAATATATGTATATATACACACACACACCCTGTTCCAAATTATTATGCAAATTATATTTTTTTCATTTATCTAAATAATTGATGTAAACAACAGTCAGAATAATTCTCATGTTTTTAACTATTAAGAGTGCAATTCAAATTTTATTGAACAAATCTCCTAATGATAACAGTATTTTTTATATAAAAAACTTACAATGAACTGTTCCAAATTATTATGCACAGTAAGCTTCAAAACACTTTATAAGTTGT
>JBBJLS010000032.1:18129239-18151478 GCA_037577275.1 Bryconaethiops microstoma | reverse complement strand
CAGTTCATCCCAAAGGTGCTGGATGGGGTTGAGGTCAGGGCTCTGTGTGGGCCAGTCAAGTTCTTCCACACAGAACTCATCCAATGTCTTTATGGGCCTTGCTTTGTGCACTGGGGCAAAGTCATGCTGGAATAAAAAAGTTTCTTTCACAAACTGAGTTAGAAGTTAGAAGTTTCTTGGTATGCTGAAGCATTAAGATTGCACGTCACTGGAAGTAATAGGGCCCAAACCCTGAAAACATGTATGTCCCAATACTTTTGTCCACATAGTGTGTAGCGCTCCCCCTCCTCCTGGGTCCAGGGTTGTTATCCGGTTCTCTGTGGCGGGGCTGCGCCGCTCAGTGTCCGGGCGGAGCGAGGCTGTGCTGGGGAAGATGGCGGCTTCGGTCCTCCCTTCTGACTGGATCAAAAACTGGGAAAAATCCGGCAAAAATGATTTGTGAGTGAGATTACACCTGACTGATGACTTTTCTTAGCAAAACTGCCTCCAGCTTGTCTTCTTTCAGAGTATAATCCCCGTTATTAAATAGATAAATAACACACAGGTACTTTTCCTCATTGTCATTTTCTCGCCTCGCTTTTTCCCTCGGAGGCGGTTAGCATTAGCCTGCTAGCTGAGATAAGATTCTTACACCTTAAGTGTGTAAATATAAACAGTGAAACGTGGCTTAGTTTTTGCAAATTCAATGTTTATATGATTATAAACACTATAGGACAATCATTTTTTGACAGCAATATCGTGGCTCTCTTGGTCTGTGGTTAGCTGCATTAGCATTAGAGTTCAGGCTAACCGTAGCTGACTAACGTTACCCACTTGGAAGATAGGGACAGTTGGATAGCATAGGAGTGTGTAAACATTGTTTATCTGTTTTTGACACTTGATTGAAATCAAGACAATGAATACATTCATGGTCTTAGTTAGCTGTTTAGCTTCCCAAGCCATAGAGGTCACAATATTTGCCATTAGCTTCTCAAACAGAAAGGCTCCCTTTCTAAAGGACATTAACATCATCAACAGTAAAATGAATCAGCAATAGAAAATGATGGTGTGAGCTAGGTATACGTAGAATCAGAAATGGGCCAAGAAAACGGTTTTATTTATAAAAATCTAGTAGTAAAATGAGCTTTTCAAGCAGAAAGCAGCTAGCCTTATGTTGGCTAGGTAAATTGCAATTTGTCCCGCAGTTCTAGCTACTGAGTGATTTAAGACACATTTTAGTGTTCCACCCCCTCAGGTAATGAATACAGCTTTTCTTTGGGAGCAGATGTCACGGCTGGTGAGATCTAAATTTATTTTAAGGTATTTGGAGTTGAGAAACAGCTACACAGAGACATTAGCCGTCACTAGCAGTAGCTAGCACGCTTTGGTGCAGAGTTTTGGCTCCTCACATGCTAGACAAAACATAAATGTGATTTCTCCCTACAAAAATTCATACATAATTGTTTCTGTAAATCTGTAATGCTTTTTTCCTTTATGGGTTTGTGTGTGTCCTTTCACGATGTGTGGATTAGCTCTTGGCCTCCCATTACCCCTTCTTTTTAGTTCCAGGCCTCAGTTAACGGCAAGATGTTTTGAAAGCAAGTTCATAATCCATAAAGCTAAACAAATAGTACGTTTCCTTTCTGGGAAACGTACCTTGTGTTGTTCGAATGTTTACAGAGTTCTCTTTAGAGGGCTGCTGTTCTGAAGGGACTAGTTTTATATGTGCAGGTGAAATGCACCTGTAATGTTTCTGACCCATTTGCATGGTTAGAAAACACCTTATGGACAAAAGTATTGGGAAGCCTGACCATTACACCAACTGTGACTTTAATGACATTACATTCATATACATATACTTCAAAATGGAGTTGGTTCCCCCCTTTGCATTTATAACAGCTTCTGCTTTTTTTGGAAGGTTTTCCTCAAGATTTTATTGTTTCTGTGGGAATTTGTGCCCATTCATTCTAAAGAGCATTTATGAGGTCTGGGACTGATGTTCGCAATCTCCGTTCCAGTTCGTCCCAAAGGTGTTGGATGGGGTTGAGGTCAGGGCTCTGTCAGGGCTCTCACCACCAAACTCATCCAGCCATGTCTTTATGGACCTTGCTTTGTACACTGGGGTACAGTCGCAGTGGAATAGAAAAGGTTCTTCCCCAAACTGTATTCACAAAGTTGAAAGCATCTCATTGTCCAAAATGTATGCTGGTATGCTGAAACATTAAGTTGAACTTTCACTGGAAATAAGTGGCCCAGCCCCAAATCCTGAAAAAAAACAGATGTATTCCAATACTTTGGTCGATATATCTCTGCACAAATGGGCGTTCCTTACCAAACCATAAAATATTTTTTTTTGTTATCTTACACGTTTTAATGTTTGGATGCTTCAAGTAGGATACATTGATTTGGGCTGTAGAGCAAACAAGGTAATGTTTATTCAAGCATAGTCTGTAAAATATCTGATGTTTTGGCTTTGAGTGGGACTAAAATACGAGAAAAAGTAGCAGTGTTTACACTGCTACACCTCCCTGTGCAAAACTGATCTAGTCAGAGCATTATTAATCCAAACATAAATGTAATTTGATATCACAGTGTATTTTTTTAATACCATAAATTTGGAAATTTTTAACACTAGTGTGTATATTAGCAGTTTGAGAAGTTGTGCAAAAAGCTTACAGTATGTTGTATGGGTACTGTTTTTTTTTTTTAAAAATTGAAAACATTCCATGTTTTCTCACAAATTTTGTTTTTGGTTTACAGCCTGCAGTTATGTCAAGATCTGGCAGGGAAACCCAGCAGTGAAGTGTTCCTTAAAGGTGAGTATGAGTGCGGGAATGCGATTTTTATGATAGTTTATTTTAAGCTTTAATTGTTCATACACTTAGCATAGGAACAAATCATATGTTTTATGTAGATGAAAGTGAATTTCATGCACTGAGTTGGATGATGAGCAATCTGTCCACATCTACAGTATGTCTTAAAAGTAGAGAATATTAATCAGAAGTTGCAGAAATTCCAGTGAAAGCAGCAGTCCTCATTATTTTTTTTAGCTGTTTTATAGAGAAATTAATTTCTCAATGATTTATGGAGAAATAAATTTAAATGATACTTGAGGCCCAAATTAGAAACTTTGTAATCTCAGATATTTGGTAGTGTTTTCCCCCAAGTGTCTCCAAAATTCATTTTTTGAGATGTAGACAAAATTATTCAGAGTGGTCTGATTGGAAATGGTGTGTAGAGAATTTTTACAGACTTTTGCTTTAAAGTGTTGATATAAACCAGGTGTCACAATGTCTACAGTGCAAATATGGCCTTTTATTTTAGAACCCCTCCACCATGAGTGGCTTCTGAAAATGTTTTATGCAAACTTTATCTCAAAAATCAATGTCACTGGCATCAGTAAACATATTTGTGACAATGTGTTCAGTAATGTTTCTCTGGAACGAAACATTAAACCAACATTAAAATGTTTATTTGCTTGTAGAAATGTGTGTTTGTGTTGTTCCTCTTGTAGCATTTAAAAAAAAACTACATATTGCGTAGTTAAGATATTATACCTGATACGATCACTGTCTAAAAGTACTTTATAATCAGGAGTGATTTGCACATTATTTTGTGACCAGACCACTCTTTTTAAGGTTTACCTGGTGTCACTGCTTTCATTCCATAGATCTCCAGACAGCCTTGTATGATCTTTGCTGGCACGTCATCCAGGGCAGCCTGAAGGTTGATGTGGCCGCTAGCCTTCTGGCTGATGTTATGGTGAGTGGCAACATGGCCCAACTTTCCACACCACAATTAACGATGTCTTTAATAAAGCAGAGATGAAGAATGACTCATACACCTGATACACCATGACTTGTTAATCCATGAAAACCGTGCTGATTGTGGCGAGAAGCTTTAATCGCAGTCTTAAGCTTGTCGAGTTGAGAAATATTTGCATTAGTCGGGCTGTGGCCCACTGCATGGCTATGACAAAAATAATACTTGAAGAGTTGTGAAATTTTTTTTTTTTTGCCAAAAGAAAAAAAACATTCAAATCAAACTAGGCATGGCACTTTTTTTTTATGGACCCAGTGTGGAAACCTTACGTGTCAGGCAGCACTAATGTAATATTTCTTTTTCAGGCGTTACTATCTTTTAAAATGAGCTGGTGTGAATTGAACCACTTCGCTTAGTACCTAAAAGTAATGGTTAAAACTCACAGCTAAAGTAAGACAATAACATATAGCATGTGCTATAAGGTTGATTTGTTACGAGATTGGATTGCATTCACTTATTTTTTCTTCCGATCCAGTCCGGCCAGCTCCATAACCAGCACCCAATATGCCTTTTCTATTTTGAATATGGTAAAAATGTGTTACCCTTAAAGTATATAAGTTTTACTTGTACAGGTACAATATGTAGCACACTGTTCAGAAAATAGTGGGTTTTCAACCCTGATCTGTGTAATGAGGCTCCTGGGCACAGTGTCCTGTGTTTTTAATGTGTGTATATTCCATTTCTTGTTTTTATTGTGTGTGTGTAATTGTACGGCTCTTTAATTCAAATCCTCATTTAATGTTTGTTAGCCGGGAATTCTGAAAAGGGTACAGCGCTTCATGCGTGTTATGGGTTGGGTCTGTCCCTACTTTCTCAGCCAACATTCGGTTTGTATTTATCATGTTATTGTGCTGTTTTTGTGATAGATCTTTTGTTGTGAAAGTCCAGCTATCGATTGTAATTGTGAATTTTGATGCCCAGGTCTTCACAGTTTTTCTTTCATTTATTTATTCGTCTTTAATACCGCTTGTGAACTGAAATGTGGTATTTTTGGAATTTCAAACTATGACGAGCACATCTATCCTCATTTGGAATCCTGTGGCTCAAACGCATTTTCATTGCGATCAGGATCTGCAGTGTGCGTAGCTTCGTTTGTGTGCAGCCTGTTATGTTGAACACGGAACTGTGAGTTATGACAGTGAGGCATTAGGAAATTTTGCTCACGTCACATGCACCATGAGCCAAACCATAGACTGCCAACCCCCAGATTTTGTTTTAGATTCAGAACCATTAAATTGTTAGTATCAACCCGAACTATGTAGGTACAATGAAATCTTAAAATGCATTCATTGGTGTGTTGGGGCTGCTTCTCTTTCTATAGTTTTTAAAATATGGTCATGGTTCCAGAGTCAAAATGTCTGTCAATATCTGGTACAGTGCGCAAATGTTCATTTAAAAAAAAAATTTTTTAATTAGTTGATCAGGGGCCAAGTATTGATCGTTTTTAAAAAATCGCTTTTTTATGATCGAGGTTGCCTTCAATATGAGAGGAAAAAAAAAGACGTGTCACTTGTGGGTCATGGTTCAGCTGTAAAATGTGTCGTACTGAAAGCAGAGAATGAGAACAGGTTTGAAAAACACCCACTGGTTTGATAGCAACCACACACTTACACTGCATTTTCTCACGGAAATGTGCCTAGTTGATGTTGTTCTCACTTAAGTTGTGATGGTTCTTTGGTTGGTTGTTTTTCTTGTACTGCTTTTTAATGTTAAATGTACACAGGATCACTTATGTAACCAGATCGGGTGGCGCTTTGGGCCATTAAAGTGCAGCTTTTGCCCTGCAGTTTCAGTTGTGTGGCAGAATGTGATAGGCTTGATATACCAAGCAGTGCTATTAAACCCTGCCGATTAATATCTGAGTTCAATATTTACAGCCAATCAGTCAAGTCATGGAAAGCAGATCTATAGCTGTGTGACTTGATTTAGGGAAGATAACTACTCTTATTACACCTGTTATATCATCAAAAGGTGAAATCATTCATTTAAGCTCATGACTAATTATAACAAACGGATTTTCCTATAATTCATGCACCTTTGTGTATGTATTTACCCTTACAGGGCATTTCACTGCATTTTTTTCTTATTTAGTCTTGCCT
Source organism: Bryconaethiops microstoma (assembly GCA_037577275.1). Taxonomy (NCBI): domain Eukaryota; kingdom Metazoa; phylum Chordata; class Actinopteri; order Characiformes; family Alestidae; genus Bryconaethiops; species Bryconaethiops microstoma. The sequence continues at coordinate 18,145,578 of JBBJLS010000032.1, read as the reverse complement.
TTCTTATTTAATGATGCAATAAAATAGTAGCTAGACACACATTTCAACAAATGAAAGACTTCAATGAAGTAAATTGTATTTTTTTTCCCCCTCCTTGATTTGTTTGAATGCACTGCAGAATTTGTCAACCTGAGGAGATGTGAAATCTGATTTCTTGTAGGTTTTGCACCCTTTTTACAAACTTTTAGATCACCGTGAATGTGTTGCGTGATACTTGCTCCTTTCGTCTGTGGTGCATGGGAGCAAAAGTACTCTGGAGATTGGTTTTGCTGCTGTTGTGACACATTGGTTTTGCTGCTGTTTTTGTATCAGGAATGATGAAACTACCGTCCTAAGCAAAGCTGAAGCCTGCTATTGATGTATTACCACCTTTCATATTCCTGTCTGAGAGTCTTGTCCTTTTGATACTCTTCTGTATTGGCCTCTTCTGTACCAACCACTGAAAGTATACCTTATTCGAGCCCTATTTAAAATGAGCAAGTGTTCTTAAAGGGCATTCCTTAACACTCAATTTCTCACTTAACTAGATTAGGTAAGTCAGTGCTTGAAGACTTAAGCCAGTGAATCCCATTGCCTAATTAAGAAATGTGTCTTTTTGATGTCTGTGTCTTTGAATTAATTATAATGTAACTCATTTATATCGATGTAAACAGGAAGTTTATACCAACTGTGTTTCTGTTTCAGGAACTGCGAGAGGATTTGCCATCCATTTTAGCTGATGTTTTCTGTGTACTAGGTAAGTGGGGATCAAAATGTAAGAAAAACCATTTATGGTCATGCAGGAAAATCGCCTGTTAATCTTCGTATTTTTAGTGGTTAACCACTAAAGATACGTGTACAAGTATTAGCAGGCTATTTTTTTTTTTTGTTGCTGCAGAGCTATAGGTGTCCTATACGCTTGAAAGCTCTTAGCTTGTAGCCTGTTACACCAGTCACACAGAATGTTTAAACGACCTGCTTAATATTGCATAGGTCCCCCTCGTGCCACTGAAATAGTCGTGGAATCCAAAAACCACAAGCTGTGGTATCTGGCACTAAGACGTTATCAAAATATCCTAAATTCTTTATGAGGTAGGGCTTCCATGATTCTGACTCGTTTGCTCCACACATCCTGCTGCTTGATTGAATTGAATCTAAATGTTCCTCAAACCATTCCTGACCAATATTTGCGGCATGGCAGGACGCGTTATCCTGTTGAAAGCGGCCACTGTCATTAGGAAATAACGTTGCCATGAAGGGGTACTGCAACAGTGTTTAGTTAGACATCAAAGTAGCATCCCTGAGAATTCTAGGACCCAAAGTTTCTCAACAGAACATTGCTCAGTGCATCACATTATGGAAATGCCTTCTAACCGTAGTGCATCCTAGTGACATATCTGTACCAGACAGGTGATGCACGTGCACCCTGTCATCCACATGATATGAAAATGAAAATGCGCATTATCAGGCCAGAATGCCATAAAAGAAAATGCGCATTGTCAGACCAGGATGCCATCTACCAGGATGCTCAGTGGTCCAGTTCTGATGCTCACATGCCCATTCTAGCTGCTTTTGGTGATGAACAGGGGGCAGCATGGGTACTCTGACCAGTGTGCAGTAGCCAAGTTGTGATGCACTGTGTTCTGATGCACTGTGTTCTTTCTATCATAGCCAGTATTAACTTATACAGCTGTTTGTGCCGCAGTAGTTGTTCTGTGGGATTGGACCATTGCCGGAATGGTCCAGATGGGCCAGCCTTCACCCCCCTAATGCATCAGTGAGGATGATTCCTTGGATCACTTTTAGTAGATATTTATCACTGCATACTGGGAACACCCCACAAGGCCTGCTATTCTGGAAATACTCTGACCCAGTTGTCTAGCCAATTCAATTTGGCCCATAATAAACGTGGCTCATATCTTTACGCCTGTTAATTGTTTCTGCTTCCAACACATCAACTTCAAGAATGACTGTTCACTTGCTGCTTAATTTGTGCCACCCTTTAACCGATGACTCTGTTTCGATGTTACACCAATGTTTTAAACAACAAATAAAACAAACTGACCAAGCACAGAGGAGAAAAGACATCTGGAAAAATGGATTTGGCAAGCTTTCTGCTTTCATTCCACTTATATTTTATATGAGATATAAAATGTATTTACAACTTGGGCTAAAACGTATCATGAGAACTGTACCCTTTATAACTAAACTAAAACCTACTCCAACTGGATTGTTTTACCTGGGGAGGTACTACGCTTAGATCTGTGATTTTAATCCAGTGTCTGTAGTTTTTACAAGTTTGCTAAGTAATAATTCTGAAGCAAATTGCTTTCTAAAAATCTCTGAACACCTGAGCTCTCTTGGTTATCACAGTCCTGTGCGAATCAACCTCAGAGTACAGTATTAAAAGTGGGTAGCTGCAAACCTTTATTTTTTACAGAGGGGACAGAACGCTAACTACTGAATAGGGCTTGTCTTCACACAGTTGATTCACCTGCAAGTTAAGCACTGACTTGATAAAAAATGTATCATATAATCTTAGAGGTACCTCATAGGGGTGGTTTTTGTTGTTGAAGGGCACTTGGGAAGTTGAAAGAACCCACTTTCGTAACCAAATGCTGTTCTATTAATTAGAAATTAGTTTTTGCTTGCTTTCTTGTTGGGACCTTTTTAATTTTTCAATTTAATTTTGTGCTGATGTGAATGTCAGAGCTACTGCTTTTCAATCATGACATGATTTGTGGATAATTTGGGGGTCGTTTCAGTGCCGGGATGGAACTGCTGAACCTTTTAAGATTATTATAACCCTTTAAGAAAATTATAATAAGCTGTCATGCAAGAAGTTAACCTCAGCTTTTTTGAAAAATGGAAGGACAACAGTGTGTTTAAACACAATATTTAATCATTACTATTATTGGGTATCATTTTTGACATCTTTGTAGACCTATTTGTTTTCTTTTGCTCACAATTAGTTTCATTTTTTTGGCAGGTCCAAAGGATAGTTTTCCATGCTGTCTTTCCATGCCATTTTCTGGATATACGCTCTTTTAAATGAAGCATGTTATTTTGTAGATTGGCTAGTTTCAGAATCCTTGCATATTTTATTTTAAATGTGTAGAACTTCTATTACTGATATTGTTCTGACTATTGTGGTGACAAACATATCGCTACAGTATGTGTGCTGGATGGTGTTATGGTAGCCTTGACAAAAAAAAGTAAATGTTAGGAAACAATGTTCTACTCAATGGAAACTGGTGTGGGATTATACTGTTTTTAGTGAATATGCAATCAAGGGTTAATCTACTTCTTTGTTAGGCGTCATTCTGTAATATTGGTACCGGCTGAATTCTCACCAGTAAAGCAAAAATATGAGACAAGAAAACTTTATTTAGTGAGGTAACAGGCTGAACTGGTAGTCCGTCATGGTTAAAATGACAACTGCATCAATTTTGCAATAACGTAACAAATAATTTAAAAAAAAATCAAGAAACCAACAGAGCAATTTACTAGTCAATTAAACTTTAAAAACCAGCATTGGTCACACTTTTAACATCGGTCAAGCCCTGCTTTTATACTGTTTTATAATATGATTGTTTTTTCCAATGTTCATTTGCTTTATTAAGGTTCCCATGGCATGAAAGAGCAGTGGGTCAGTTTGGTTGACATTCTCAAGTCCCTCCTGTTTTATTTTGGGGACATTACTGAACTGCAGATTTGGCTGAAATAATATCCTTGTAAGTTGTGTTCTTGTTGTGATCCTATGTTTTCTTCTAATGTCTACAGACATCGAGACTGGATGTTTGGAGGAAAAGCACAAGCGTGACCATTTTACACAGCTGGTGGGAGCATGTTTGGTAAGTGCGGCTCATTCTGTTGCAGCCTTCACTGCAGTGCAGTAAAGACCTCCTTGCGGCATCACCTGCCATCACCACTGAGTGGCACTGTTACCCTATCAAAAATGACACCTTCTCCATCCTTTCACCCTGGCCAAGCCCTGTGAAATATAACAGCAAGCTGGGAGCTGGCCCTTTTGGGTAAATAATTTTCTCTGTGATGCATACGTAAGCTTGCGGCACAATTCCCCCCACTCTGAAGATTAGCTGCATTAGGGTATTGAGTGACCTAAATTCTGTCCTCCAGTGGAGAATTAAACTCTGTTCACCATTTTCCTCCCCAGAAAATACTGGCTTCTCCTGGGAGTGAGGACCATTGCATTGTAATTAGATGTGAAATAGTTGAGTGAAGGAAAGCTGCACATTCAGAGTGGGTTCGGAGAGTTTTTTTCGGCAAAACCCGCGAGCCGGAGCTCATATTTCGTACAGTTTTCACAGTGCCACAGAGTACAAAGGGTTTGAGAGGTAGACAGTAGGTACTGGGTAATTTCTTCCCTTAGCTGAATGAGCCATAAATCCGACGGAATTTTTCTAATCAATGGTAGTTTGACATGCAAATACATCCTGTAATGGTATTGATGCCAGAGTCTCATTTCTTAAATCTTTATTTAATTCAGAAGTAGACTGAACAGTTCTGTAATACCCTTTTTCTTTTAAAAGCCTGATTTAGTTGCATCTGTTCATTGTTGAAATCAATGCAGTATTAACATTATTAGGGTAAGTTACTTGGCTGTATGTATCAGTATGTTTTCTGAGTATAAAGATCACTGCATGTATCAAATCAGAGCAATATTAGTCTTATTTAATTGGAATCATTTGTACTTATTTTTATAGTGGTTTTTATGTGGAACTACTGGCTCTCTTTAGATGTCAGAAATAATATCATCAATTGTAAAAAATATTTTTCGATTTACAAATTTCCTACTTGTGGGATTAATAGGTTATCTTATCTGATCTTGTTGCCGTATCGCCCACCCATGTAGAAAAAATACAGTTCAATAAAAGTCTGTGAAACATATAGTCATGATTTAAAATAAACTGAATGAAAAGCAGTTATTAAAAATATAGCATAATGGTCAGTATGGTTATTGTTACTGTATATTTTTACTATATATTTTATGCCAAGTCTTGTATTTTATGTTCTCTGTACCTTTTATGATGCCTGCAGTGTTGAGTGTTACAGAAGTGCAGATGATGCACATGATATCCTTAAGTATGTTGTGACAACTTATCATAACACACATGCAACACAATATAGTATATTGTGTTACAGAAGCGCAGATAATAACCATGAAATCTTTAAGTATATTGTGACAATTTATCATAACAGCTATGCAACACAATAGTGTATTTTCAAATCTGTCACCTCAGATTTTGTTGTTATTTTGCCCAGTGAACTGTACCACACCAGAGATTTCCAGCTGAAAGTGATTACCCTTCTCACCAGGGTACCAAGCGCACCGAACTGGAATGTGTGGTTTAAAGGTGAAATGGTGCAGATCATTGATTGCTCAAACATAATAGTCGCAATCGTCACACATCAGAGTTCAAGTCAGTAGTGATATTGACAATATGGATGATGACACATTCTTTTCACGACAAACCTCTCTAGCACGTATTAATAAACGTGCTGTAACCAGTAGAAAAAGTTAGTGTAAAATTGCCCACCCTTGACTCCAAGTAATTCAAACCCTGTTGTCTCTCACATTGCACTTCAGTTCTGTGTTCCTGATGCTGTGCTAAAAGAGAGGCTCGACCCAGAGACCCTGGAATCCCTCGGCCTGATCAAACAGGCGCAGCAGTTCAACCAGAAGATTGTCAAAATCAAAACCAAGCTTTTGTAAGTACCACTTTTCTGCCCAGAGTAACCAAACATTAGATGGGGGGGGGAAAAAAGTTTTCACATCCTCTGTTGTTTTAAGCTGTTTTACACATTTTAACTGGTACCAGCTGAGGTACAGTTCAGTGTTGACGCCAAACTGACAAATTAAAGTTAAGAATACATCAAATGAGTGTTCAGTGCAAATTTAGTTTTTAATGGCACAACTGTGCAAAGCTATTTCTTAACAAGCTTAGTGCAATGTAATCAAAATTGGAAGTGCTATGCTTCAAATATTTGAGCGTAGTGCATTTTTATTCATGTATACCATACAGCACTTTTCCTGAGCTCAGTACATTGAGTTAATGTTTGCAAGACCCTTTTTGTATTCACTGCGTCTACTGCTTTTGTTGTGTCTTATATGTGAACGTAAAGAAACCGCCTGAGATCCCCTGACAGTGATTAATTTTGTGTCTTTGTGAGTCTGTCTTTAGGAGTTTTTAGCCAGTTTGGAGAGTCCCGCTTACCTCTCTTCAGAGGCTGTACTTGTCAGCCTCTTCTCGTACTCTCTAACTGCTAAGTGTGCAGAAATGCATTGTGGGAAAGATTAATTTGTTTTATGTCCTCTTTGATGTGCCTGTTTTGACAAATCTTCAAAAAGGCCGTTGGCTTTTGCCCACTTCTCCTTTGTACCTTGCAGAGGCATCCTACCGGTTCCTTTATAATAAAGGATTTTTTTAAGAGTTGACAACAGGGCTAAATTATTTTAGGTGATCTTTTTGTCTGCTGAAACTTGGAGCTGCAGTCTTTGCAATCTTTTTTAATCTCCCTCTTGCAGTTACAAACAGCAGAAGTTCAACCTGTTGCGAGAGGAGAACGAAGGTTATGCCAAACTGGTGACTGAACTGGGCCAGGACCTCACAGGCAACGTCACCAGCCATCTCGTTTTGGAGAGCATCAAGTCTTTAATAGGTATGCCATGCTCTGTGGACTCTGGTAATAACCCACTCGACCCATATGCTCCACTTCATTTTCATTGCCTTGTAATATCTCGAGGAACGCTTGTATATTCTAGGAGATTGATTGGTAATAACTTCTTCACTTGACCATGATGGGGGGCCTGACCTTGAGTAATTAAAAAATTGTAATCATAAGAAATCTGACAAGATGAACAATGGCTCTATGGTGATCGCTCTTTCAGTTCGTAGGCAGAACATGGTAATAAAATAATTTCTTGTTATTAATAAATGGTACAGCTTTTAAACCAGGCTACTGTTTGATACAACTTTGTCTGACTCTGTGGTTCAGAAGTGCGCTGGGAACCGCTTTGAAGTTCTTACAATTCATACTCACTGGCTTCACGCACACTGGCGAAAAATTCAGTGTTGCTCGGTCAACTTTCATTCAGTTGCTAGTGGGCTTTTCGGGTTGAGAACAGTCAGGCACCCGGTTAAGTGGTCATGCAAACTACATTTTCAAAGGGATCAGACCCAGTACAGGTCACGTTTCACACTGTTTTTTTCCACTGAAATTACAGGCAATTATAGGCAATTGTTTGAAGGTGAATATAAGAAATACAAACTTGAATTTGGACACAAACGTATTGAATTTGAAATATTTTCTTGAGCATTTATTTGTAAGGTTTCTAATCAAATTGACTGGAGATGCGAAGTTGTCTTAGGTTTTATTTGTTCTGTAAACATTTGAAATCTGCATCTGTGACATCACTAAGATTTCATTGTGATTTAATTCTTTATGAAATCAGGCTACACTTTATTCAAATACACTGCAGTGTGAGATCCCACTATATAAACTCCTTTCAAGCACTGCCAAAATTACAGTGATAAGCTATCCCTCCATTTTCAAGTATGCACAGCAGAACAAATCTTTAACAGGAACCAAAGTCAACACAGTGTGTTCCATGGGATGTAAGATAATCTTTTCTGAATTTTTATCCCCGTCCTGCGTCACTACTCATTTGCATAAAGTTGAGGAGATCACTCACATTGCTCCACTGCTAACTGCTGAATGTTACTGTATACTTCTGATCGCTTTATTGGTTTAATTCTTTTCCATTGGCATAAAAGAACTGTGCTGTACAACTGCACAGCGATGGCACAGAACTTAAAGCACAACTTGATTTTTCCAGTGTATTTCCAGTGTTTCAGCAGTGTATTACTCTCCCCACAGTTTATGGCCCAAAACAGCATCCAGGGACTCATACAAGCAGGAAGGTTTTCTGTCAGAGTCACTTTTGATATTGTGGTCTTTTCTTATTTACAATCTTGTTTGAGTTTGAGTTTTTTTCTTGACCTCCTTTAGGCTCGCGACAAAAACCTAACCCAGCTCACTTGTTAGCGATGTCTTGCTACACCTTATTTTGCTTTCCGCATTAAAGATAAATTTGTTAGTGTCTTAAACTGCTATTCAAATTTATCTTCATCTCAAATAAACAGTAGTGCTTGTACTTTGTCAGCTTCCCAGTTGTTAGTTTTTATCTCCGTTGTTTGTTTTTTTATTTTTTTTGGGCGGATAGTAAAAAAACGAAAACAAAACAATGGCCTCTATCTATATTGTGCTGAAGTTTCGACCAATCAAAAAGCAGTGATGCTGTCGGCTCCGCTGTGTCATGCGTTCAGCCCTGCCGGTTAAGAAAGACAGTGACCGCGCGAATATGACTTAGGTACAGGATGCTTTATTTGTAATGGAGAAACATTTGTTTGTGGTACAGCACAGTTCCTTGTGCCAGTGGAAAAACATAATTTGTCACTGACAGCGCATTAAAATATAATGTGTATTATTAAAACAGAAAAAAACCCAGTATTCCAGTATTTTGGTTTTGATCTTCCTTTAAGAGGTTAAAGTATGGTCTGTGCTTTGAAAAAAATGAACTCTTTGTGCAGGATGCTTCAACTTGGACCCAAACCGTGTACTGGACATCATTTTGGAGGTGTATGAATGCCGTTCGGACCAGGATGAGTTCTTCATACCTCTGATTAAGTCCTACATGTGCGAGCACCAGACCCTGTGCCACATCCTCGGCTTCAAGTTTAAGTTCCATCAGGTTAGTTTCCCTTTTTGAAACAGGCAATTTAACAGCTGATGACTGGCAACTCCAGCGTACTCTCTCAACAGCCCCTCATTTACCCCTTACAGACAGAGAGTGACTGTACTAAGGTGTTTCAGTAACAGTTTAAGTGCATCCTTATAGACAGACATTTTGCTCGGGACTCCAGAAGAGCTCTGTCAGATGTTTGTTTGGAAGACCTTGTCATGTACATGTGCTTCAGCTACTTCACACTAAACTTGGACCAAGTTTATTGCCAAGTTGATTGCTTTTTCTTTTCATGTTTTGCTGAAATGTAACATTTTGTTTTCCAGCCGTACTTTCTACAATGGTGGAAAATGTTTATCTAAGGTCACCCTGAGGTGCTTTATTAGAAAAAATTCACATCTCTTAAAGAAAACAAATTGTATTTATGAAGTGTTGGACTGCTGTCGCAGATCACTTACCCTGCAGGATGTCGTTGACGAAAATCTGCCTGTCATTTGTGATGTATTGAGCTCGAGTTCCTATTAGTCAAAGTTTGTGTTTTTCTTATGACGATTTCTTTAGCTTAAATTTGGGTTTCCTATCTTGTCTTTCTCCTGACTCATACAATCTCTTTATTCATATCGAATCCCATCATATCAATCAAAAGTGAAAGACTGTCTCAGTCAGAAGTGATGTTGAGTGTTTCCGTGACTGGTTTTAAGCTCCGTCAGCTACATAATTTGGATGTGCGTGTGTATGTAGTGAACAGTCAGTGAATGTCATACTAAATATTTAAAAACGGTAGAATTTATTTCAATAATTAATATTTTTACCTTATATTTGAAATCAGAGATGAATGTGATGTTAAGTGTCTGTTATACAAAGAGGCTTGCCCTTGCTGTCACTCACATTTATTGCCAACAATAAATGCTAGATACCTGCCTGCTTGGAGAGCAGCCAGACAAAATACCAGTGGCACTTACTTTAGTATGTGTTCCAGCAGGGCTGAGCTGCTTAAAAACCTTGGTGTAGATTGGTTATTCCTCTGCTACTTGAGTTACCCAAGAATCAAGCAATAATATGTTTGAATGTGTATGTATGTTTTAATAAACATAAGTAGATTTTTTATCTTTAAGTTTATGTTGAATTCTAGCATGATTTTTGTCCCCCTCAGGAACCTAATGGAGAAACACCATCATCTTTGTACCATGTTGCCGCAGCTCTCCTCCAGCACAACCTCATCGCTCTGGAGGACCTGTATGTGCATGTAAGTATTGTGCCTACCTCTGCATAGGTTAGAATCTTGTATTCCTTTTCTGATAATGTAGGACCACACTAACTCAGCAGTCTCAGTATGTGAAGAGAGCCTCCTGTAGTTCTTTTTCAAGTGGGATTCATTGATTTTAGGGAAAGTGGTATGTTTACAGCAGACTTATCCCCCTCTGCTTTCCCAGCTGCTTCCCCTAGACTCGATCATCGTTGAGGAGCACAGGAGGGAACTCCTGGAGGCCAAGCAGATTGCCCGCAAACTCACTATGGTTGTGGTACCATCAGAGAAGAGCGATGACAAGGAGAAAGACAAAGAGAAGGAGGAGGAAAAGGGCGAAAAGGTGTTTAACCCAAAACATATTCATACTCACGTTTTAATAAGCTGTTAAATTATGTAGTTTATATTCAGTTAGTGAATAAATTGGTTTTCTTTACTCACTTTACTAATATTTAGACAAATTTATAATTAGCTTGAATTTTATGTTGAAAAACTGTTAGGAACCAGGTAATCTGCTGATTGTTTTGACGACTGGTTTAATAATGAAATAATTGGAATGAATAAGAACAAACAAATACATAGTCTTTCAAAAACTAATACTTTATTGGAAATATAAAACCATCTATCTGAGGTAGTTTCTTGTCCATGGAGAAATGGAACTAACAAAATGCATTTTTGTGTTAGCATATTGAATCTCCTCTCCATATTGAATTATTAAATAGTGTTATCCTTAAAGAGCTGTTTGTGCCACAAACCCCATGCTGTGCGCATTTGTGTTTACCTGCTGCCACACAATAGGAGATAATTAATTTAGTATGCGAGATGAGAGACAACACAAAAATGATATAGGATGGGTTTTCTGGGACTTGGTCAATTTTGTTAGCACTGGAGTTCCTAATCCATGTGTGCTGAGAATGCCAGTCCTGCCTCAAAGTGTAGTCCTGCCAGCCAGTGTAATCACAAAAATTGGTTTTGCTTTTCACTCAAAGCCATTGATTCAGAAGCTTCTGTTTCCATGTGTTCTAAGCAGTTCTCTCCTTTATCACACAATCTTACACAGAACTGAATGGTAGCAGGGACAGGCTGATTTTTATTTTTTAAAACATCCCCATCGGTGCAGAAGAACGCTTCGTCGTGCAGCAGAGACCGTGCTGGGACATGCTTAAGCTTGCATTAACACGCGCATGCGAGCACACGTGGTCTTGGTGTGCCTGCAGGGTTTATGCAGTGGCATTATGTTTAATAAGCAATGAAAGAATGGGCCTGGGTCGTGTAATCAATGTCTGCAGCGAATCTGAGCTGGCTCTTTGCTGAAGCTAATTGGTGTTCTGCGGTAGGTCGAGGCCATTTCCACTCTTGTCCCTGTGCCGCAGGCCTGTGTAGTGTGTTTGGAATAGATTGGCCTTTTGCCTCACAGGAATGGATGAATAATGACTTCGATCAAGTTTATTTAGCGCTGATTCCCTCATGCTGAAGTAGACATGCTACTGTATGAGTGAGTGTGGGTGTGTGTGTATTAGGCCCAGCTTGGTACTAACATTTGTTCCATAGTTGGAGGTTTTTCAAGCACGTGTTTAAATTTATTTCGTAACTAGAATTTGTTCGTATCTAATTGCCCCGAGAGTTGAGTACAATATCATGAACTGTGTATCGGCTTGTCTGCTGTCCAGTCTCGTATCATATACACACTACGCATAACTTTCAGTTATTGTGTTGTCTTCTCTGGTCTAAAATTTTTTACTGGATGTGCACAGCAGCTTATAGTTTGTCACTTGGATGTGTTTGAGGACATGTTTGAGGACATGTTCAGCTTCTTAGAAGAAAATGAGGGGATTAAAAAATACTGTCGGTTTTAAATTTGACTGTTGGGCTACTAGTAGCCCCAGTATGACGTGCTTCTTTATTTATGTAGAGGTAAAATTAAGAAATACACACTGGTGAACTCGTCTCACAGCCTTCACTATTTGCTGCTATCTTTAAAGCATCATTGGATTTGAGTAAGACATTGCTATTGTTGCTGATGACAACGTACTTGTGATTAAAGTAACAGTGAGAAAAGTCAACCATATTTCACAATGGATAACTGCTAATTATGTCAAGTCATATTTAACTATCACTAATAGAGTACATATACATTATATGTTTAAAATTATAAAGTATATATTTTACTGTGATCGAGTAACTGCAGTGTAAAAAAATGTAATGGACCAGTGTAAAAGTGTAACTGTGTCTTGAGGGGATGATCTAATCACCACACTTGGTTCACTGATGCTAATGCCAAGTTTGCCGCTGAATGTTAATGCCAAGCTGACTCTTGTATTTGTGCTGAAAGATGCTCACAGCCTCTCATTCTGTTTTAGCCAGAGTAAATAAGGACTGGAAAAGCACCTAATGATTAAATAAATGATTAGGCCCTCCATATGCTTTCGGCTTCGCTGTATCTCTATCTGCCATATGTGAAGGTGTATCTTCCCTCCCCTCACCTCTGCCTTCCTTCATCCCTTTTTCCCAGCCTCCCGATAACCAGAAGCTGGGCCTGCTGGAGGCGCTGCTGAGGATTGGTGACTGGCAGCATGCTCAGAGCATCATGGAACAGATGCCAGCCTACTATGCCACCTCCCATAAGGCCATTGCCATAGCACTGTGCCAACTGCTGCACCTCATTGTGGAACCTCTCTATCGCAGGTATGAACGCAAAGAAGTACACATGTACAGCGATATGAACATGTGCAGACTTGCTGTTTGCTATTTGAGTGTCTGCATTCTTAATAAATGTAATGCAAATATCTGAAGTTTTCTTTTTGTTATGAATGTAGAAGCTTAAAAGTTGCTTAATGCAAGGAAGTATAATTACAAGTGAACAGTATCTGGTATGTTAATTTATGTTTGTTTTAGACATACACTGACAAGGCACTTAATTTGATAAACCTACCAATTATCTACATTCATTTTACTATGTAGGTGCACTGTGAAGTTTACAGTTACATACTGTAATCCATCTGTTTCTCTACATCGTTTTCTTTTTAGCTCTTTTTACACTGTTCATCAGTTCTCAGAATAAAAGTTATTCTAAAGTGCGTGCGTGCGCCACAGAGTAGATCAGACACAAGAGTGCTGGAGTTTTGTAACAGTGCCTGTTTACTGTCCATTTAGTTAGACTTTTAACATGTTGGTCCACCTTCCTTGCAGATGTACAATTATTGACATTTTATGAATGGAGTAAATAGGGGCTAACAAATGGTGCAGAGAAACAGATGGACTACTGTCGTTAATTTTTTGACTACAAAGTGCAACTATATGAAATATCAGTCTTGATGCAAGATAAAGAAAACAGCCAGATTTGTTTTAAATAACTACTCATAGAACAAATAACTGGCACTGTTGAAACTTTGCATCTTTTTCACCATTTTTATATGTTTGGCTTAACATAGAACAACAGAAGATGTTGGTAAACAAATCAGCTAATAATAACATACTTTATCACATTCAATCAGGAACTCATTTTAAAATAATAATGTGTTGGTTTTTTAAATGATTCCACAAGAATCTTACTGTGTCCAAATAATATCACCTTTTAAGGGTGCATATGCTGCATTTTTTTTCTTTTTTCTATTTGTGTCCACCTAAGACTTAATTGTGGCATTCTGTGCCAAAAAACACATTTTTCGTATGACCATTCTCCAGCCTCTTTTTATCCCTGACAGTTAACCAGGCTGTTTGTTACTGGGTTTTTCAGATTGGCATATGTAAATGACCTCTGATTGGCTGCCTTGTGAATTAGTGGGACTAAACTTCGCTAGCTGAATTATACATAGACTTTTTGCAGCATAGTGTCCATACATGGGCTGTGTGCATCAGTATGTTTTTATGCTGATGGATCAGTATTATTTAGATTCTCTCAGTCTAGATCTTAAAAGCTAGGTGAATGTTGATTTTTCTCTGAAGCAGCCTTGGAAATGCAGAATCAGCACTCATTCCAGTTTCATGACCTGCTGGTGTGCTTTGCAGGGCTGGGGTTCCTAAGGGTGCCAAAGGCTGTGTGCTAAACCCCCTGCGGAGCAGGCAAGCTCCTCCTAAGGTGGAGACCTTTGAGGACCTCTCCAAGGATGTTTTCACTATGCTGGGTTATCTGGGGCCCCACCTTTCCCACGATCCTATTCTCTTCGCCAAGATTGTGCGCTTGGGCAAGAGCTTCATGAAAGAGGTGAGGCGTTGACAAAAATGAAGAGTTTTACAGCAATAAGCACTGTCAGCTCTTGTCCTTAAACCCAAAAGGTGTGCATGCTTTAGCTTCTCTACGAAGCACTGTTCTGCTTATCAGTTAAAGATCAAGCCTTTGATGTTGAGCCAGGTGTGTCAGAGCACAGAATATTATGTACCTGTAGAAGCAGAGTAGCTCAGATCTAAAATTGACCAAATATTTTCACTTTGTTTACCATATGCTTGCATTGTTTTTTTTAAAGTAGTCACTTGGAATAACTGCTTCAGGCTTAGATGGTAAATGACAACACAGTACTGTGTCTCATTCTGTAAACCAAATAATTACCGATCAGCCATTACATAAAACTACCTACCTGCAATTGTGTAGATACCCCTTGAGCTTCCAAAACAGCTCTGATTTGTCAGGGCCTGGACTCCATATGACCTCTGAAGTTGTGCTGTGGTATCTGACACATTTCTCGTAGGGTGCGACATGATGCCTCCATGTATCGGGCAGGTTTGTCCAGCACATCCCACAGATGCTTGATGAGAGTGAAATTTGGAGGCCAGGTCAACACCTTGCACTCTGTCAGGTTCCTCAAACCACTCCAGTCTGACAGAGTACATTATTCTGCTGAAAAATCCACTGCTGTTAAGATTATTATGATGGGGTGTACTTGGTTTGCCACAATGTTGAGGTTGATGGTACATGTCAACGGAACATCCATATTAACGCCCAGGTCCTAAGGTTTCCCAGAAAAACATTCACCAGACATCACACTGCCTTTGCAGGCTTGTCTTTTTTTGTAGTGCATCCTGGTGCCATTTCTTCATAGGTAACCAACGCACATGTTTGCAAGACTGTTCACATGATGTAAAATACAGTCTGATCTCGGTTTGATCGAGCATCTGTTGCATTTGCTTTCAAAGCTAGTCTCATACATGGAGGTCCCACCTTGCTGCGTATTGAACTTAAAGGATCTGCTGCTGTTTTGCGGCCATATACCATAGCACGTATTATGGAGTCAATGCATCAAAACATCAGAACTCTTTTGGTGGCCCCTGGGGATCTATATAATAGTGAGGTGATCTTTCGTTATGGTTCATCATTGTATATCCGGTAGATTATTTTAATAACCAATTATTTTGATAAATGATCGTTATTTGTTGATTTTATTTCAAACAATAGGAAATTAGTTAACTGATGAGTAATACACAACCACTATTACGTCGGTGAACTATTGTAAGTTAGCAATACACAGATGTAAGTGTAGCATAGGAGTCTTAGCGCAGAACTTTTATTGCTGTATCATGTCATACTTCCCCAACCAATCACTTTTGATTCAGTGAGAAAGCAAATTTTTACTTAGTTATTTTTTTAGTAAAGAAGTAATGGGGTGAATTGTGATTACCCTAATATCCTTACCATTATTTCAAATGATGCCCCTTATGTTTTATGGTTGGTTTTGCTGTCAAATCTCCTGAAATTATTTATTTACTGGCATTAGTATGTAACACTGAGTGGTTGTGCAGTGTTATTAATTTATTGCCAGAGCCGGTGATATGATAGCTGTGTCTGTTTACCTGAATTCCCCCCTCATTGTCACTGTGTTCCTGTACTAATAGCAATGCACTGATGCACTAATGGCCCCATTAATTGTGTACAGTGTTGTGTGCGTACATAGCTGTTCTTGTTTAGCATATTCTTATCGCACAAATAAAAGATACAGCAGCAATTACATGCTGAGGTGTTTTGCTCTATAAATCTACCTTCCTTGGCTGAAGAGACCCAAAGGAACTCAAGAAATTAAACCTTTTATGCCAGTTGGTGACCACCTCTCTGTGTCCAAATCTTGACCGTATAAAGGAATCAACACAAAAGCAGGTTCAATTAATGTTTAACTGGGAATGATGATCAGTTTTACTCTATATGATTAGGCCTGCTCCAACATAGCGAGTACTGTTTAAAAAGTCTTAGCCACCTGGGAAAATATACATAAAACCTGTTTACTACTGGACAGTAGTGTTAAATTAGTGTTAAAACATTAATATTACAATAAATACAATTACCATTATTACAGTAAAGAGTGGTTTTATGTGTGGCAAAGTGTTCTCCTAACCATTTCCAGACCTCTTTCCTCATGGAA
>JBBJLS010000032.1:18099985-18114948 GCA_037577275.1 Bryconaethiops microstoma | reverse complement strand
CATCACAAAAACTGTACGTGCGGGAAAAACTAAACACAGATTTGAAATCAGCATGAAAGACACTACAAAACCCACATAAACTTATCTCTGATGATTTTGACCTGTTGACCTGTGTAATATCAGTATAAGAAACCTTTACTGATCGCGGAGGAAACTGCTTATGTTACTGCACACAAAAACATGAATATAAAATATTATTAAATTATAACTCTCCAGAAAGTACTCTGAAAATACTCTGTACTAAATACAGTTTATATAGTTTGAGCAAAAAAAATTGATTTCATATGACCAAATCATATAAAAGACTTTAATATGATAAGTGGTAAAAAATGAAGTGACTTGATCGATTTCAAAACCTGACTTCATGTGCGTGCTCAACATTTTAAATGTTTATTATTGGAAATAAACAGTTTAGTAAAATTGTTACATTTTTTTTATCCTATTCTTCAATATCATTTTTGTTTTATTGAAACCTGTTTAAAAACAGTCAGAAAACAAAATCAGGAATTTCATTTTGATAGATTTTGATTACATACCTCTGTGGCAGTCTTTTCTCCACTGAATTTTACTATAACTTCTGTGTCTTTAATGAAGCTTAAGCCAAGAGTCTTTCCACCCTTTGCTGGGTTTTTGGCTGTTTAAAAAAAGTGTGGTTAAAATTGTGTGCGTTTTGTGTTTTTTGTAGTGGACTGCTGGGACGGTCCTGATGGAATGCCGGTCATCTACCACGGCCACACCCTGACCACAAAGATCAAATTCATTGATGTTCTCACGACAATCAAAGAACATGCCTTCGTCACGTCTGAGTGAGTGTTTTATCTGCTAATCTGCTAACTAAAGCAAAGCAGAGGACGTGGGTGTTTGGGTGTGTGCGTTGTAGCTGGAGTTCATGCCTTCATGCTCTCAAACACAAAAGCAGTCAGACTTGCTTACATGGAGACTGCAAATACATACAAGATGTGTTGAGAATAACAAAGCACCTGATTTTGAAACAGGACAAAACAAAAATCATGTGAAATGAGATTCCTGGCTATAGCAGCCAAACTAAAAAGGACGGATCTAAGGGGTATATAAGGTATTTATTAGGAGGGTAAATAAGGACTGTGAGACCGTTTCATTTCCCTGCTGTGTATGTCTCTGCTGTATATATCCCTAGATAATGCAGTGTTTATATTTACAGTGTATTTAAATGCTGCTTTCCTCTGTTTTGCCTGCAGCTATCCCATCATCCTCTCCATCGAGGACCACTGCAGCATCGTGCAGCAGAGGAACATGGCCTCCTACTTTAAGAAAGTCTTTGGAGAGATGCTCCTCACTAAAGCAGTGGACATCTCTGCTGATGGCCTCCCCTCCCCCAACCAGCTCAAGAGGAAGATTCTCATCAAGGTGAGAGTTGTGTTTGGGGCAAGAAGGTGTGTGATTGGTCAGTGGAAGTGCCCAAGCAAAGTCAAACATACAGTGTGTGTGTGAGTGTGTGTGAGTGTGTGTGAGTGTGTGTGAGTGTGTGTGGGTGTGTGTGAGTGTGTGTGAGTGTGTGTGAGTGTGTGTGAGTGTGTGTGAGTGTGTGTGAGTGTGTGTGAGTGTGTGTGAGTGTGTGAGTGTGTGAGTGAGTGTGAGTGTGTGAGTGAGTGTGAGTGTGTGAGTGAGTGTGTGTGCGTGCGTGCGTGCGTGCGTGAGTGCGTGCGTGTGTGAGTGCGTGAGTGTGTGTGTGAGTGCGAGAGAATATTCGTGTCTGTGCCAGGCACTTAGGATGGGTCTCTCTCCAAGTCAGATTTGTGGTGTGTGTGATTGTGCTCTAGGTGCAGGCAGCTGCCTCGTCAGCCTGAACCTCATTCTCAAAGGCCTGATTGTGTGAGGGAGGGCCTCGATGTGCCTGTTAATGCTGAGCTGTGACTTGCTTTTGAAAAGCTTCTCTAAAAGAGCTCCACACTTACCTCCCTGATAACATGGCGGCCCAAATCCAAGTACAGTAGAATAGGACAGGCGCGTGTGTCCTTGCTGTTTGGCCCTGTTAGCATTTAACTCAGTGTCTCAAAAGCCTCCCGTTCTTTTTTCGCACCCCTGCCTGTTTTGATTGACTTGACTTAACAGTGACAGCTCAGCTCCTGCTCGCTCACTTCTGAGTAATTTTTCTCCATATTTTCCCATTATGCTTCATATTCCGGGGGCTCTGAGTTGTTGGAAATGTAAAGCCATTATGGAACACCTGTAATTTAGCAGAAGCATCATCACTCAGCCCTGGCAAATTGTATTTTGAGGTTGTAGGCATTTTGGTAAATAGTTTGCTCCTCGGTTTACAAACAGCCAGTGCACCCTTTTCCTTCTTTGTAGCTTCGACCTTTTAATCCTGAAGGAGGTGGTGCAGAAGATGGCCGGGATTGAGATCACCGATGAGATGACCGTAGAACAGCTGGAAGCCATGACTGGAGGAGAGCAGCTCAAAGCAGAGGTACTATAGGCCTGAAAGTTTTAGTTTCAGAAGAAAGATAACTGTATGTAGTGCCTTGAAAAAGTACTTGCCTTGAAGCAGCAACGCATCATATGGATGATCTCCATCAAAGTGTGTTTTGGAAAATGTGAGACGAGCCTTTATGTTCCTTTTACTTAGCCGCAGTTTTCTCTCCAATTTAATCATGTTAAATTCAACCATCTAGGATCCACCTTTCAAGATTAACGTTGGTGAACGCTAGCATGTGCTTATTCCAAATCTTGTGAATCTTTTTGAACTTCTGCTAATGCTGTGATATTGAACAGCTCAGCAGAGGAGAATTTGGAAAACAAAACTGCTAGTTTTTTTTTATTGTCACTGATAGATTCTTGTACTGGCTAGTATTGAAAGTGATGTGGGGAGAGGGACCTATCTGTGCCGTTTAGGACATCCGTTCACTGACTTTGTAGCTGCGCTCTTGGAAGAACTTTGCTTCGCCATCTACTTCTAGGAAGGTTTACCAGTGTGGCAAGTTTTTTTTTTTTTTTTTTAAATCACAGTTTAGTGTGCTGCTTGTTGAGTTTGTAGCCTACTTCACATGGCATTAAAGGTTCTGTTTAAGTGATTTCACAGTTATCTGGCATCTATACATTCTGTGTCTCCGTTATCAACTAAATATTGTTTAATTGGTTGATTGAGGAACCAGAAAACAGTTTTTGTTAGGTATATATTTTTTCTTTTTATTGCAAATATGTTGGCATTGATAGGAGTGATAATCAGCAGCCTGATAAAATCTTATTGCCTCACACATGGGAGGAAGGGACTGGTTCCATGTTTAGGCAATGTTATTTTCTCAAGTATACTTGTCTTTGGGCAAAAGTCCCAGTGCTGCATTTACCTACCTATAAAGGTTTTTACTTATTTAGAAGAATGTTGCTTTGTCTACAGTTCTGTTTTGTCTTAATAAATAGAAGTGAGAGAAGCAATTTGTTTACTTCAGTAAATATTAGTAGATTAAGTAATTTGCTCTTTTTGTAATACATGAGGGTCATATACTTAATAAAATACTAAATAAAATACATGACGGTCATACTTAATAAAATCACAGTGGTGTTGCCTTGTGGCTCAAGGGGTCTCTAATATTCCTGTTCCTGCTGAGGCTTGTTTACCTATAAAGCCTGTTCCATTCACCTGGTCATACAATACTCCTACTAACTTCAGTATTAAAATAGTGACAGTTTTAACAATTCTTCCCAGAAGGCACTGAAAAGGTAATTGTGGTTTAATTTGCCTGTTCTGTCCCTATGCATTTCATCCATACCTCATCACTTTCCCTCCTAAAGAACTTCTTATACAATTAGGTAGAAACTGGTTTTCCCTGTCCTCTACATCATTTTGGGTTAGCAGGCCGACCTGTATAGGTTTCTTTGTTCTCTGAAGTGCAGAAAAGCCTTACTTTAGTAAGCTCTCGTCCAAAAATTGTTAGGTCATTGCAGTAAGGCCTTGCAGAGGACTTTAGAGAGCACCACTGGTAGAGTTAAAATGCAGCTTCTGAAATATTTTATGGGTGAAATAAATTGGCTGATTAAGTGTTTCACTTGACTATTTAAAAAGATGTAAATGTATTTTAAGATGGGCATTGTGTCTAGTACAACATTTTGCTGCAATACAGTCATTTCCAGTGTATAGTCTACTGTGACTAATTTTTTTCTATTTGTGTGCTTCTGTTTTTCTCTGTATGTAGGGAGGCTACTTTGGCCAGATCAGGAATACAAAGAAGTCGTCTCAGCGTCTGAAGGACTCTCTGCTAGATCATGAGTTGGCCCTCCCTCTTTGTCTTCTGATGGCTCAGCAGAGAAATGGTGTGGTCTTTTCTGAGGGAGGAGAGAAACACCTCAAATTAGTGGGCAAGCTCTACGACCAGGTACACAATCAGCCAAAGTTGGTTTTGATGAAATGTTCCAAATCACATATCTGAAGTTTATTTTCCCCATTCAAAGGTTTGCAGAAGGAGCTTTAAAGAGTTTTTGGGATTCTCATGGTCTCACAATCTCTCAAAGACAGTTTTCCTTTCATATTGCCCAGCTGCATAGCCCAATTACTCACTGGGTAATCCAGCTCACTGTTCATTTCCTCTACATTTTCAAGACATGCCTCAGCAGATGGTGCTAAAAACTCAACATCACATCATCAGCTCTATTTTGTGTAGGGCTACAGAATGATGCTGTTGGTTGAGCATGTTTTTTTTATTTATTTATTTTTTTTCCGCTTCATATTTTTTTCTCTTTTTCGCACCCCTCTTTGAATGTCTCAAATTAGAGCTTTTAGCAAATTCACCCTCCCGATGCTGGATTGTGGGAATAATTACTCATGGTGTGAATGTGCAACACGCTTTTTCCTGACCTCAGTGGGGAAGCGGTTTAATTATTAATTTGGGCTTGTTTTTCTCCTCCTGTGCAGGAAGTTGTGTGCACCTCATTACAATCAGCCAAAATGTGTCAGGCCAGCCATATCTCCCCATGATGCTCTGCAGAGATTGATCGACTCATCTCAACCATTGAATATGCATTGAATGTGATTGCATGATTTATGCATAAGCTCTCTTTGACACCTTGAAAAATCAGCTTGCGCTGTTATCCGAAAATGCACTGAATTAGTAGTTTGTATAGCTTGGTCTCATTTTATGTACTTAGTCTCTTATACACTACTAGGCAGTATGTTGTGATGTTGATGAATGATACTAGTGATGTTTCTCAAGCGTTTTGTCTCTATGAAGGTACGAAGCTGTGGGTACGTTATTTAAATGTACGTGCATATTTATTTGACTCATTGGCACCATTATGCACTTCATGTTTGATTACATTGAGGATGATGTTTAAAATATTGAAATGCTTGGCTTATGTCTTAATATGGCTGAATTATAAATATTTATGTATATGATGTATGAATCACTGAAGCAATTAAGGCCCTACTCTTGCTTCAGCTTTTTGTTCAGGTCAAATATATCTACTCACTTTGCATGCAAGTATAATATCCACTTTTTTACTGTGGTTCAGACAAAGTATTATTCAGTTATCTTTTATGCCCATTGGATTTGGAGCAACATTTTGACCTCACCTTTATCGAGCAAAACTAATCTCATTGAAGATTGGCTTGTGGCTCTTCTTGTTCTCTGTCCATGCAAAGGCTGCCAGAAATGGTGACAGCAGACACACAGTTCATTGCAACATCACAACGCCACACTGTCACAATGAGCAACAGAGACATTACACCCTACAAGAAAAGTAAAAAAAAAGTTAGAGACCAGCCTATCTCTGAGCAATGGCTAATTCCTAAGTGGAGTGGTGTCACTCGGAAGCGATTACAGCTGTGAAAAGGGTGCCAAAGTAATCTTGGGCCTGCTTTGATGTCCGTTTTCATAGTTACCACTCTCCAAGTGCAGCCAATATTCTTGTCTGCTCGAATCCCGGAGCCGAGTACAGCTCTAACAAGATGCGGCCTGGACTCAGCCTTGAGAGCAGCAGCTGTTTCTCAGGGCAGAGGGGTGGGGCGTGGTGATCCCTAGATAGTCGCCTCCAGATGCTTGCCCATTCTGGGCCTTCACTCTCCTCCTGGCTCACTGTTTGGAAAAGCATTGCACAGGTTCTAGGGTCTAATGAGAGATCAAATAAGATGACATCCTTGCGAGGAATAAATACAAAGTTCTGAGTCCGTATCAGTATTTAAAGCATTATTTTGGTCAGTAGTGATATGAAATGCTGTTAGTGTAAAGCCGTTATAATTATTACACTCAATTCCAGTATCAGACTGGTAGTAATATTTCTATTTTTAACACAAACTTTTTTGCCCATAAAAACAATATTTGGGTGTGTCCAAACACTGGTTTTATAGCAACCATGCAATCACACTTTGCATTTTTTTGCGGAGATGCATCTTCTAGATATATTTCAATTTTTCTATTATCAGCAAGCCACACATATTGGTCTTACCACTAACATGCATTCCTGATGAATGTGAATTTGTTGCACTTTGAATTCAGCTCATTATTAGTTATTTTGCTTTTGTGTTTTTGCATTTTTGTATATTTTTGTTTTACATATTTTCCTGAGATGTCTTCTTTTCTGGTTCAGTTTTGAAAGTTGGTGTAAGTGGACATTCTTCGAGAAATGACTACTTCAGTGACAACACTATTAACGGTTGAAAAATTGTTTACTGCTATGTGTAAAACTTGAGCTTACAACCATAACCTCGGTTCTCTGATAGCATGAGTGAGGTATCTCACACATGGGTACGCCTCCCCGCATATCCCTCAGAAGCACATTATCGCTAAGCCAGCCATGATTGGCTGGCTACGTCTGACGCACCAGGGCAGTCCCCTACATTAACCGCTGCCTGTGCCCACTAGGGTCATTCAAGATAGTAAGCTCTTCTCGCTCACTGCAAGAAGTGGTGCTATCACTCATGCTATCAGAGAACCGGGGTTACAGTCGTAACCTCAAATTCTCTTTCAAGCATTTGTTCGGGATCTCACATATGGGATATATTTACTCCCATTTTGCTGGACAGGCCAACCTCAATGATACGTGACCATTTCATCATGTCTGGGTGCTCTGTGCCATCGACGAGTTCACACTCAACCCCATATGAGCTATGCGATGCGCACTAACGTTGGGTTTGTAAAACCTCATAAACGTTGTTGGGGAGTACCACGAAGCGGCTTCACAAACCTCCTGCAATGATACCTTTTTAAACAATGCCCACAAAGTGGCCATACTCCTCGTGGAATGCGCATGCTAGCCAACTGGAGGTTCAAGCCCCTTAGCTGAATAAGCCAGAGCAATCGCTTCCACAATCCAGTGAGAAAGACGTTGCTTAGTAATCGGCTTACCTTTGTGAGGTCCAGACCATGAAACAAAAAGTTGATCCGCCTTTCTGAAAGATGAAGTCCTGGTTCTATACGTTCTCAGAGCGCACACAGGACACAGTGAATGCTCCTCAGATGCAAACAGCGGTGGGTAAATGGCAGAAAGATCCAAGGGAAGGCACAAATAAGATGTGTCCATAACCTTAGGAATATAAGCCAGGTTTGGGCGCAGTGAAACCTTAGAATCCCTATCACCAAACTGTAAACATGATGGATGCACTGACAAAGCTTGGAGATCACCAACATGTTTAGCTGAAACAAGTGCCTTAAGCAGAGCTGTCTTAAGCGAAAGCATTTTCAGCTCTACTTCAGACAAAGGTTCAAAAGGAAGCTCTAACAAGGCTTCCAATACCAAAGGCATGTCCAACACCGGAGACAAGGACTTTGACACAGGGCGTAAGCATCGTGCACCACTCCTAAAACGAAAGACGAGGATGTTGTCTTATCGTTTTGTCTTCAGCACCCACATGGTATGCTGAAATAGCAGCTAGATAAGCTTTTACCGTAGAAATGCTTTACCCTTATCAAGTAGACTCTGTAGGAACGTTAACACTGTGCCTACTGAACACTGAAAGGAAATTTCATCAATATCGGTGCATTGGGGATATTAGAGCTAACGGGGGAAATGCATAAAGGAGGGTGCGGCCACACGTGTGCTAGCGCATCCACTCCCAATGGGGCTTCCGCGTCGTTCAGTGAGAAGAACAGGGGACACTGAGTGTTCTCTCTGGAGGCGTACAAGTCCCCTGTCGGGTGACCGTAGCGTTGCCAGATCTGTTTTGTCACATCTGAGTGCAGTTTTCATTCTCCGTAACGGGGATGACCCCGGGAGAGTAGATCCGCCCCTCTGTTCTCTACCCCGGGCACATGCATGGCCTTGAGTGAAAGAAGTTTGGTATTGCTCCAGAGTATCAATCTGTGTGCTAGCCTGTGTAACTGAGGGGAGTGCAAGCCCCCTTGTTTGTTCATGTAGGCTACCACTGTTGTGTTGTCTGTTCTGACTAACACAGAAGTATTTTCCTTATATGGTAGAAAATGTCTCAGAGCCAGGAAAACCACCATTCGCTCCAGAACATTGATATGTACTGCGCGTAGGCTCAGCTTCCATTGACCATTCACCGATCTGCCCTTGTGTGTGCATCCCAGCCCCACCGAGACACGTCTGTAGTTATTACTGACAGGGCACATATCGTGCCCAACGGCGTGCCTTGTGCCAGAAAATTTGGTCTGTTCCATTGACGTAGGGTCAGCGTACAATCTGAAGTGACTGAGATTTTGCAGCAAGCGTGTATATGTGGGTCCAGCCTGAGTTTTGATACCCAGCGTTGGAAACCCTGCATATGTAGCCTGCCTAATGGGACAGCAACCAGAACTGATGCCATCAGACCCAGGAGTCTGTGACAGTCTTTTAATCTCACATACTTTCCCCTGTGAAACAGTGCAAGAGACGCTTGCATTGTTTCTGTTCTGTCCTGAGATAATTGTGCTCTCATTGCAATGGAATCCAGAGACAGACCGATAAAGTTTACTGACTGAGAGGGAGGCAAGACACTTTTCTTCAAGTTGAACTTGAACCCCAGCAGCGATAGATGCATCATAATGCTTTCGGTGTGTGCGATTGCTTCCTTTTCTGATTTTGCAGCCAGAAGGTAATCGTCTAAATTTATTGCCGGACGAATACCCTTCGTTTTGAGCGGTCCTATCGCAGCCTCTGCACATTTTACACATTTTACAAATGCGCGAGGCCCAAGGGTAAAACTAGGTACTCGTAAATTACCCCCTGAAAGGCAAATCTGAGAAATTTGTGGGGGGTAAATCGAAATATGATGGTACGCATCTGCGAGGTCCAGAGTGGTAAATCAATCTCCTGGACGCACGAACTTCAGAAGCGTCGCATGTGTCAGCATTCGAAACCTGTATTGTCTGACATGTTTGTTCAATGCTCTTAGATCCAATATAGGCCTCATGCCCCCTCTTTTTGGGAATGATGAAGTACCTAGAGTAAAAACAGCTTTGGCTTTGTGCCGGAGGAACTACTTGAATCGTTTTTTCTCTCTAACAGAGACGTTATCTGTGACTGGAGGAAATGCGCCACTTCTCCTACCGCCTGCGAGTATATTATTTCCGAAAACCGGGGCAGGGAGCATGCGAACTGCAGTCTGTACCCTTTTTCGATTGTTTTGAGCACCCTTTTCGTTTTTATGCACATCTGCCAGTGTTGTGCTCGCTGTGCGAGCATGCCCACTGCTGAGAGTGCATCGACAGGTGAAGCAGTGCTGCCCCCCTGTAGAGGAAAACATTGCTGTCCAACTAATGAAGCAATGGTGCCCCCTTGTGGTGGAAAACAATGCTGGCTTGTGTTAAATGGGAGCATTTGAACAGTCTGCTCTGTTGGAGAGCTTATTAAACTGTTTAAGATTTTGCTTTTCAACAAAAAAAATTTTTTGTGTGCAGTGCCCTCGGCTTTCGTCCTGGATGCTCTGATGGGTACATGTTTAATACAGAAAACAGTGCTTGTGCTTTTCACTGTGGAGGGGGAGCTTAACAGAACACTGTTCCTGGACTCTGGGTTCTGAGCCACAATGGCAGACTCTCGGGACTGACCCCTGTGCTGCAGAAGAGTGATGTGCGTCTGGCAAACATGCTTTCCCTCCCCCGACAGCGAGCTAGGTAGCCCACTTTACCCCAAACGTGGGCAAGGTGGCGGTTTTTGATTTCCCTGCTCATCCACTGGTGCAGCGGGCTTGTTGGACCCTGCTCTCAGTTTTGGCTTGAACTGGAGGTCTTGGCTGTGTCAGGCCGATTTGGGATCCTGTAGCCTGGTGTAGGCCAGGCTATCACCTGAGCGAAGGATAGCCGCAAAGTCGGAGTGGGGAGTGGCTGTTTTTTCCTGGGTAGGTAGGTCTGCAGAGCTTCGCCCTCCCTCTTTTTCTCCTCACAGCGACGTTGTCTGGTAGTCATGGCTGGGCCGAACAGGCCCTTCGGGCCTACCGCAACGTCAAGGAGCTGGATTTTTTCGCGATGAGAGAGGCTGGATAAAGTTAACTAGCGCGCTCTCTTCTGTGTGACCAAAAAATCTTGTGTGAGACCCATGGCTCACCCCAAAGCCTGCACAGAAGAGCGATGTAGGCGGAGGCACAAGTCGGTCACCGCACACATCTCGTCCCACAGCTTTTCGTCTGGCGTGCCCGACATGGAGTTCGGCTTGATACGCCATCAGCATATATGAATCATTAAAGGCTTGCACACCGAGGGCCATGGAGCTATATGCTGTGTCCGTCATAGAGGGCTGGAACCCGTATGTCTTCGACGGAAAGCTCGGTGCAGACGAGGTGATGTGCTACCAGTAGCTCCACCGGGGGTAGTTTGGATAGCCCAATTTCATCCATGGCTAGACAATCCAGCATGGCTCCTCTCTGGACCGGACTCCCTGAAGCCGAGAAGTACGGCTTCGACCAGATGCAGGTAGCCTCTTCCAGGCATTCGGAGAATAAGGGGAGTAACTGCCTGTCCGCGTTTTTCGCCCATGGTAAGTGCTTGCCTTCGTACCAGGAACCAGATTTCTCAGGCGGAGCGTTGGGCCATGGAATGCTCAGTTTTTTGGCTGCGCGTTTGCAAACCTTGTGCGGGTTTGTGCCAATAGCACAGTCAATGAATGTGGAACCTCAATGAATGTGGTACCACCGTCATCGCCTCTGGCATCCTCAGTGCTTAGGACGCGGGGGGGTTATAGGTATCGCTGCCTGTGAGGATGGCGGAAAAGGACGAGATCGTCCACGTCGTTGAACGAGATGTCATCTGACCCGTCGAGTGAAGCCAACTCAGCATCGAGCATATTGCAGCTCGGTTCGTCTTGCAAAGAGTCGGAGGATAGCAGTGGAGCGGTTTGATCCACCTGCTCACTGCAGTCCACATTCACAGTGGCAGCGGCTTCTTGAGGCTGGCTACCTGGTATGGTGAGCTCGGTCAGCACGGGGTCCAGGTCAGTCAGGCTAGCATGGCGAGCTAGTCGACGACGAAGACTTTTCATAGGTAGGCGGGCGCAGTGAGGACAAGTTCCTTACGGAGCTAGGGCCTGCTGGGTATGTCTCAGCCCCAGACACTCATTGCAGCATGGGTGAGTATCTTTTTCAGATATTAAGTTCCCGCATGTGTTCACCCAGCCGGGTCTGTGCTCTCTCGTGGTAAGAGAGGCAGCAACCATAGATGGCTTTGCAGCTATATCGCTCATTCAGCTAACTCTAGTTAGGAGACTAGTGAGTTTGGCTGTTGGTAACTACTGTTTGGAAACAGGCTGGTTAAGATAGTTGTTTGTGTACAAGCCTATCTTTTGAATACTGCTGGCAAGGGACTAGTGCCCGGTGAGCGAGTGGTGAGCAGTTTGGTGGACAATTTGCATAGAACCTTAGCAGTATCAGCGATGTTGCTTCTGAGCGAGAAGAGGTAATTGAATGACCCTATTGGGCACGGGCAGCGGTTAATGTGGGGAACTGCCCTGGTGTGTCAGACATGGTCAGCCAGTCATGGCTGGTTTAGTGATAATGTGCTTCTGAGGGATACGCGGGGAGGCGTACCCATATGTGAGATACCGAACGAATGCTTGAAAGAGAACTAAATTTGTAGCGTCAACTATTTTAAAAAGCTGATTTAATTGAAAACATGAGCCATTTTGTTTCAGCTATTTAGCTATTTGTCAAAAACTAGTGGTATTTATACTATCTTGGTCTGGAGTTTGTTGTTACCTATTCTACAAAAGGTACAAGTCACCCAATTTTTGATGGGTAGTTTCAACAGCTAATAAATCTGTCCTAGGTTATGAAGTCTAAATATGTAACTAGGTTTAACTTCATTTGGAGATGTTCTAAATAAGGACATGATCACAGTCCATTGCTGTGATTACAAGTCTGCAGAGAGGGTTATTATCAGTAATAGTTTATTATACTGCCCTTCCGCCCATGCTGTTTTGAAACTCAATGTGCTTTCGTGATTCTCTGGTTACTTGGTGACAAACTCTACTAGTATTTTATGAAAAGGCAGTATCAGTACACTTTTGACTAAGAGATACTGTACACAGACATAACACTACCAGGCTAAGAAGCTAAGGAGTAGATGGAAAAATTAGTAGCTTACAGGGCAGAATAGTTGAAAAACAAACTGTCTTTGCTTGACGCAGACATATTTAAGTACTGAAACTGAATCTAGGCCAAAGTAAAAAAAAAACAATAAATAAATAAAAAAAAAACCCACCATTTCATTAAACTAAAAGTTCAGCCATGCAACATTACAGAGGCAAGTTTTCATGTTTAAGGAGGAGTATTTCCTTTTAAATTTGTAATTTGTAATGTGAGGACCTGTACAGACCTGCTTAATCTGATTAAAGTAAAGAAACACTTAAAGAAGTAAAGAAAAACTAACAAGTTAGGTTATTGCTATTTACATTTTTCTGTAACATTATTCCATAGACATCATACTACACTGACTTTTGGCAAATACAGTAATATAGATAAAGATTAGCTTTCCTTAGAGCCTGTATAGTAGTTTTGCCATTGATCTGTCTTTCACAGTATAATCCAAAAATGAATTACGGGCATGAAATAAAACATCATCTCCCTCCAGATGATCAGGATAGCATGTCTTCGAATTAAATATTTCTTATTAACCTTTTCCCATCGCTACCTCTAATAAATCTGTCTGATGTACCATCACCTCTGTTTTCACAGTAGGTCTTTTGTGATTTCTGGCTAACACAGAAGCTAATGTTTAAAGATTGTGATTAACTGTAGGGAATGCCAATCACAATTTTGTCAGTTAATAGATTAATCTATGCTGAAATAGTTTTTGCGATCCTGATCACAAAAGTCTTGGTTTTTAAGTAATATGGACAAAAACGCTTGATCACCTCGTAACCTGTACCTTTTGTTTGCCTCATATTAAGAGTACAAATGGTTTATAAAGGAAAGACTTATCATGAATTCACACTGCGGCAGTGCAACTTTTATTCCCTGTTGTCCTGCTGCTGCCCTGGACAATGCTGGCATTTATGGTGAAGAATATTAAAAACTTCAGTAATGGTCGACCAAGGGCTCGACTGGTGCTTTGCTCTCTCTACCAGCGAGGCTTGGGGATCGCTTCCCCTGCGCCTTCCTTCCACTAAATTGCTTTACTGGGCATCCTATCGATTTCCAGGGAGGGCTTGTGGTGATGAATGGCTTTAATAAAGCAAGGTGCAGTCCCCCAAATAAATGAGCAACCCGAGGATTTATTAAGAGCATCTGCATTTGGACGGGAAATGAGCAGGGAACAGAGGGGAGAACCTTGTCTAATGATAAATGGGTCCACTTTCCTGTCGCTCTTCCTTCAGTGTCACGACACCCTGGTGCAGTTCGGCGGCTTTTTGGCGTCCAACCTCAGCACGGAGGACTACATCAAGCGGGTGCCCTCTGTAGACATTCTCTGTAACCAGTTCCACACACCCCATGATGCAGCCTTCTTCTTGTCCCGCCCCATGTATGCCCATCAGATTTTGGTGAGTTGTATATCTGTTTTCATTGTCAAGATGGCAGTTTCTATTTATAGACAAACGACTAGCTTTGCAAAAAATCAAATGTATAATATAGTTCTCCTTACTCCTAGTTAATTTTGCACTAGAATAGTTTACAGTCTAACGTACAGTGCTGTGAAAAAGAATCTACCCCCTTACTGATTTCTTAGTTTTTTTGCATGTTTGTCACACTTAAATGTTTCAGATTATCAAACAAATATGAATACTTGACAAAGATAACCCAAGTAAACACAAAATGCAATTTTTTAGAGATTTTATTTATTAATGGGAAAAAACTATCCAAACTTACATGGCCCTATGTAAAAAAGTAATTGCCCCCTAAACCTAATAACTGGTTGTGCCACCCTTAGCAGCAACAACTGCAATAAAGTATTTGCAGTAACTAGCAATGTGTCTTTCACATCGCTGCTGAGGAATTCTGGCACACTCTTCTTTGGAGAATTGTTTTAATTCAGCCATATTGTAGGGTTTCCAAGCATGAACCGCCTTTTTAAGGTCATACCACAGCATCTCAATTGGATTCAAGTCCGGACTTTGACTAGGCCACTCCAAAGCCTTCATTTTGCTTTTGTTAAGCCATTCAGTGATGGACGTGCTGGTGTGTTTTGGATCGTTGTCCTGCTGCAGAACCCAAGTGAGCTTCAGCTTGAGGTCACTAACTGATGGCCAGACATTCTCCTTCAGGATTTTTTGGTAGAGAGCAGAATTCATGAGTCCATCAATCACAGCAAGTCGTCCAGGTCCTGAAGCAGCATAGCAGCCCCAGACCATCACAGTACCACCAGCATGCCTGGCTGTTGGTATAATGTTCTTTTTCTGAAATGCTGTAAACTTTACACCAGATGTAACGGGACGCACACCTCCCAAAAAGTTCAACTTTTGTTTCGGCAACCCACAGAATATTGTCCCAAAATACTTGGGGATCATCCAGAAAAAAAAGTGAGACGAGCCTTTGTTTTTTGGTCAGCAGTAGTTTTCGCCTGAAACTCTCCCATGCAGGCCATTTTTGCGCAGTCTCTTTCTTATGGTTGAGTCATGAACACTGACCT